>OZ023322.1:7430411-7505411 GCA_964007375.1 Ophion obscuratus
GAGAGAGAGAGAGAGAGATACAGAGAGAGCGAGAGAAGTAGAAGGCTACAAAAATAGAATGACTGCCGGAAAGCTGGCCTTTCTTTTCTATCTAACCGGACGTGGGGGCCATATACTTTCCGAAATATTTCGGAGACGGCTCGCAGACAAATTTCTCCCTCAGAGCGCTTCACACCAGCGCTCTTTCACCTTTCCACAATAAAGTCCCTTGGTTACCTCCCACGATTGCGAGAAACGAATAAAGCATGTGGCGAACAAGGATGTCGCGTCTACCCGCGTCTTCTTCGTTTACGGATACTCTGATCTTTTTCATCAAAGAAGAGAAAGAAAGAGAGGATGGAGCTACCCTGTGAGGTGGCTGAATGTGTGGCCTTCGCACGTACCGACTCATTTCTACACGAAGGGAGAATATTAATGCGAAACACGGGGCCTCCGCTGAACAAAAGCGTCTTTTATAAAAACACATAAAGTCAACCCGCTGAAGCTCCATCGCCTTTACGATAGATTACTGTTACTCGTCGTGGGTGATATCTCTGTTTCAACCCCCTTTCGGGAACCCTAGCCGCCTTGTTCTCGACGTATAAATCATTATCGACCAATCCAACTTCTGGGTTGCACCACCATCACTTTTGTGTTGAACCGATGACTTCCGATAGACTTCACCACGCGACTTTATCAGTTTGCTGCGCCTTCTCTTCAGTGTCCAGGAAATCTCTCCATGAAGATACGATACGTTATATCTGCGTATGGAGTTATATCGGGTGTTCGGTAAACAAGTGTGAAAGTGAAGGATATCTTTCATCCTCCTGTATTTCCGATTTTAGGATTTAGCTAGGAAACTTTGATGACCTTGTGAAGTATTACTGATTCATGTTTCGAAGATCTTATAGGGGTGGTCAACGCCGCCCGCTCCCTCCTGTCCGCACGCCTGTTCTATCCTCCTTCCCTTGGCATTCTTGACCGTCTTCTCTTACACATATCCACCTACACTCCTCCATTATTTGGATAGTGCTGGCGCCAAAGGGTTAAAAGTCGACTGTGGCACGCTGACTACAGTACATGCGTACATACACATGGTTTAAACAGTTGAACACCTTTAGAAAAACATAGCAATCACTCCCGTGGTTCATTTCAATGCCATATGACGCACGTGGGCGACTGAAGACATATTTTTTTACCCCAATATTTTTCTTCCAACCGTGGAAACCATCTCTTTATCTCTCATCAACTGTTGTGTGAATAACTTCCAGTGTGTATTTCCACATAGTAATGGTGCAGGTGCATTCGTATCTTTTGTGTTTGGACACTCGAAAAAGTGAGAGGGATGTTCGACATGAGGAAGAAAAGAATTTTTGTCTCCGCGTTATAGTTTAGTGTCTCTTCGTGCGATCCTTTGAGGTCTCATCAGATACGGTTTGCCATGGGTCACAGTTTATCACGGTTAGATGAGATGCCCGAGTATCCAACTTTCTGTGCATGCGACTATGCTCTTCTTTCGCTTCTCCGTGTTTCGCTCGACTCTCACTTTTACCACTCTTTCCGGGAAACCCATGATGACTACCAAGGAACGCGTGCGGTAGCGTTGTTTTTTATTATTTCTTTTTTTCTTCTCAATCTCGTTAACCGATCATGTTTCGTCGGATTTTCTATGTCTTGAATTCTCTCATTTCTTCGTCTTCGTTTCTTATTTCGCACGTCCTCGTTACCTGTGCGATGCAGCTAGGAACCTCTACGCTTTTTCTATTATTTTTACTTTTAACTGCACAACTGCTGATGTGCACGAAGTCTACTATACTATAACAGGGACTCGTGCCACTGGGATATTGCGTGGGTTGATGCGGTTATTTTTTTCTCGTATAGTCCCTGATATTTCCTTAGGCCCGTTTGATTTTTTTTTTCTACTTTGTGTACGATCGAACCGCTTGACCCCGTAACAATTCGTTCTCATATCGCATTATATACGACATTTCGGCACTATGGCGATTACAATGACGCTGGGAGCCTCTGCATCGATGATGAGCGGATCTCCATCAAGCAGGCACGCAGGCCTACTTTCTTGAACTAGTAGTGGTTGAAATGCAAATTATCGATGTCAACTAGGTAGTTTTTCGCATTATCGGAAACGCCAATTGCTAAATTGCAAAAAACGTAATAACTAATATCGCATGGACCCCGTTTCACATCAATCGGACTACAAGGGGTATCGTCCATAGAAGCGACAGCAGTAAAGAGGTTATCCTTCCGAAAGTGTCTTGGCCAACGTTATAGACCCCGCTGTGCTAGCAATCTCCTGCTGTTTTCTTCCTCGTAAATTAGTCTTTGGCCCCTTCAAATTTTCTTTTTTTTTTCTGTCTATTTCTTTATTATGCGAGCTGGGTACTGACACCAACACAACCCTGGCAGAATCCGTAATCGAGCAAGAAAGGAAATATGAGATACGCATAGCCCGCACAAGCTTACGGAGGATATAAATTAGTGGATGTTTCAAGAAAGCGTGAGCAAGTAGGAGAGCGTAAACTGAGAAGCAGCCAGAAGATAGGACATTTGTGGATTTGGTGGTTTGGACATGTGAACCTCTTTTTCTTTTTACTCTTCATTTCTTCCTCGATGGACGATTTCGGTCGCCGCGCAATGCGCTTTCCAGCCACTCGTGCCTTTATGTGTTTCGCACATAAATTCCCCTTGAATGGCTATGCTTGGCGTCCTCTATGTGGCGTGTCTGTACGAGTGGGACCGCGGCGTCCACCGTTATTTCGCTAAATCCCAAGTGCCCCCTCTGTCTCATAGAGTTTTCCTCCTCTGTTCTATGGGCCAGGCAATTCTTCGTCACTTTTGCTTTGCGGCAAATACGCTCTTTGTCTCGTCTCTGGAGACTTCCGCCCAACTTTTGTTCCTTACATTTATTCGTACATTCATGCACCTGACACCGGGTACTCGCAGCACCAAAACTCGCCGTTCATGGAGCCCTTGAGTCCGCAATGTAACGTAGTGAGTGTACAAAAATGTCGACCGAAACCTCCATTGTAATCAATCATCGTCGATCGCAATGTCCATTGCAATCAATGCCTGAAACCACGAGGCCTTGCGCCCTCGCAACGAAAAATTGTGGGATCTGTATAGACGACCCGTCACGCCTCTTCGCTGTATTTCGCCCCCCCCCCCTCTCTCCCTCTCTCTCTCTCTCTCTCTCTCTCTCTTTCTCTCCCTTTGTCGTAGAGGGGAAAAGAGACAAGTATACCAGGAACGAATATAATACAGGAAAAAGGAAACTGTATGAAGTCTAAACACTCCATTGCTGCAACAGCTCGCTACTGCAATCCCTTTCACTTCAACTTAACGGGCATTACACGCACCACAAGTTGGCTCTCCTTTGGCGCCCGCTAAGTCCTACCGGACGCCGGAAGTTGTTTGATTTTCCAAAAGAATAGAGCAAGACCGCGTACGTATACTTCGTATATACGCATATGCGCACGCTATTCGCATGTTTCCAGCATCTTTCCGCCATAAAATGATTTAGCATCTTGCCAGGTCCACAATATTTTACACGACCTTCGAAACTCTTCGTTTCATAGTCGAAACCCTTCAAACTCTTACTTCCAGATATACTAAAATACGACATTCCTACGTACTAAGAGCTGAATGGAAAGCCAGTCGTTGAACTGATATGCATGCAGATAATATAAGTTATTATCTTCAGCCGTCAAATCCGGAGAAGGTCTTCGCGTGTAGGGGAAAGATGGTATTAGGATTCCTATTTTGTACTTTTTCAGTGCCGCGTGGCCCGGTCCGATGCTGACCTTTAGTTACAAACGGGTCCTTGTTTATTTAAAACATATAATTCATTTTACCTTATAGATTCACAACCCTCCCGCATTCATGTATCCTGTTGCCGTGGTACGCACACCTATATTCCGTTCATTGCGACTGACCGGTGAAAATCTTTTAAGCTTTCTTCGTGCACCATCATTTTACAGTTCAGAGTGAGGTAAAAGAGAAAGGCAAAGGGAAGGCGTTGAACAACGGCGGCTTTCGCTGCTGATTGGTTTGTCGGTTTAGTTCGGCACATAAGCCATTTTCACAGAAATTTGGCTTACGGTTTCTCTCGTCTGTCGTGGGAGTGCGAGTGCAAGCTGCGTTATGTGGAACGTATAGGATTTGTGTGGCGCTAAGAAAGGGCGTTACGCTCTGGCGTCAGCGTGACGAGGCACACGAGGGATGTTGCAGCATCGTTAGCGGCGGTCGATTCCACGGGACCTACGGTCATCGAGCCACGCCGAATGTCGGGACATGACTAAAATGTCTCGTAGGTTTGTGGGCGGCAGAAAAGAAAAACATGGGCCCCACTCGCGCGTTTGTTAGTTCCCGCGCGAAGGGCATCAGAAATAAACATTTGTTTAAACTGTCCCGGCAATTCACGACCGTAAATAGTCTACAGTCGTTAATCTTGTCTTCCACTGGCCAGCAACGCCGCGGCTTGTTAATATATATATAATGTATTCTTACCCCCGTAGCTAAAACAATCAACTCACCTTGGCGCGGGCGTGCGCCTGATGCGAAACCAAAAAGGAAAGTATAGGAAGGGCCTCTTACCGAGATCCTCGAAGCTGTCGATAATTTCTTTTTTCCCCGTGAAGCCAGACGCAACACAACTGTATATTTGAGGGACCTCCAAGAGTATTGGAGTCGCCATTCGGAGGGAGAGAGATATATTGACACTTTATATATATATATATATATATATATATATATATATATATATATATATATGTATGTATGTATGTATATATATGTATGTATGTATGTATGTATGTATATACAGAGAGAGAGAGGGGGGGGGGGAGAGAGAGAGATTCGAAAGATTCTGAGATCGTGGCCTGGAACTCGCCGGTAGGGAAATGATATATATTGAGTGAGGGAGTAACAACGAAACTCTTTTCAAATTTATACCTGCAAAATGGTACTGCGAATGCTACCTGCAAATTTATACCTACAAAATGGTGAGCGTACAAAGGGTGCGTTTACTTTCTATTCTGCGTAGAAAGTAAGCACTGAAGACAGTGTCCTTGCCACCTCTCCGAAAAAAGCAGCATCGGTAGGATGGTCCTGAACTGCGGAATGTCATTAGCACACTTATACTATACCGAACGACGAGTGTCTTATATTTCATTGAACATTTGATCAGGGTGGCCAGATTTGGCAGTTGGACATGCCGTCAATTATAATTTTTCGGCGCCAAACAGTTTCAAAAATCGCCAATTTGGCGCAAAACTGCCAAATCCGGCAACCCTGCATTTGATTGCTTTTCGATAACGCGCATGCATAATGAATCCCACGTGTTTTTTGAAAATCACACATTTGCCTAGAGTGGCCGCCGCGAGTACGTCATTTCAACTCTATTTTAACATCGCGATCTGCTATCTCTCTCACTCACCTCGTGTCATTGTATCGATGGTTCAATATTCGTTTGGTACCACCCACTCGTTGAGACGTGTACTTAAGTGAGTGCGTGTACTTCGTGATACAGCGTCACCAACCTTTTATCAGCTTTGCGCTCACCGCGGTCTATAATATGCCTTAATGCATTCGTTGTCGTGCAGACGGGACGTGAAAACGATGAGAGAATGAGGTCGTAAACCTTTATGAATATATTTATGTATACATGTATACATAATGGATACCATTGCGACGATGTTGATGTCGTAACGTCCATACATCGCATTGACGCTTGAGCACCAAGGCGCGTGGCGCTTCGACGTTTCACACATATACGCACCTTCAATTCCATTTAAGGGCCGTGAACTCAATTGGCCAAGAACATGCGGGGGAGGATACGCTCCCCCCCGTGGCGCCATTTTTGTGTCCGAGATGATGTTCACTTGAATCGTCCGTACACATCATTAATGCTATTTTCCTTCATCGTTATCTTCCCCGATCATTTCTTGATTTCTTTCTGCCTCTCTTCATGTTTATGATACCGACCGATCTGTGGCAGGACATCAAACATTTTGCGGGCGGGCAAGGCTAGCAATTGCGTTTTTAACTCAAATAAACCCACACAAGTGAAATCGGGATGGCAGATAGGTTTGACTATACTGGCTTTGCCGGAGAGGCTCTTTTTTTTCTATATTTGTTAATACAGCGAGTCTCGTAGCAGTTTGCAAAAAAAGATACAGGTACCGCGGCATAAGAGCCCGTGGGGAGGGATGCTTTGCGACTTCGTAGTTAGGGCGGTGAGTGAACGAATCCTCGTGGATATTGTCCTTTTATGCGGCTTCCCGCTTAGGCTTCCACTCGTCCTTTAACCAATGCAGGAACGAGCGGTGAACTTATACGAGGGCATAGCTTCTCGACTATCGGACCCCCCAAAGCGTGAGGCGAACTGTCCCGAATAAGAAAAAAAAACATACATTTTTTATTTTATCACCGCCTGTATTATGGAAATTCTACAATCTCGGTTATTAGGTGTGAATTGAATTATAGCGATGGGTCATCATATGGTCTCATTATTTATATGACTCCGAGGGGCTTCGAGAGCTACGGTTATAATCTCGAAATGTCAGCGATATCTGACCGGGGCGAATTTTACGCGAGTCTTTATATAAGTATTTATGCACGGATATGCATGCGTATATGCGCAGTCCTATATTTCAACAAAGTTTTGCGGTCTTGGAGCACCCCAGTAGAATTATCAGCGTCCAGGTCTTGGTGACATGCCAAAAGATTTATCGACACTCAGTCCCTTTACCACTTGAATACGGTTCGTATTTATATTTACATACATATCAAGTTGAGTTGCACGAAATGTAATTTATTTCATAATATCTAATGATACTGATATTTCAATGTTTAAGATTACTATGTAAAGATCTGGATATTTAAAATAGGATGCCCATTCTTGATGATAACATTACTTGAGGACTTCCGACGCCCCCGGCGTTCGACATATGAGATTTTCCGAGTGGCACCTTTCGCCGATCCTTTTGTCGAGTTGGTCATTTGTACAAATGCCATTTGTACAAGCAAGCTTCCAAAATTATTCCAAGATCGATCGTCGATAATGGCTCCGTCATGTTCGTCGGACTAGATGGTATAAAAGCGAGAGTCAAGAAGTGTATGGATCTAACAGCGCATTAGGCACATTATTCCTTGAGGATGTCCCCTGTCGTTTGGCAGACCTGGGGGTTCCTTTCTCTAACGTTTTGAAAAACAGCCGAACATTTTTAATTACTGTTTTATCGCAGTCGCGGGATCGGGTCAGAAGGGCGAACATAAATAAGTGCAGACGGGAGCAACGTAGTATTCGTAGGGTATAACGGCGTTTCTTCGGGACTGTACAACGGTGAAGATGATCGAGCCGGGATGAATCCCCCGCGGCTACCGGTGCCATTACGTTTGAAGCATTTTTCGATGATGGTGACCGAGCGGCCAATGAATGCCGCAAGGAGCAACCGTCGCCCGAACTAAGCTACAGAAACTGTGGAGGCCGAAAATTTTCAACGATAGACGTGAGCACCGAAGGGCCGGTACGTTGTTGAGGCTGAGGAGGCTGAAAGGGTCTTGAGCACAGCTTATAATCGGAGGACACAGGGTGCGGCTCTCGGCGTTGAATGCCAGGAGAGCTGGAGCACTCTACGCGGACAACACGTAGAAAAAAAGAACAGAAAGAAAAAAGAATCGAACACAAACTACGTTATAGCAGGAAAATAAAAAGAGAGTGCGGCATGCGTAACAGGTCCCGAAATAGCATGGGAAGAGGAAGATGATATCTTTCCAACGCTAATGGGCAATTCGTCGTATACAATGGTGCCTCCGGACCCAACAAACATCCCGTGGAATCCGAGACTAATCGAACAGTCGTTGATTGATTTAGGAACAATTCCGAAACGCGGATAGCGGTGTTTTTTGAATTTCGAATGCCTTCGCCGTAAATGTTAGGCACTCAGACGAAATCCGGAGCGACCAAAAATACAGTGGCCTGACACCTTATAGAACATTAGTTCGCTCGGTATAGGCCTTGGATTGATTGATACTCAAAACGGACTTTTATATCTGAAGCGTTCTTTGTATCACTGCATTGTTGTAATGAGACTGGCGGCAATAAATAGAACTCGAGTTGATATCTTCCGACGATGTTCGTTCATTACTTCTGAACGGCTGGGGATTCCTGCACAAAATGCGTCTACGGCCACGTAGCCGGAGATTAATGGATCTATATGTTTTTGAAGTTTCGTGGCTATTTTGTTTAAGAGAATTCTTGTTAGCCTCGGTCGCAGTTTGCCGTTGTCTATTGTCAATGGATTTCACTTTGCTGCATTCTTAGTGTTGTACTTCACCGTACTCGTTACCACCGTTAATCCTCTGAGGACATTTCCGTTCCGCCGTTTTATGTACCTTCGGCATCTTTCACAATCGTTCTTTATTACCGGGGCTACTTTGATAGATTTTGGAAGTTTTTTTGTAGGTAACTTTTTTTAACATCCTAAATACCAACTTTTCTTGCTCCAATAGAACAGTGTGTCCTTTGGCTATCAAATGTATAAAAAAGTAAAGCTTCTGTTGGAGCTCACAATTTGATCTATACATTTTTTAACGTGCCGAAGGAGCCCCGAATGTGGGTCTTCTTTGACAGGGCATTGAAATGCAACTTATGTCAAAGATTAAGCGTTAATTTGGAATCATTTTGATAAAAAATGTAATATTTGATGCACTATACATGGAATTAAATTAAAGACAACGATCTTTTATAACCAAATTGTCATCGTTATTAAGGCAGCAGAACTCGAACAATTTTCGTCCAAACGACTTGAAGTTTTAACTGGAGCTTCTTAGATTACTTTAACAGTCGAGTACGAGCGCTTTTTCCGATGAATCGAGAATTCTAAAAAATATATCACTTTTGAGATGACAATTGTGGTCGAAAAAACGAAGTTTTTTCAAACTCGTCTTGATTTTTCTTTTAATTATTTTTTGATTCCCCCCGTACTTGATTGCTAAAAATAATATAATTAAGGAAAATATTTCACTCTTAGTTCCGGGACTAAATTTACGACAGTTCAACTGCGTGCCGCGGAGAGGGTTCGCTGAATAACAGTAGTGCTATAGTGACTCGTGCGTCGCCATTTTGTGTACTTTGGGCAAATAATTTTTTTTTTTGCAAACTTCAATATATACCTTTTAAAACCTAACAGCTTTTTTAAACATGTATTTTATTCCTTTTTTTTTAATTCAAAGAAAACATCGGAGCCCTCCCTTAAGAAAACATTTTACATACAAATATCATGTACCTGGGGTGCTATTATAGGCACTTAATGAGTCTTATAATTGTCATTGCGATCAAAATCAACTTGAGCAACGTTACAATCAACTTTAGCAACATTATAATAAACTTGAACAACAAATTGTTGTTCAAGTTCATTTTCCGCACCCACCGCCCGCCACAGAAGGTCAAGCGGGCTCGCTGCGTACCCATGTAAAATGTATTTTGGCGCTCTGTCAAAATAGCCCCGAAAACTGTCAATGTTACTCTCAATGTAAAAGTACCCCGTGTAAAAGTAAAAGCCCCGTTTTACGGTACCTATTCGTAACGCATAGAAATTTTATTATACCCGTTGACTGCTTGTGTATCGATTGCTTTCAATGCCTTGTCATCTTGTCTCGCATCTGTCGAAACACGGTTCTGTCTACCAACCAATCAGGCACTCGCTCATACGTGACAACCTTAAGTACGAAAAACTATACTTATATGAAAGTTTTATTTTGCTTAAACTTGATGTCACTAGGCGCATGACAGATCGGCCCCTCTAGTCGTGCAAAGAATAAACGTGACCTGTATCTTGTACATAGACAACCGTCCTTGTTTTTGTCCAGCCAAAGTAGATATATGAATGTATTTTAGTGGTTTTCAACAATAACGCCGTACGTATATTAACTAGCAGGACCATATTCCACTCTGTATTACCGTGATACGATTGTGTACTGTAGAGTTCCCATTTTTTTCTCCTCCGAGCTCCTTTGTCTCATTCATCGTGTTCAGATATGAGCGCAAATGGGAGAAGAGCCAGGGGAAAACGATGGTCTTAATATTACATTTTTACCAACTATACATTCCTCTCTATCCTGCAATACAATATTAGGGCTTGCAGCTACAATGAACATCTGCAACAATGAACCTTGTTACTCCGAGCTCTTTGTCTCATTCATCGTGTTCAGATATGAGCGCAAATGGGAGAAGAGCCAGGGGAAAACGATGGTCTTAATATTACATTTTTACCAACTATACATTCCTCTCTATCTGGCAATACAATATTAGGGCTTGCAGCTACAATGAACATCTGCAACAATGAACCTTGTTACCAACAGTTCTAGTCTCTCGCTATTGCAAACACTTTACGAACCCCACTGTGGCTGTAGTTTTCAAATGACGATCGTTAGGAAATGTTGGACGTGTGTACGTATATGAGAAGTATTTTTTTGTTTCTGAATGGACGTCAAATTCGAAACTATTTTAGGTCTTATGAGTAAAAACGTGAATAACTGCCAGTGGTGCCTCTATCGTTCCACCACGCCCACGATTCGAGATCCAAATACATCTGCAACTTCCAAAGTGAGAGATGCCTCGCAATAAATTTGACCATACACGTTTCGATTGATATCATGGAGGTCGCAAAGTTGTATTGCCCACGTCTCACGTATTTGTTCTCGGATGCGAATGCGTCATAAGGTGTTGCTATGCAAACTCAGCCGACCATAATATGGAGATGAATTATTTAACCCCGTGACAGTTACAAGTTCTCGGTTTACCATCGATATCTTTCGTCGATAATTTTTGCAACACAGGGGTTAATTATCTCCGCAATCTTCAACCATTGCGGAATTCAGCTCGTATAAAATAGCCTACGACACATTTCGAAAGGAACCACGTTCGTGTGAAAGCGTGCACATTCGTACGGTGTAGTACAAATGTTGATCATATAAGAGTTGGATTAGCCGAAGGGCCACGTACCCGTGGAAGACTTCTCTTCGATTGTTACGAAAAGAATATAGTTCAGCTGGTCTATAAATCTAGATACTTCTCCCGCGAAGTAAATTCTTCAAACGTGAAAGGTATGACATTAGATAAATTGGTTCGTCTTGTTAAATAGGCATGAGCGCATTGTCGATATCACAGTTTTTTGTTGCAAAAAACACATGATCTTGGTGGGAAGTAGCATTGTTCGCGTCTATTTAAATGTACGTCCTCGGGACCCTTGGGGTCCTTGGGGTCCTTGGAGACGCCCGCACACAACCACAAAAGTTGTCCTGACGAATGGATCAACAGTGGAGGGAGCATAGTGACACCAGTATTCACAATACTTTCACGACGCCTAGCTCGATATAATTCTGATTTAGTCGCGGTCATATATTGGGCTAATGATCGTGAAATTGAACAGTGGAATGAGCGAAGAAGTTCTTTGCACCCCTCGCCTTCCTTTTTTTCATCTCCGCGGCGCTAACTCTCGGATCTTTATTCGCCGGTCTCATATTCCTTCACAGTAGATATAGGAAGTACACTGTATGGTGCGTAGCAACATTGGGGGGGGGGGGGGGGGCAAGTAAACTGCTCCTGGGCCACGTCCGAGGTCCAGTCAATTTTGGAGGTGGGCAGGAGGGACTGTATCTCTACGTGTGTATTGCCATCTCACCAATAGACATGCGCGAAAAATTCTTATTGCGTTGTCGAGAACGCACTCATAAACACACCTCGTCCATGCCATCCCCCGATTCTTCGAGCTTCCCCCCACTCTCTCTTCCTCTTCCTGCTTATTTCTTCCTTCTTCTTTATCTGTCTTTCTTCTATGTTTTAGAAACTCTCTCCTGGTGTACGAACAAATGAAACGAAGAAGAATAAGGAACAAGAAGATAGATCGTAAATCTTTGTATTTACTTCGCGCTGCGCACTCTCTTTCTCTCGCTCGGTCTCTCCGAGCCCGTGTACGTAAATCTTGAGTCTCGTCACCCCGCAAACCTTCGACCCGTCTGTCAATAAAACCCCTTGCTCCCGCTGATGGTACTAACTCACCGCGAACAATCTGTGGTTTTGGCTACGTGCTGCCGCGACCGCTGTCATGAAACGACATGCTATTGAAAAACAATTTTGATAAATTTGCAAATGGTCAATTATGGACGCGTCGGATTCTGCTTGGAGTAACCACAAGAACCAACTACCGGTCAGAGTGTTTTCTACAACCTCAAGTCATTAAGATGCGGTCAATATGAAGAGAAGGATTTCTTTATTAGTGATCATATCACTGTAACATGTACAGAGTTTCCTAAATTCACGTTAAGATAGATGGCCCAGCTCGTCCTCTTAAGCCGAGATCGTCCTCTTAAGCAGATCGCTTGACTTTGCAAATTCATATAGCTCAAATAGGAAATTGAGAAAAAGTTATTTCAACCCTTAGTAGTCACACTTAGCTAGAATCACGTTATAGTCATACTGGGTCCATGAGACCCAGGCGTTTTTAAATTGTTATAAATAATGAAATAATGCATTGAGCGATATGAAGAAAATAGTGAGGTATAATTTGAACCTTGTTTAATACAAGGAAATTGGTTAGAAATCAGAAATTAAATTTTAAATATGCAAAAAAAACTCGTGAAAATGACTTTTTTTACAAAAATTGCCGTAACTCTTGTAATTATTGAAAAAATAAAAATGGTTTCATAATCTGGAAACAATGTACTTTGAAATAGACATAGCGGCTTCTGTGGACTTTTCAAAAAGTATATTTATTTTATCCAACGCAGGTGCAATTTAGAATTCAAAATCTACCGTCTCGGTACTGAAGTTGACGATCCAAACTATCGTTAGGTGGCGCCACAAAACCCAATTTATCGATTTTAGTGAATAGTATTCCAGGTTAAAAAAAGGGCCTGGGTCCCGTGGACCCAGTGTGACTATTAAGGGTTAAGTCGTTCTTAATCAGTTTTTTATTACGAAGAAGAAGGTCGTTGTGAAATTCCCGTGCCTGGTACAGTTTTCGAGAAAATATTTCGTAAAGGTTATAAGATGCTATTGTACGACTCATCGTCATGCCTCTATGGCGGTTAGTCTAGGAATCGCCATGGGAACGTCCCACTAATCGTCGCATCCGTTCAAACTGCTTTGAGGCCTTATATACGTTTAAAGAAAAAAAAAATTTATGGACTTAAATTATGTATAAACATGTCGAAAATAATATGCAACAGTTGTTTTAGGTGGACATTTTTTTGAGACATGTAGAAAAATGGTTTACAAACTTTAAACGCGTGTTTCATGAAGAAATGTTTTCAAAATCGGGCGGACTCGTATGTCCTGCATTTTTTGACCGATTGATTCAAATTTCAACTATAACTTCTTAGATACATTTTATGGCGATTTACACACGATTTTTACAATCCTTTAACAATTGCGATTTTTGGAAACGAACAAAGGCCGTCGTTTCAGTCGAAAATACGACTTTTTTAAAAATCGGGCTAGATGTACAAAAATAAATATTTTATAGGCCTCCGAAGTAACTCTTGTGGCGCACCCTTGCGGCGAGTTTTGGCAAAACTTGGATTGGTTTTCGTCTGCTAGTGCAGTATGCCGGTCGCCATTTAAATCAGGTGTCCAATCGATGATGCTTGCTCAAGCCTAGCTCTTTCGTGTTTGTGCCGGTTTGACTTAACCGCCATGCGCCAATCCAAGTTTTGCCACCGGCAGCCGTTACGGGGCGCCATCACGAAAGTTACTTCGGAGGCCTATAATAATCGTGTGTACTTCGGTAGCAAACTCATGTAGATTACGGGGAAAAGAAAATTCTTCTGGGTGCACATGGCGACTCCAACGAGTTCGCTCGTTGGAGGTACCTACAGATATTTAAAATAAACCCTCCAAACCTAGTTTTGAATGCTTCATTAGTGTTTTTTGAACATCCCAAAAAGCCTTGTTTTCCGACCATCCAAAGGTATATAAGGCTTTGACTAATTATGCAAAGGTTCGTAGGACTTTGTTGACTCGATTATGTCTGCATATAGAACGGCGGAACAATTTTTACGCACTCTGTCACGAACTTTAAGATTTTTATTGAAACATTTGATAAAGAGTTTGAAACATGAATTTCTCTTCCATGGAACTTGATTAATTGAAAAAAAAAACTAATTATTGCCTATTACGTAAGAATTATAATTTTTATTTCGTTGTAGTCATTACAAACAACTATTTTTTCATGAAATAATTTTTAATATTATTTCGATCGAGTGCTGTTCACCTGTGTTCAAGACATACCCATTATCGACATGGTCACGACCCAGTCATCGACAACATTTATTTATATGTATATTTTTTTTACTATCGCGAATATGTGTAGGACGATTACTGGTCCTTGGATCCTTCAGACAATGCTAATTTCGGACCCAATATTTCTTTTCTGATTTTCTTCAAACTAATATCAGATTCGTAAGACTCTTTTTTTGCTAACATTTTCCCAGTTATCGACAGCCGTGGCGATTAATCGGGAGAGTGTTTATGTTGCTCAATCGGTAATTGTCATATATGAAAATTCGTTAAAATTAACATAAAACTATAATTTTTTATGCTGAACGCAAAACTAAAATCCTTGTTAATCACGTGAAGGAAAACTTACTTCACGCAAGTCCACAGGCATTCTCAAATCACCCGAGATGTGACATGGGTCACGTTAACCTCCTAATGAAGGATTCGGCCGAAATGACAGCTAGACGTCGTAGCGGAATATATTTAATTTGATTATCCGTTTATAAGTATACTTCCGGGTGTGAAAATGTAATACAACATAGTGAATACCTCCTGGAAGCTGGTATACCACATATATGCACGAAGGACTGATTTTTTATCTTAAAATACTTATTTAATGCGTAAACATGACGATCATTAGGACCCTGACGGCCCCTGGGCCGACACATTACTGTCTTATAAAAAGGAATCAAACGGGTTTGCCGAATCGATCGTTTCGAAAACTCAGTCGTACCCACGTGGCCTCAATCACAAGCAGACTCCTCAGATCCTTTTAAAAAGGATTCAGCAATGAATAGTTCTCTGTATACGTATCTTCGGATACCAATTTTGCTTACACGCCCAGCAAATGGAATAATACGTACGTGAAAGCAAGCACGGTCTTGCATAAACCCATGATCATCATTAGCTGCTTTCGTTACACTTTCCATTAACGTATACATGTTGCACCGCGTTAACTAAAAACGAACATTGAGATCTTATCTTCAAACAAGAAACCTTGTTCTTCCGATTAGTCTAATAAATTATCCCTTTCTTGAGGAGTGTAACAATAATTTAATTTTATTACTTTTACTCGATTTTTCTTTGGGTTTAAAGAATTTTCTGTGTAACCTACTAATTAGCTCAGACTTCCATGCTAGATTCTGATAATTACCGCGCCTCATCTGAGCATCGATCGATGGTTCTTGAGCATTTTTCCATTCCGAATTATACTCAAATGATGGAATGTTCATTTTGTTTCAGGCAATCGCAAGAAACCTGCCAACATCACAACAGTGAGTATCCGAACACACGCAAACACACACACGCACGCATACACAGCTGTTTGTTCGGGTGTTAAGCTTTGTTCTGGGCATGAGGGGGGCGGGGTATTCGGATCGCTCGCGTGTAGACTCCGCAGCATCGATGCATAAATCAATCTGATCGAATTAACGTTTCGTTAGTGGATTTTGTAATCGATTAGCTCGAAGATAAAGACCGCTGACCGAATTTTATCTTATAACGGACGCTTCTGCTACCCTTCCTATTGATATTTATGAGGCGCCTCCGCTATGCAGCTTAAGTACGGCGAATAGATAGATCTTCTCCTGGGTGATTCGGATATATCGATGCGAGTGCGCGGTAGGCCTCCGAGGCCGTGGGAAGATATTTCTCTATTATTTTTTTTCCTTCACGAACCCTACTTTTGTATACATAATTTCTTTGACGCGGAACTGAACAAGTGTTTCTGGTAATTGCATAAAAGAACAATGAATATAAATAATCGATGGGTTAGCTCTGGAAATATTGTGGGACAACGAAACAAGGGCGCTTCAGGTGAAGATTTATCTTGAACTATATTATTACGGCAAGCGGTACAAGCAACGGATTACCATGTTCGAAGGTTCACACCGGCGCAGCTGATGAAGAAATTTCCAAAACTGAAGTTCATCGTGGATCTTACAAATACGAACCGTTACTACTCTTCCGAGGTAATAATTAGAACTGACGCGTAAGCGTTTTGGTTTTCAAATTTATCTTTTATCGCCTTGGTGATTGCTCGCAAACGAACGGACGTAACCAGCGCAATTGGACGCTTTGAGTTGCACGACTTACGACCTTTCGCTTGCATGTAATCCGCATATACTTGTAAAGTGTACCGACGTCAATTTTAATCCGTTTTGGACTAATGAACGGGTGATGAGGTCCAGCTTTACTGCCGCATACCTCCGCTGATGAACCTGTTATTAAATTCAAATGTTTTTGTACTTGCTTTGGTAACACGTAGACGGCTATAGCGAGGTGTCTATGGCTTAATGGACACAATTTGTGACTTTTGGGAGATCTAATGCGTAGGAAAAAGCTGTCCGATGAAAAGGCGGGGAATCAATCAGTTGTTAATCCTCTTTCTCGAAGGCCAATCAGTCGACCAACGACTTTTTTATCGCGCCTAGTTTAATAATTTGTTTGATTTTCATGAAATTTGAATTCTACGGGCATTTGAGAAGTGCACCAGTAATTATCTGCAAGCACTGATAAGGACAACTCCTGTGATGTCGGTTTTGTGCCTTTGCGCTAAAACTATTTTAAACTTTATTTGAGGATGTATGGTAGCCAAAATCGCAGGAAAAGGTGGCCGGAATTTGAAATTCTGAAATACATCCTTGTTGTCAAGGAAAAATAGTACTATTGTTTCATTATGCTTTTTCGCACCATATTTGGCGATAAGGACCGGTATCCATCAAAGCGGAGCGCCGAACAATCGAGCACTCAGCCGCTAATTCATGTGCATCAAAGGTGAGCAGGACGATGCTATTGGTTGCTTTTTAAGACCCTAAGACAACGTACCATAAGAACGCGTAAAAAACGATCGCAAATCAAATGTATTAGAATTCTTCAACGGGTTAGTGGATCGAGTCCAAATTGTGTAGACATACTTAAAAAAAACCGAAGCAACAATGCACCAAATTTTTATCGCCATTCTAATGCCATTACGATGAGACTCCCATGCATCCTTGATAAGTTCCAAAAGCGCTAGATCGAAGTTCGGGTGAAGATATGTTCCTGATATGACATCAAAATCGTCGATGTAGAAATGCCAAACCAAAAGAAACAATCTATGATGCAGCCTTCATCACCTAATGTGATGTCTAATTGGAAATCAGATACTTTAAGAAAAATCCTTGACGATATGCACGGTGATTCCTTCACTGACAACCGATCACGAAGGTTTCATCGCGCGCTTTCTGCTCGAGATGGCTTCTGCAGCTATACACTGTTCTTGTACAAACATATACGAGTTTGTGTATGTCTACCCTACAGTACCCTGGAAAAATCGAGACTCATTCCCCGAAACAAAAAACTCTCGGCGGGACATCACCAACTGAGGGGAGAGCGAGCGACAGAGTCGTTGACCAACACGAGATGGTTATCGGTACTGAGTTGTCTGTCGGTATGCCATCTCGAGACATGCTACTATACATGTTTATATACACATCCAAACAAATACATATATATACATATAGCTTCATTCTAATACACTCTTCTTCTTTCATCTCTGCCCCTCGCATATTCCGCGTATGCACATGCGTGCGTGATGATAGATACGTTTGTCCTGTTTCATTTTTCGTTGGATGAGTTCGACACCGGCGCCGAATATTTAGTCTTCTACAACGGTGATTGGTTAAGTCAACAATCACACGTCACCATAAATAGGAATTCAGTGTATTGATACGTAGGCGTGTATATCTATTAGATATTGATCTTTGAAATTTTATTTTCGGATGTTTTACTTCTAGTTACTTAGGTCGCCAGATCCAAGGATATGGCAGTCAGAAAAGCGTTTATATCGGGCGAATAAATGTGTGTTGAAGTTCGCCTCGCATGGTCGCATGGCGTTCAGGGGAATTTTGAGAGAGAGAGAGAGAGAGAGAGAGAGAGAGAGAGAGAGAGAGAGAGAGAGAGAACCTTCGCGAATTTTTCGTAGGCGTGAACTTCGTCGTTTCTCTTCTTAGTTCGCTTTACACTCGGGTCTTCAATAAAGTTTCCCTGCGAGATGAGGGATCGAATTTGCGCGTCTTAAAAACTAACAAAAAACGGAAACGAAAATGTACACATTTAATAGCACGATTGAACGCGTCTAAGCATATTTTTTTCGATTCGCTGCGTTTAAAAAAGACGGACATGTATTTTTTGTTGCAGGATTTTCGGAAGGCTGGAATACATTACACAAAAATTATGATACCTGGGAAAATTGTGCCCCCTATCGAGGGCGTTAAGCAGTAAGTTTTATTTTTTTCAATTCCTCTTATACCAACAACCCCAAAAATAGTTAATGGCGACAATTTTGATCGCCTGTGACAAAATGTAGCGAAATGCAGACCGCGCTGGATTCACCGTCTGCTCCAAAATCCATGAGACGATATTGTAATGGCTGTGCTAGGGAAAACAGACACGCATTTCTTGCCTTTACTTTTTATTTCTTCATTTTCATTGTTATTTCCAATATTTCTCCGCATATTTAGCTCGTAGATCTCTGATGAGGACCTTCGAAAATGTATCAACCCAACAGCCTAAATCTGCCAAGAAAAATTGAGGCGTTTAAAATTACATCGTTTTTTTCAACGCTTTCCAAAGATGTAACATCATTGCTCTCATGCAATTATAGTCGTTTTAGCGCGTAAAACTTTTTCGTCGGTAATATCGAATTCTGTTTTTGACGAGTCACGCACAGTTTAAATGTCAATGATTGTACTTTCATCATACTCTACCTGTGTACATTTGGCGGTGATAATCGTCGGTAAAAATGCTCGTGTGATCGACATTGATGAGCTGAAAACATTTTGCGAAAGGTGGGTCCGATTTTTTCCAGGATGGTGACAGACCCAAACGTCAAACAGCTAATAAAAATACCCTTCGGTTTTATGCCAACGAAAAAGGCTTGCATCTTCAAATAAACCGAATCAGGGAGAGAGAAGGAGGGTGGGAGAGACAAGGAGAGGGAGAGGGAAAGAGAGAGGGGGGGGGACAAAGAGAGAATGTATGCGTGATGTCCGTTGTCCGGCGCTGTGGCACGTACTCTCTTCCTTCAGTGTCCTTCATCAAGGATATGGCAGTGTTATTTCGACCCTTACGACAGACATTTGCAGTGTCTCGAAATTGTATCGACAGAGAACGAAAGAAAAAGTTCAACACGCACAAACGAAAGAGTCAAATTTCGGATTTTTTTCTTAATAATTGCCAATAAATCACACACCTTTTCATAGAGCCACTTTGTCAAATGTCGCCTCTTTATGTTTCGATGATAAAGTTTGCATCGTTAAAATGTTGTACAAATGATTTCTACTGCTGTAAGAATGTTCTTTTATTTTTAATTGCCCAAATATTTGTTTAGAATCCTTGTTGGAAATGTGTAATCGAACATTTAAAAAAAGCATGATTTTTTATAGTAATACAAATAAAGAAATAAGAAGAAAAAAATCATTCCATTCCAGCGTTGCTAACTGCAACACCACTACTTTTTCAACATATATTTTCAACATTTTTAGCAGCTTCGAAGGAAAGCATTGGGGAAAAATAGTTTTTGTCACTTTCAGCGCCGGTTATCCGGCATTGTTCAAAAGTAAAAAATGTTTTCTTGTACACAATATCACAAGATTGTAAATCTTGTGATATCGCGGAATACATTTTTTATCATGCTGCACTTGTATTGCGGGATTTTAGCAAGATGTGATCGGACGAGAGACCGTCACGATTCCTCGAAATTGATCAAATATTCGGAAATGTAATGTATTCAATTCGGACTGTTTACCAATAATTCCAGAAGGCTTTTAGAATTCACGTGTCCGTTGTAAATATGTTGAGGACGATTTTAATCGCGCGTTAGAAGTAACCGCGGCTTACGTTTTTTTTCTGTCTATACCTCGATGTGCCAATAAGTGTCCAAGTGACCAGTGTACGAGTCCAATACTTGTGTATACGTGTAGAGTGGCCTTCAGGCGCCAAGAAAGATTGTGTACCATATCGACTACGATGCGCGGTCCGCCACGAACTCTCACGCGCCCGCGATCGCACGAAACTCATTTCCTTGCTTGTTTCGCTTCTTGAGCCCCTTTTACGCAAGATTTCGAACCTCTCTCTCTCTCTCCCCCTGTCTTTTTTCCCTTCCCTCGCGAATGCAAAGCAGGACCTTGAGACTGCGGCCAACCAGCTAATTAACTGCAATAAACGTCCGATGATTTACCGAACGCTGAATCCTCCATCCTTTATTTTCCCTTCACTCTTGTTTTCTCTTTTTTCTTCACTCTTACTTGCTCAGTCGAAGTCCCTCACTCGGTTTCTTCCTACGCCCACACGAATTCCCTTTATATTAGCAATGACCAAAGTCCGCTACGCAGTCTATTAAAGCATTTTCATGAGATTCCTCTTTATTCGGATTCTTACCATTACTTTATTTCAATTTTATTATCCTTTGGAGTTCCGGACCAACTTTTTTTTGTGTTTCTCCGAATCGAATGAGACAAATAGCTATGGGCGATATCTCAAAACTATTTGCTGCAAGTAAGCCACGACATATCTTGGCTAGTATGTATTGTTTGTCACCCAACTACAATTTTAGGTTCTATGATGACATGTCAGATCTCACAGCATCGCATAATTTTTTAGGCGCAAAAACGTCGAGTTTTAAGCCGAATAAGCGTCATTTACGGGAACTCTTGCGTTTGGCACGAATCTCCCTCCAATAATGCTTCCAATTCCGCGTCTTCGTACACTTCGTTCCCGCCAATGACGCGTATTCGGCACAAAACTCGAAATTTTCGCAAGAAAAAATTACGTGAAGCTAATACAAATTCATTAATATTTCAAGGTTATGGTCGTGCCAGATGTCCAACCTAAAGATATAACGTTTTACATCTGACAATTTCAACCATAACCTCCTGGTGGGGGTTATGTTTTGTGAAACGGCGAAGACTTATTTGTACCCGCAATATTTACTTATTTGATAAGATCGTCTTTGATTCTGTTTTCGTTATTATTTTGATGATATCCATCTAGTACCACAATCTTTCGAAATAACGTAGAAAAATACCGAAAAAACGCAATGACTCGAAAGACGGCGGCCCGATGGCGAGCGGGCATCGCTCGATATCCCAAGTACGAATACCCTTGCGGGTCAGCTGTTGACGCCTAATATATAGCGGGACTGTTCGAATAGCTCCATTATACAATGAAGCATTGAAATTGCGGAAAAATCGTACTCAAATGCTGTACAGTGGTCTGCAACGATGGCCATCTCGATGTATTTGAGATTCGCTCGCGTAACGGACCTCGACGAGTGTTGAGTATTTCGCGTGTGTACAAGTTCGAGCCTCCGGATCTCGAAGTACACGTACGTACCTGTCACACTTTTAGCGAGGGCAACTTTTTTTCAACTCGATGCCGTCGCATTCTTCCCGACGATGTGGGCTAAAGGATATGAAATTTCACCCTCACGAGATCCGTATAATTCGCGAATAAATGCACGCGGTGATTCGCGACGCCATTAACGTGAGCTAAAATTCAGTCGGTTGTTCGGACATTGTAAGGCGAAAAAAACTTCGTATGAAAAGCGCCTGCGGCAAGACTTTATAATTAACAACGAGGTCAATGTCGTTAAAATATCGCGTTTACTTACATGTGGAAAATATCGAACAATGCCAGTTGGTGTATAATATACACGGACGTGTGTGTGTGTGTGTGTGTGTGTGTGTGTGTGTGTGCGTGCGTGCGTGCGTGCGTGCGTGCGTGCGTGTGTGCGTGCGTGCGTGTGTGTGTGTGTGTGTGTGTGTGTGTGTGTGTGTGTGTGTATTAGGGTGGCCCTTGATATGGGTCCAAAAAAAAAATTGATGGCGCCGCCCTCTAAAACGGTTCGAAATAATAAAAAAAAATCTACGCGAAGCCCCAGCTATGTCCGTTAAGAGGAAGGCGTGCCTGTAAGCATGAACTTAAATTTAAATATCAATTTTTCTTCATGATTGGAGAAATTTCGATTTTTTAAATCTAGTTTATTTGTCAATTTTTCAACACGATATTTCTGTGGTGTACATAAATAAATTCGTACTGAACGAACTAGTATCGATATCTTATGTGTACATTTTTTAAATATTATGTTTTTTCCGACCAATTGGATGACTTGTGCGAATAAGTAATTTCTTTGTTTTCAATAAAACGAACAAGCTCGCCAAGTTTAAAATCCTGCAAAGTTTAAAATGTCCCTATGCATTTTTGCGAAAGTAATTTTCAAATACATTTTTTATCCACAGCACTGGAAGTCTGATCTCAGTGAAATATTAATGTGTTTGTATCCCAGCACGCAAGGAATATTTCTAACGAAATTAAAAAAAAAACAATTCTGGCCAATCCGGAAGTTCGATGGGAATGGTTTATCGTGAATTTATATCCTTCGTACTTAATAGATTTTTCTGACAAGATACAAATTTAAAGTTTGATTTTGATGTGATTAAAAGCGTTCGACAGCAGCTAAATCGAACTATTGTTCCAAAATAATAGGATGGTAAAACTGAACGCTCATCAAATCTAGTATGGAGGACCTTATTGTTTGATCTATATATTGAATACCAATATACAATAGCTTCGGAAAGTAAAAAAAATTGACAAATAAACTAGATTTAACAAATCGAAATTTCTCCAATCACGAAGAAAAATTGATATTTAAATTTAAGTTCATGCTTACAGGAACGCCTTCCTCTTAACGGACATAGCTGGGGCTTCGCGTAGATTTTTTTTAATTATTTGGAACCGTCTTGGAGGGTGGCGCGATCAATTTTTTTTACCCATATCAAGGGTCACCCTTACACACACACACACACACACACACACACACACACACACACACACACGCACGCACGCACGCACGCACGCACGCACGCACGCACGCACGCACGCACACACACACGCGCGCGCCAGGGTGGGGTGAACAGTTTCCGGCCTGACCAAGAAAAACGATGTTTTAAAATTTTTGTTTGCTTTATTTTTCAACATAATCTCCATCAACACTGATACATTTCTCATAACGGTGTTCTAATTTAGTTATATCAGTTTTCAACGTAGATTCGTCAAGCTCCTCAAAATACTGATTTACAGCTTCGATAACTTCTTCGTTGCTCTTAAATCTTTTTCCGTCAAGCCATTTTTTGAGGTTAGGAAACAGGAATAGTCGCTGGGGGCTAAGTCTGGAGAGTCTGCGGGGTCTGGAGGATGCGGCATCAATTCAAACTTCAATTCGTGGATTTTGGACATGGCAACAATCGACGAATGCGCTGGTGCGTTAGTATCGTGATGAAACAAAACTTTTTTCTTCGCCAAATGAGGTCGTTTAATTTGCACCTCGTGCTTCAAACGTTGCAATAACTCTGCGTAGTATTGACCAGTGATAGTCTTACCCTTTTCAAGGTAATCAATGTATATAATTCCTCTCGCACCCCAAAAAACAGTAGCCATAACCTTGTTTGTCCATAAAATTGTTTTTGCCTTCTTTGGGGTTGGTTCCATTTTTCCAACCCACTGTTTTGACTGTTCTTTATTTTCAGGAGTGTAGTGGTAGACCCATGTCTCATCAACAGTTATGAATTGACGCAAAAATTCGTTTGGATTACGCCTATACAGCGCCAAATTGTCGGTAGAAATGGTTTTTCGAAGCAGTTTTTGGTCGAGCGTTAGCAAACGCGGCACCCACCTTGCACACAGCTTTTCCATGTTCAAATGGTTGTGCAAAATATTTCGCACACGTTCAGCTGACATCCTACAGGTCTCAGCTATCTCATGCACTTTCAACCTGCGGTCTTCCAACGCTATTTTATGGATTTTTTCAATCATCTCTGAAGTTGTGACTTCAACGGGCCGTCCTGAGCGAGGCTCGTCAGAGGTGCTCACACGACCCATTTTAAATTCAGAAACCCACTGCTTAATAGTTGAATATGATGGGGAGGAGTCTCCTAGTGCTGAATCCATCTTTTCTTTTATTTGTTTTGGTGTAAAACCTTTCAAATGCAAGTATTTGATGACCACGTTTTTCCAATTTTTCCATTTTTACGAAAACAATGGAAGCGTCTCGCGCAATGTGCTCTCAAACGCACAACATACAAGCTCGGTAGGAATGGTACTGTAGGACGCTGCTCCAAAACTAGACTTAGTGGCACCATCTCTTGGTCAGGCCGGAAACTTTTCACCCCACCCTCGTACACACACACACACGCGCGCGCACACACACACACGCACGCACACACACACACACACACACACACACACACACACACACACACACACACACACACACACTAGTCCAAAAAATGAAAGAAACATAAAGCTTCTTGCATTTTTAAAGTGTTTTTTGAAGCGCTGTATCTGTGTAAAAAATGTTCGTATCGAGATGAAAAAAAAGCATTTTGAAGCTTCAAGTTTATAGTTTTGAGATCTGTCGGCAAATGTTTTTGTGAGCTACGGTTATTGCGCAGTCATGAGAAATAGTGCGAGAAAAAAAATGTCCACACGTTTTTGTTTGTTTTGAAGGTTCCACCAGCTCAGGAATTTTTCTGTTCAGTTTAATCAATGGATAGGCCAGTTAGCTTGTTTATTCAGCTTCAATTTCTTTTTTTATTAGTCTCTTTTCGTCAATTTTTTGCTGAGATATCCGACCTTGAATGAAAAAGGATCCTTTTGTCTTTGAACATCGATATCTCAGCAACCAATGATCGCACAAGGATTTAAAAGGCAGCTTCGAAAACTTGGATACATTTCCTACAAAATTCTTTCATGGATTTCTGAGCATTTTTGTTCGCCCTTAACATTGATATGAAAAAAGTACAAAAGATTGACGTTTTACGAGTACGGCTTTTCAGTAAATCTACCACTCCACTAGAAGCGTTGATGGAAAGACTATGGATGCCAGGTTTTTTTTCAGATTGATGTATCCTCAATAGCCCTGTAAATTTGCGAATTGATCTGTTGCACTGTTTTTCCGGACCGATTGATCAAAGTTTACAAAACCATTGAAGGAACAAGTCTATTGTTCCTAAACATCGTGTAATCATCATCAAAATGAAAAAACCAACTTTTTCGATTTTTTTCACAAGTTTGCACTAATTGCTTGTTAAATTTGTGAAAAAAATTCGAAAAGATCCAATTTTTTTTAAATTTATAATACAATTCAGGAAATAACACTGGCTCATTGTAAACACCATTTTGATTGTGAATTGTGAACCGCCGGCATTTGCGTTACCCAAAGCGTACCACGTGGAGGTTGTACGGTCGGATTTACGCTTTTTGTGCACACGCACGTCTATGTGTCTGTCTGTCTGTGCGTGTGCGTGTGCAGGTGCTTGTGTGTGCGTGCGTGCGTGCGTGCGTGCGTGCGTGCGTGCGTGCGTGCGTGTGTGTGTGTGTGTGTGTGTGTGTGTGTGTGTGTGTGTGTGTGTGTGTGTGTGTGTGTGTGCGTGTGTGTGTGTGTGTGTGTGTGTGTGTGTGTGTGTGTGTGTGTGTGTGTGTGTGTGCTCGTGTGTGTCTATGTGTATTCAATACCGTGTCTTGCCGCCTCTACTTCGAATCACTGTACTTAATCTTTCAGGCATATTTATGCAGCGCCGAATCGTCGATTGTGGAATTGTCTGCCAAATTCGCACCAGTGTGGGTTCTAACGCAGCTAAATTCGGAAAACTGGGGTATTCCCGTCGCAATCGACGCCCCATGATGTCCAAGACGTGCTCGATGGGGTTGAGATCGGGGCTCAATGCTGGATGCCTCAACAACGTTATGTCCTGCCTCTCAAAAGACCGTCTGGTCACGTTAGCTGTGTGAGGGCGAGCATTGTCTTGCATGAAAAAGAACCCCCTCACATTTTGTCGTCGGGGCAGTACAATTGGTCTTAAAATTTGGTCAATGTAGCGCCTATAGCATTGAGGGTTTGGCCCACAATCACCAGCGGAGTTCGTGATGGCCGCGAAATCCCGGCCCAAACCATCACTGATCCTCCATTTAAGGCTTCAACATGGCGAGTAAAGTTTTGTTAAAAACGCTGTCCTCGACGACGCCTAACTTGGGGCCGACTGTCATCGTCGTACAAACAAAACCGAGATTCATCAGTGAATAAAACACTACCCCATTGCCTCATATTCCACTGGAGATGTTGGCGAGCGTACGCCAGACGAGCCCGGCGATGTCTGGTCGTCACATTGGCATACGGACGGGGTGTCCGGATGCCAATGTTACTGGGTTGCGATGACTCGCAACCTAGACTCACGGAGACGGTTGATAACCGTTCGGTACGAAATGTTTCGTGGCCGTTGTCGTTGTTGTTGTCGTCGTCGTCGCTGTTGTTGTTGTTGTTGTATTGCTGTCGACGGTTTGGGAAATGCTGAGCAACGATATTCGCATGGACAAAGGTTCTTGACGAACACGTCGAACGATTGCCCAATCATCTCGAGGAGTTGTTATACGACTTCGACCCTGCCCCGGCCGTCGACCGTATCCCCCGGTATTTTGATGACTCGCATACGCACGAGACACAACCGATGCGCTAACGCCCAATCTTTCACCCACATCCCGATAACTGTACCCCTATCCGAGAAGAGTCACAAGCCGAGTTACTTCGGCCTCCGATAAATGCCGCCTATGCATTTTTGAAATGCCAAAGCTGGCAAAATGAATGGCACCTAGGCAATGCTTTTGAAAAAATTAAAGTTTAAAAAAACTTGTGATACATTTTTTTTCCAAAACTTCGGGAAATTTTACCAAAAAGAAAAAAGATTAGTTTTGACAAATACTGTTAATGAATTATTTCTTCCGAAAAAAATGAGGTTTGAAGAGAACTTTCTTTTGTAACTCTGATAACCTTCTCAGAAAATATCGAGAATTACTCGCATAAATTTTCTCAGATAGAGTAGTGAATACAGCTTGGAGGTATCAACTTTTAATTAATGAAAATATCGACGAGTGAAATTATGGTGAGCGAAGACCGAATCGTGTCTAAAACGAGTCAGTGTTGTTTCCTGAAACGTTTTACAAATGTTTTTAAAAAATGAAATTTTCCGAATTTTTTCTCAAATTTAATGAGCAACTAGTGCAAAGTTGTGAAAAAAAGTCGAAAAAGCAGGTCTATTCATTTTGATTATGATTACACGATGTTTAGGCAGAATAGACTCGTTCCTTCAATTGTTCTGTAAACTTTGATCAATTGGTTCGGAAAAACAGTGCGACAGATCAATTCGCAAATTTACCGGGCTATTGGAGATACATGAAGCTGAAAAAAATCTGGCAACCCTAGTCTTTCCATCAACGCTTGTAGTGTAGTGGTAGTTTTACTGAAAAGCCATAAAACGTCAATGTTTTGTACTTTCTTCATATCAATGTTAAGGGTGAAAAAAAAATTCTCAAAAATCAATGAAATAATTTTGTAGGAAATGCATTCTAGTTTTCGAAGCTGCCCTTTAAATCCTTTTGCGATCATCGGTTGCTGAGATATCGATGATCACAAGCAAAAGGATCAATTTTCATTCAAGGCCGGATATCTCAGCAAAACATCGACGTAGAGAGACTAATAAAAGAGGAAATTGAAGCTGAATAAACAAGCTAACTGACCTATCCATTGATTAAATTGAAGAAAAAACAAACAAAAAATGTGGACATTTTTCTCCTCGCGCTATTTCTCATGATTGCGCGATAACCGTAGGTCACCAAAAAATTTTGCCGACAGATCTCAAGATTAGAAACTTGACGCTTCAAAATACTTTTTTTCATCTCTATACGACCATTTTTCACACAGACGCAGCGCTTTAAAAAACAATGGAAAAAATGCAAGAAGCTTCCCGTTCCTTTAATTTTTTGGACTACTGTATATAACAGTAAAGAGATGCGGAGGTGATATTGGATGGCTTTTAATATCCTGGATATCCTTGAACCTGCGTGGTAAGCGAAACAGAAGAATTATACACGCGATCAGGTATAAAAGTGTGACACATTTATATGTATTACCTGAATAATCGCACAGCTCCTCGGGCGCTAAAAAGAAAAATTCTCGATGCGGGTGGTTTCGATGTTTGTTCCGCTATGCATGCCCACACGCCCGTATAACATTTGCTTCGTATCAATACCTATTTGAATCGGTCTCATATGTTCTTCGATATTTTTTTATTTTTCTAGTCAAGTACGTTTTTTTTTCTCTTTTGCGTATTTACTTCCCTGTCGATCTTTTGCTTGTGTTATCCAGATTTTTCTTTTGGGCATCTTTTTTTTCGCATCCCCCTGTACATGTATACATGTGTGTGTGTGTGTGTGTGTGTGTGTGTGTGTGTGTGTGTGTGTGTGTGTGTGCACTCGGCAATTTTGTTGAATGCTTTAAAAATGTATCTTTAATTGCTCAGCGTCAGGACGCTGTCGTATTTTTTGAGAATATACCTCGCAAGACCATCGAGGCTTCGGTAAACGACATATACGTGAATTCGAAGAAAAAAAGATCGCGCTGACGTTCAAGGCTGGCGATAAAAAGGGAATTATCGTCCCGTATTTTTTGGTCGTCCAACGAATTTGTGGAAAAACGGCAAGCAGCAGAGAAACTCACGGATCTTCGTGCGTATGATCCTCTGGTATATACACGTAGGTTTTACCGTATGTCAGGAAGTTATATTAGTTGGCCTAAAACGTTGCGGCAGTTTTATATTTTCGACGAACATTCGTTGCGCTCGTGACATCACTTTGGAAAGTGAGAGAATCGACGAGAACGAGAAATCGAACAAGTTTTACCACGCGCTCGGTGGTGTACATACAACTCGATGCTATACGGGAAATATACGACTGTCCGAACATTACAACGGGAAACGTAAAAACGGCGTAGAAATTAATGACTCGAGATCCCGAATCGACGATGGTCGTTTCGCTTGGATCGCAGAAAACATTTTGATCAACGAATCGGGAACTCCACAACCCATGCATTCTTTGTCTCAATCCGTGTGTGTGTGTGTGTATTGCATATGTATAAATATGGGGCCTTCCATTCCCGAACAATTGGACGTTATAGGACATATTATTCGTCGTATTATCATCTTTGTCATCCGTGGTTCCTCGATAGTTTTTCACTGAGTCACAAGATGTATGGTAGTACAGATTGCATCGTCAGAATGCGACGATTTTTTTTCATGTCCAATGTTTTAGCCTATTTAGGCTACGAAAATCACTCAAACATTTTTGAAGATCCTTTCAGCGTTCCGTAACCTAAACTCGGGAAAATAAGCTTTGCATCGTAATAAAAATAAAGCAAGAAAAAAAATAAAGAATAATTTTCGTCGCATTCCAACGATGCAAAGGTCAACAGCACTGAGATGTTGAGTGGTAGGCTTTCATTCGCCTGACCACCAAGTGTTTTGGATTTTGAATGAAAGTGTAACGATTTCGCTGAATCGCTTTTATAGTTCATATGAATATTAAATCGGTAATTTATTGATCGATCTATCTACTTTGTTCGAATGTACGTGCATCAAAATTTAAGTATTTCGAATTCGATTACGCGCATTGAAAATCCAATAAATTGTACGATATAAAACAACAGCCCCCCCCCCCCCCCCGTACTCTTTGAATAATCCAGCGAGTGCAAGTCGGATAATAAACGGAGATGAGCCGAAAAGTATCGAGGTCAGTAATGAGACCATCGAACTTTGACATTATTCCGTAATATTTGCAAATCCCAAAAAGTGGAAATTCTTCGGGAGGGAAGACTATATTCGTACCTGAAAGCTGGATATGTATTTATGGAAAAATTGTACAACACTACGTTCTGAAAAAGTATAGATACAACATTTGATTTGACGTTCCCTTACTCAGACTTCAGACATTAGTCCGGCTACTTACTTGAGGCGACTTTACCTGAACGACCTAGAGAGGCCCAGAAATGATTCAATGGCGCGCTGGATTCGATTTTCAGCAGATAATTCACTTCATCAACAAACTCAGCAAGAATCCATTTCGTACCTGACGAATGAGCAGACGCGCTGGAAAAAATGAACATCTGCTGCTACGTCGTGCATTAGATCATAAGATCTTGCCAAGCACGTGTTCTAGACGTGAATTACCAATCGTACCCAAATTTATTTTCTTCATTTATGATTTTTGCAGCTCTGCGTGGATAATTTTACACGAAATGCCTCATGCAATTCTTGTTTGCATGGATATATTATTATATGTTGTTGCCGATCGGTGATCATGGGAATAAATGGATCGCAACGGTTAAGGAGCGGGTGGTCGTTCGATCGGAAACAAGACTCGGTAATAATCAGCGATCACGTCGATTCGGCTGGTATTTACAGCCTGAAAAGACGAAGACCGCCGTGTAGTCTTTTTGATCATTTTCAGGCTAACCCATCCCTACTCCTTTCTTGACTTTTTCTTTCACTTATATACGTTGTTCCGCGCTCCTTTCTCCTCGTAACTGGTAACGAGTTGCCATTATCACGGGTGTTTTCACCTCTAATCGAGTCGTTCGTATTCTCCATCGTCGCGGAGAAGTCACGCAGAGCTTCGAGTGGGTACACGAAAAAATAGATAAAAAAAGAAGAGGTATATTATGTTAATCGCGATTCAGACTGATACCCGTTTCCCCGTGTCTTTCGTGGCTCTTGTAAGTCCGTAAATTGCGTTCGGTTATTCTTTCTTGCCAACTTCCAGATCAATCACAATGGGATAGTATTACAGTAAGGTGGTATAGGAGTACGTGAGCGATAAGAGTACGCAGTTACGCCACTGACGAAACGGTTTGATAATTGAAGCTAACTTCTGTTGTGTTTAGACTGCCTAACTGGGTAAGGGTTTCTGACCAAAAAAATCCAAAGGGAAATAAAACGGAGAGGCTAGGTTTGAATTTTGAAGTTTTGGTTACAATTTCTTATTTATTTTTGTCTTTTTCAAAGCATTACAGGTAGGAAACACAATTTACTTTGTTCAAAAACTACAGTCCAACCTCCGAATAAGAAACTTTCCGCAGTTCTCACTCGAGTGCTTTTCCCACTCCGACTCGAACTCCGAGCTCGAGAATTTTGTGCACGGAACCTCTGGTTAAGAAACCAGCCTGGGAGAGATTGTTCGGACAAAAGAGAGTGAACGTGTAGTGTAAATTGATGTGTGCATGCGTGCGTGAGTATGTGTGTGTGCGTGTGTGAATGTAACAAAAAATCTACAAGTTTACTAGACATTTTTTGTATTCATGAAAAAGATACATATATGTGTTGACTTCATATAAAATGTACTACAGTCTGATTTCTTACGCTTCTTTACAGTTTCGGTCATTTTATGACTGTTAATAGTAATTCAGATACCGTAGTACACAATAATATTCAATAGTATGTATATTAACGTGAAACAAAAAATCGCTCAATAAGTGTTCACGTGCAGTCGAAAACGTTTTTGCATGGGCGATGTGAATACCATGTTTCAACTTGTATCGTTCGAGCGAGTTTCTTGTTGAGAGGATTGCATGCAGAAAAGAGTGAGAGAGACAGACAGGGGTAGTGAGCGCGGAGCGCGCGTCTGGTGGGGGTATGCGATATATAAGAAAAATCCTTCCCCTTGGGCGCTTTTGGTTTCTTATTCGGAGGTCGGACTGTATCAATATTGTACGCCGGTTAGTAAGGTTGTTGATCAATATGAAAGTAATTTCGCATATGTTTGTTTAAAATGTACAACATTGGTATAAGAGTACGCAATGCTTAGGTGTGTAGGAGTAGGGGAGACCTAGGAGGGTTGAAACCATTTTCACATTTCACCCCATATCTTGTAATCGAAACGGGAGATTCGGGTATAACTAGAGGCGTTTTGCAGCTTTTTGAATCGACTAATCGATTTTGTACTAAAAATGACTCCAGGAATTATGAGACCTGTAAAAACATCGTTTAAGCACAATAAGTCGTTTTGTTTCAACTCTCCTCATATCGAGGTAAGTTGAAACAGCTATCGAGGTGAGTTGAAACGCCTGGGAATTGGTACAAACTATGGATGTAAATCATATCAAAACACATTGTAAATCAATTTTTTTTATTGAAAATTAAGGTAATTATGCAGTTTGAGGACTTTTCCGAAAAACGAGATGTTTTTTCGCCACGATGATGGGACTGAGATTTCCCATCAATTCCATACGTTATGGGTTTTTGAAATTTGCGGAAACGAGAGACAAAATAGCGCAATTACAGACATTTCAAGGCCTATATTGGGAGTGGGACGATTTGTAAACAAGAACCTTCCCGAATACAATGACGAAGAGATATCGGAGCCGTCCCTCTCCGCCCCTGCCCCTGTTGGTAGTTTGTCAAAATACACGGTTTCAAAGACGAGACTGAAAATAGGTGAAAACTCTGCGTGTGTGTGTGTGTGTGTGTGTGTGTGTGTGTGTGTGTGTGTGTGGGTGGGTGGGTGGGTGTGTGGCGTTCGGGTGGGTGTGTGGGTGGGGTTCGGGTGGGTGGGTGGGTGGTTGGGTGTGTGTGTGTGTTTGCTGGCGCTTGTTTGGGTTTGTTTGGTTTTTTTGTTTCTGCTTGTTTGGGTCTTTTGGGAAGTCTTTTTCAAGGCTTCCATATTTTTCAAGACTTTCATCGGTCCTTATTAGAGCCCCAAAAATTATCAACCTAGTACGATTGTTCGCACACTTACATTCACACGCGCGCGCACACACACACGCACACACATTCAACAAACACACACACTCAACACACACACACACACACACAACACTTACTCGCGCGCGCAGGTAGGCCCGCACACACCGTAGTTGTGAAGACTTCCATCGTCTTTACCTTCCACGTTCTCTTTATGCTTGATCTTTCGTCCTGTCTTCAGCGGCGCGCTCATATATTTCTCGGCTTGCTATGCCTCCATCCGTCTTTCTAATATATTTATTCGGCATCTGAAATAAAACGTATACAAGCCTTGCAAACCACACCACAAAATATAAGCGTGTGAAAACATTACTTCAACCGAGGGGGGTTGAAACTCCTTGTTTCAACCCTCCTAGATGCAAAAAAGGCGATGGCACTTGATTCGGAACTCACTACCGATATACGCCGACTAAAAAACGGCAAATTCAATATGACAAATCGAACGCTAAGTTAGTAAACTTCAAAACAATGCATATGACATATCATCAAATATATAAACACGCTAACTAAAACGTAATGAAAAATACGACACATACTTACTTTTGCCAATTTTTTTGGCACGCGTGTCAATGTGACGCAACTGAACTCGCACGGGCACCGGAGTCAACTGACAAGTGGCGTGTGGCACAGGAATGAAATAATGTCATTGTTGCCAGCTCGCTAACAAGCACATCTACCGAGACATTGACATTCTTTCAATTCAACTCTGTTTCAACCCTCATAGGTCACCCCTACGGGCGTACTCTTATACGACTGTTGTAAAAAAAATTTTTTACATGTATACAAAGTATACAAAAAGTATATTTTTATATATATAGTATATTTTTACATATATAGTATATTTTTATATATATAGTATATATTTTATATATATGGGACATTCCACGCCATTTCACCTAGCCAGTGACCCGACCATTTTTGGTTTCCTGATTATTTTTTTGTAAGATTTTACTCCATGAAAGGGATATCCACACCATTTTTTTAAATTTTTATCTCTTCTTGTTTAGAAGTAATCATTTTCAAAAATGTTCAAATTTCGGAAGTTTTGGAAACGTTTAAACGCTGATAACTACTGAAATAATTGAGATATCGACAAATGTTACTATATATTTTTTTTCATTTTTAAGCATGCTTCCGGTTAAAAATATGAAATAACTATTAATTATCAATGTCAACGTTTTTTTGCTTCTAAAGTGAAAACTATTATTTTCAAAGATAATTGCGCTTGCTTATTTTTTTTTAATTCTCCAAAATAAAGTGATCATTCTATGATTTTTAAGACTCGTCTCATTGTGGGCCCAATTTTCCTTCTATTTTTTTCGAATTAATCATATTTTTTCACAAGACTTTTATCATTTTAATCTCCAATAATACTATTCATGATTTTGTGATTTCCGATTCGGCTTCGTCAGGCCTGGAACGGTTTATTTATAGTTTGTGCGAAATAAAAAAAAAAAAATCAGTGGAACCAAAAATGATCGGAGTCACGGGCTAGGTGAAATGGCGTGGAATGCCCGATATATATATGTAGTATATATTTTTTTACAAGTATACAAAGTATACAAAGAAGTATAGGAAGAACCAATATGTGTACACTGGATCGAGTGTTTGAAGTGAAAAGGTTGGTGGTATGAGAAATGCACTGCTCATACAGATCTAGGCAACTTTATTTGCGATTTATGTGTCGTTTGATGCGTCGATTGATGCTTGCGTACTTGTAGTTTTGTAGTAGTGCGCTTTGTAGTTTTGAGTTTTATTTTGAAAAAATTAAGATTCCCAATTGTCGCTTATAATTGAATTAAAACACTAGATATTCTTTCAATTAAAATAAAAACTGGTTCGTAAAATGTATTTGTTTTTTTTCCCCGCTTTGAAGCTTAGGTGCGTACTCCTATACCACCTTACCTTACGTAGGGTAACAATACGTTCGAATTATGTATTTCGCACCTTGCGTGTTATGAACAATTTTTCATTTTGGGTTCGTGTTGTACACAAAAAAGTACATTGACCGGTAACGCTACTTATATTTATTTGCAATTAAAGGTATTGCGTATAAAAATAAAAATAAACGTCCTTTTGAGAAAATTCCAAAAGGTTAATATTTTGTTACAGCTCTCAGAAAATGCCGAGGGCTTTTCCTTTCTTTTACGAAAGAATTCATTGGCACCCAACAATAATGGATTTTTTGAAATTCATATTTGGATGTTAGAAAAGGGAAAAGGAAATAAAAGTCCTTGATTGGATGCCACAGTGTTCTGTATATTTTTCTCCAATATTTCATGCAAGTGGAAACAAGTCGTGGCGATCTCAACATTATGGTGAGAGTAATATGACGTTCCATTTTTTCTGTATATACCCATAATTGATTGTTACAACAATCTTTGTTCCCAGTGGACCCGTTAAGGGAAGGGGGAATATTTTGTCAATTTCGTGTAAAAACCTTTTCGTGTACAGGGACAATTTATTCGCATTCTTAGTACAGTATCGTGCTGGCTCGTATGATAATGTCGAGTTTACGATCTCTCTCTCTCTCTCTCTCTCTCTCTCTCTCTCTCCCTCTCTCTCTCTCTCTCTCTCTCTCTCTCTCTCTCTCTCTCTCTCTCTCTCTCTCTCTCTCTCTCTCTCTCTCTCTCTCTCTCTCTCTCTCTCTCTCTCTCTCTCGCTTGCTACCCCCCCACATCCACCACGTCCAACCGTTACTACCTCTTCTTCGTTTTATTTTCATTTCCTGCGACAAGCTTGAGTGTCACTTTCGGTAAGCACATCGCTATATGCTCAAGTCCTTCGTGTATATTTTTTTTTCTCATCGCCACACCGTGATCACCTCGTCGTTCTTCGGCTTAACATTTTCCACGCAATTATGCTCGCCTGCGGGCATGCTTCGGCATTTCCCTCAGGGAGGAACCCGGAGAAACGGGAGCTGTGGAAACAAAAAAATCGTGTAAAAGAATTATTGGAGGGATTGCGGTTACAAAGATGAAAAAAAATATATCGCCTGAAAAAGGGTTGTCGTAAAAAAACGGCCCGTGACGCGAAACACGCGTTCCAAAAACTTGTTTGGAGTTCCAGTTCTGGACCTCAAGTTGCCGGAAATAAAACGGAAGTATGCTGGTAACTTTTCATTTTGAGGTGGATCTCCAATCAAATGCTTGCATCTTGCACGTAAGCCTAATACGAATTTTAATTGATCCCAAATGAGTATGGAGTAGCCAAAGGTCGATCACGAATCGTGCGTACACATGCAAGGCAGATACGTGTGGCGATCTGGGATCAAGTTTCACGAGCTCTCCGCACTTCACATAGATCTCCGGGACTCGTGTAATGTACGAGCGTTCAGCAGGAGGAAGAAAATGTGTCTGTATTTGGTGTATTTATCCATGTCGGTGCTCGGCGCCTTCTCACGTGACGTCTTTATTTCTCCGCTATCCTCCTATTCCATGGACGTCCAATGCTCGTACGTTCTTCTTGCCGACCGCAATGTAAGGGGATACTCCGGAGTAACATATAAGCCGAGAAAAGTATGCCTGGTACATGCCGTAGTCAAAGGGCATTTTTAGGACGCGTGTCTACAAAGGTCCCACATGCAACGTTGGCCTAGGCAAATACTCGGCTGGGTGACGGCTGAGCCGCCTGCTGACTACTTAGCGAGCGTCAGTTTGTTTTAGCGAGTTCCCCATGGTAACTCAACTAAAACTATATCGGCGCAGATTTCCCACAATTTCCCTGTGCCCTCGTGCAAATGCGAACCTCTTGTGTGTTGGGACAAATTAGTTGATAGCGACACACTGGAGAGGTTTTGCCAATACCTGAAGAACGTGAAGTGATAAGTGTGGGGTGAGGGGATCCAATTGTAGAAGCCCGGAAGCGCATACTCCAGAAAATTAAAAAAAAGGAAGCGTGTGATGATTACTAATAGTTTCGAGAGACCATCAACGACAAACATCCTTCTATGAATATTCACCGCTTAAATTTATGGTTGTGGTTTAATATGCTTTTATTTATTTATTGTTTTTGATATCCAAAACATTTTTTTTACAGCTAACCATTCCTTCATTCACAACCCAAAACCTTTTTTGTAGATTGCGGTCATAAATCTCTAATACGAATACGCAAAAAGATGGTGCGATAAACGACAATTATTTTCGTTGCATTTGAACGGAAATCACTTTACAGTCGTTTCGGTTGGCGAAACCCAACGTATGTCCAATTTCGCTACTGAACCGACTTCAACTTCATCGAGGAGAAATTCAAATGCGTATAATCATCTGATGACTATTCTGTGAATCCGTAGATACACGTCTTGCTAAAAAAAGCCTTAACAAATGGTGTTGAATCCTTCGAGGTGCAGAAAAAGCGAACGCATGCACGTTGCTCGTGGCTTGTACCTCAAGTCCAGAGCTCATGTTGCCTGCGTGTGCTTTACTCGGAGGTGAAAACCCATCTCAAATATTTTGACGTGTGGCTCATTCGCGTCTCTCTTTTATTCTTTCGTGCCCACCTCTCCAATGCATCGGCGAGAAAACTAAATACAATTAGTCCAGTCGAGATAGGTCTAAAATTTGGTTCACCTGGAATTAATTCGGGGGTTCGATTTTCTTTTTTTATACTTGGGGGGGGGGGGGGGGGGTGGTTGGTATTGTAAATCTCGATTTTCGGGAAAATCCTCCCGGTGCGTTTGCCGCCATCTTGATTTAATGTTTTTGTTTTTCGAATAACTCTCTTATTTTCAACCTTAGAGTGAAAATGATCATATCAAAAGTTGTGGGAAATATAATTCCCCACAAGTTTGGTGATTATAGTTTTTACCCTAGGATCGATATTTATAGAGTTATACTGCAAATAGGGGTAAAAAACGTTTTTCTTTTTGTTAATTATCTCGTTTATTGTCAAGTTTATTGTAAAAATGGTAATAAATAATCACTTAGGCAATTTTATTTCCTTCAACTTTGGTTATGAGTATCTTTACCCTTGAATCAATATTTTCAGCCTTAAACTTAATTTAGGGGTGATTTTTTAAATGTTTAGTTATTTCGTTTATTATCAAGTTTTTCATAAAAATGGTAATAAATAATCGGGTAGGAAATTGTATTTTCTTCAACTTTGGTTAGTACAATTCTTACCCTAGGATCAAAATTTTAGGAGTTATATTTAAAATAGGGGTGTAATTTTTTTCATTTTTCTTTTCTTTAATTTATTATTGAATTTGTTATAAAAATAGTGATGGACAACCGGGTACGTAATTCAAATTTCTTTGACTTACGCTGTGTTCTCTCGTCATAAAGAGCCATTCTAACAAGTAGAAACTTGTGGATTTTAACAAGTAAGTCATCGTTCGAATAACTAAGGGTTGGAATGATCGAGGTCCGGATAATCGAGGTTCTACTGTATATTTTTTTTCCCGCACCTTCATTATAACTCAAAATATTGATCGTAGGGTACAAATGGTAATAAATAAAGTTCAAGCAAATAAAATTCCCTACTTGATTATTCATTACCATTTTTACCATAAACTTGATAATAAACGAAATAACTGAACATAAATAAAAAGTTTACCCCTAAATTAAGTGTAAGTCCGAAAATATTGATCCTAGTGTAAAAATGGTACTAACCAAAGTTGAAGAAAATAAAATTTCTTACCCGATTATTTATTACCATTTTTATGATAAACTCGATAATAAACGAAATAACTGAACATAAAAAAGAGTTCACCCCTCAATTAAGTATAAGTCCGAAAATATTGATCCTAGGGTAAAAATGATAATAACCAAAGTTGAAGGAAATAAAATTTCCTATGTAATTATTCATTACCATTTTTACAATAAACTTGATAATAAACGAGATAATTAACAAAAAACGTTTTTTACCCCTATTTGCAGTGTAACTCTATGAATATTGATCCTAGGGTAAAAATTATAAACACCAAAGTTGTGGGGAATTATATTTCCCACAACTTTCAATTCCATCATTTTCACTCTAAGGTTGAAAATGAGCGAGTTATTCGAAAAACACAAAAACATCCCTCTTTAAATCAAGATCGAAAATCGAGATTTACACTACCAACCACTCCCCTCTAAGTATAAAAAAAAATCGAACCCCCGTATTAATTCCATGTGAAATCCTATTTCGACTGGACTAAATGCGCATATACATGTGCATATGTACGCATTACGTACCCATCCACATACAGGGTGGACCATTTAACGTGACCACCCTAAATATCTCCGTTGCCTTTAGAGTGACGACAAAATATCAGCAGGTAATTTGATTGGTTTCGAAGGGCTGATTCAGTGGTGAAAAATTCATTTTTATCAAGGTCATAGTTTTTGCGTTCTCGAGGTCATCAATGGTTTTCCAAATGGGAATATGTTTTTTTTTATATTGAGGGTATATATACACCTAGGAGCCGGAAAAGAGGTCATTTTGGTGAATTTTTTGCAAGGAAAACTATTCAAAATTTCGGATTGGGGTTTTAATTATCTAAAAGTATATATAATAAAAAATATGTTTAATTTTCTTCATTTAAAAATACCATAAATATACAAGGATATTGTACGATCCTTGGAGCGTCGAAAAAAATCTGGGTATACGGTACTCGCTGGCGTTTCTTCAAAAAATCATCTGAAAAAAAACCAGAAACATTAAATTAGATACTATAATCTAGTACTTGTCATAGCCGATTTTGAAAATATCGATTTATGACAAAATGGTGGACATTTGAACATAAATAGTGATTTTTGGGCCAAAAATTAGTTATTATTTTGCCTATAAAACAAAAACTAAGTAACGGAAAAAAATCCTATGACAAGTACTAGATAATGGTGTATAGACTAACCACAAAAAACCTCAAGGCAATCGGTTAATTGGTTTTCGAGAAATTTTGGGTATCGATTTGAAAAGCGCGGTTGAAAATTTGGGAATGAATAAATCATGAAATTTGTCAACTTACATGGAATCATCGATACCAGGCCCATAGTGTAGGTCTTCTACGGTCGACGGAATGTTCATAGCTTCCAAATACTCGACCTCGACCATCTAGGTGCATATCTCTCCTTAAGACGTTGTAGCTGATATTCAGATGAATCCAACGACCTATGATATTATGACCTTGAAATTATTTTGCACCAAAATACACGTGTAAAAACGGAAAAACGTGATGGTATTGACAATACGAATATCCGAATAATGTAATTAAATTTGTTGTGCAGAACATTTATTACAACAAATGTTCGAAGTGATGGCCATTAACCTCGACACATTTTTGAAGACGTCGGATGAATGATTCTCTTCTCTTCGGATATTCTTGTTGTCAATAACATCACGATTTCCCGTTTTTACACGTGCATTTTGGTGAAAAATTATTTCAAGGTCATGATATCATAGGTCGTTGGATTCGTCTGAATATCAGCTACAACATCTTAATAATAAAAAAACATGTTCCCATTTGAAAAACCATTGATAACCTTGAGAATGGATAAACTATGACCTTGATAAAATGCATTTTTCATCACTAAATCAGCCCTTCGAAAGCAATCAATTTACCTGCTGACATTTTTTTCGTCACTCTAAAGGCAACGCAGATATTTTTGGTGGCCACGTTAAATGGTCCACCCTGTATATAGCGGCTTGTGACGCTAGCATATACAGGGTGAGGCACATAAAGTGTTACAGAGCAATATCACTCAAATTATTGATCATATCCAAAAATCTTTCAGAGAAAAGTTACAATGTTCGAGGAGGCCGTCATACTGGCCCAACCTGTTATTTTTATCGGTGGATGCGCTCAAGCCACGTCAAGGTCAACTCTACTTTTTTAAATGGAATGGTACATTTTTTCTTCCACCATCTTGTGGAGCACCTCACGCCGCATAAAAAACATTAGGGGATCAAAGTCGTTCAAGGTCACTCAAGATCACCTATTAAAATGAAATACAAAACTAAATATCTCGGATCACTACCAAATAGTTGGTAGTGATTGGGGATATTTAGATTTGTATCATTGATAATGACCTTAAATGACCTTGAACGACTTTGACCCCTTAATGTTTTTATGCGACTTGAGGTGCTACCTGTACCATGCTGAAATGTACCATTCCATTTAAAAAAGTGGAGTTGACCTTGGCATAGCTTCAACGCCTCCACCGATAAAAAAAATATGGGGTGGTTCCGTACGACGGCCTTCTCGAACGCTGGAACTTTTCTTTGGAACCTTTTGGGAATCAATAGTTCAAGTGTTATTGCTCTGTAACACTTTATGTGCCTCACCCTGTATATCAGGAACGAATTCAAAGGTGTGGAGGCCCTGGGGCAATGAAATAGTGGAAGGGCCCTAATCATTTTTCAAACAAGATAAAAAAAAACAATTTTAGCGCTTAAATAATTTAAAGCGCAGAAAAATATTGTTTCGAACAACGAACGTTGTTTTAAGTTATCGAATTAAACGTTTCCTGACGCCAGCCCAATTCTATTACAATTATAATGTTTTTACATTTTTTCATATGAATAAATGAATTCTTTTGCCGTCTTATTAAATTCTTTATAGTGTAATATGGTGTAATGATATACTGTACACTACACATAAGTTGGACTTACCTATTTTAGGTTTTTTTTTTTCATTTATATGTACAATTTTAAAATAAACTACTTTTAGATCATTATCATATACTGGCCGGTGTAAGCGTTTGGCGCTAAGTACGAAAACTTTCATAGATGTCTTTTAATTAGTTGTAAAAAACAATATGAGTAAACAAATATTCATTTGTCCCAGATCCACCGCCAAATTATCAGAAATAATGATTAGCTCAATCCACGTAACATTAAAAAAATTATCATCCATGAAATATATTTTTTTATAGAGAATTCATCGTGTAATTGTGTTTTTCGTTATTTTTTATACAAGTACTCTTTGAAATGCTATTTAAAAAAAGTGATTGATAAAAGTGTAACCATATATTTCAAGTTTTAATTGCACAGCCTTTTCGGGTTTTTACAAGGCTCCACTTGTATGTCCACCGCTCTACACTTGTTCTTTCTCTCCATCATCCCCCCTCCCCATTGCGGCCGCAGCCGACTTCCCCCTCTGTATTATATTCCATCATGACATTTTTGTCATGGGTATAGGGAAACTGCGGAAAACCTATACCAATACAGCCGGTCACGAGTTCGCTTCCCAGCCTCGGAGCTAGTCGCGTTTCGTCGAGAAATAGCTCACAGGCTACAGCCATACCCATCCGACACACACACGTACCGGTCCGTGTGCGCGACATCTGTGTACAACTGGAGCTACGTCACGCCTGTGTTTTTATTTCTCGACGAAACTACGAGACGGTGATTCGAACCCGCGACCTCCCGATGTGTTGATTTCAGAGGCAGGTACGCTAACCACTAGACCAACACATCGGTTGGGAAAAGTGTAACCATTTTTCTTCTTTGTTAGATCTCTGGAGGATTTTTCCCACTAAGTGTTGCATACCATTCATCAGAAAATTTTGCCTAAAATAAAATAAATTTAATTGTGGAGGACCCGGGCACACACACACGCATACGAAGATGCGTGTGTGTCTGTGTATTTTTTCACCTTGCTCATTGTAACCGGCATCCAAACGTATTCAGCCATGTAACATAGTATGATCTTCAAATGACCTTAAATCTTTCCTTAATGACCTTAATTATTTCTGTTACGCGGAATGATTCCTGTGTGCTGGGTTACATTCATATGTATGACAATAACGCAACAGAGTAACAGGTTCGGTGATAACAGAAGATTGACGAACCCCCTCCCTATTCTTATGCACAAAAATCTTGCTAGCGGATTTCTGAATTATCTAAAATTTCTAATCTGTCAGTTTGTGGATGAACGTTGCACAATGCGTTAATGGAAGGAAAAAAAGATCGACATGATTTTCATTTATGGTGAAAGTCAAAGTTCAATCAAAGATTTCTGCGGTAAAGGTAATTTAAACGTCATACTATTTTACATGGTTGACTTCGTTTGGATGCCGGCTACAATGTGCAAGGGGGCACATATGCCATTCGATTTTGAAAAACTTTGATGGCATTGAGAAAAACGAAAAAAATTAAATGACAAGAAAATATGATAGTCATGTGCGTCCTTCCAAACCATTAAAATTCCGATATGTACATACTTCGTATTTTCAAATCTAACAAAGATATACAGATGTTTTTTTTCAATGTATATATTCAAATAATGATAATGTTCAAAAATTTTAGGTAATAACAATTTTTTTTACTATTTTAGCGCTATCCGGAATGTATCACAAGAAGGTCTCTGATATGCCTAGTATAAGTGTGCATGTGTGAGTTTGTTTGCATTTGTTTGGGTTTTTTTGTTGGTCGATAACCCAAACAAACCCAAACAAGGATTAGGTCTCCGCGGCTCGTCACTTCCATTATCACCCAAGCCCAAACAAACTCTAGTGTGAGTGTAAGTGTGTGCATGGGTGTATGTCTGTTGAGGTTTGTTTGGATTTGCTTGCGTTTGTTTGTTTGTTGGATAACCCAAACAAACCCAAACAAGGATTAGGTATCTGCAGCTCGCCACTTCCGTTATCGGACAAACCCAAACAAACTCATACCCACACACACACTTAACCTCCCCGTGGTACAATTAGTAAATGGATAGCGATGGAATGATAAAAAATGGTGTGATAAATAAAAAATGATGCACTTTATAAAAAAGAAATCATATTTCCATTAAGAAAGAACATGTTGGCCATCTTAGGTCGCCATTTTGAATTTTGGATTTTGGTTAATGTCCCCCTTTGAACCCTAAACGTTTCACTACACTCAATACTTGATCGGAGCAGTGTTTTTCGTGATGAATGAGGTGTAAGATTAAAATGGGACACCCGATATATTTTGATTGCGCGGGCTGTTAGATATGCGTACGTGTGTGCTATACGAAAGGATTTGAACACGTGTTTGTCATCAAGTTGTCTCACATATTTCCGACGTCGTTAATTCGCGCCTTCAAGACGCTTGACGGGGTCATCCCATGTGACAGCTGATTTTCTTTTTCGCTTTTTGTAATTTTTTTTTAAGAACGATTAAAACACTTTATCTTTGAATTTTTACCACACATTTATTGACATGTTTACAGTACCTCAGGATTTTACCAAACAAAAATAACGAGTTGAATTGACTTTACAACGTTTGGAAAACACTCATGTGTAAAAACGGTTGGTTGACGACTGCCATGATTCCGGATGGTTTGCTCACCTGAACTAGATTAAAGGAAAAAATATCGAAAATTGAACTTTCGGCACAATTTAAAAAGTTGAGTTCCAAGTTACGTCTTTTTTTCGACTTTTTCAGCTTAAAACAAAACTATAACAGATATCAGAAATAATCTTGCTCGGGCGAGAACTATAGATGTGCTGACTATATCATAAAAGTTTGAGCGAAATTCGTTCAATAGTTTTTGAGATATCATGAAAGCCAATTTGAAAACTACAATTATGAGAAAAACGCGTTTGCAAGTTCAAGTACGATTTACACAAATAAAATGTTGACTCACCATTAGTCTACTATGCCGGCACGTCACATTATTACGTACTCCTGGACTTCTCGTATCCACACCCACCGTTTCATTTCATTCTGTCTCTCGCTTGATTTTTTTTTCAGTTTCCAAAGGGTTATTTTCCTCTCATTATTCTTCACCCTTGAGTCCGCGCATGCCGAGATGTATGTGATATGCCGTGGTGCGCACATTACACGCGTTCTTCTTACAAGTACTCACGCGCAGTCCTCGCGGACTTTCTGTTTCCCCGCAGATGGACCACCTCGAAGATCTCTCCATTACGTAATTCGCAACGGTGTTTTTTTTTTTTGGCGTGCACATCAGTCTCATACACACTTTGAGTTGCTCCCACGTGCACGCAGATATACAGGGATGTGCGCGCGCGTGCATCCTTGGTTGGAAGCCTCGCGTACCGCTGATAATCGTGTACATAATGTTTCCTAAACACGTGTGTGTGCACACACACACACACACACACACACACACACACACACACACACACACACACACACACACACACACACACACACACACACACACACATCAAGAGACGCGGCAGCGTCTTGATGCCAAGGAATGAAAAAAAAAGTTCGTCACACTTTGAGCTGCTCCCTCATGTGTGTTTATATATATGATATATATGTAAAGTGTTTATATATATGTGCGCGCGCATGCATTCTTGGTTAGGAGCCTTCCGTACCGCTGATAATCGTGTACATAATGTTTCCTAAACACGTATTATATATATGTGTGTGTGTGTGTGTGTGTGTGTGTGTGTGTGTGTGTGTGTGTGTGTGTGTGTGTGTGTGTGTGTGTGTGTGTGTGTGTGCGCGCGCGTGCGTGCGTGCGCGTTTGTGCGTGTGCTCGTACGTGCGTGCGTGCGTGCGTGTGTGTGTGTGTGTGTGTGTGTGTGTGTGTGTGTGTGTGTGTGTGTGTGTGTGTGTGTGTACATACAGGATGTCCCTCTTATCTCTGCCACCCTAAATAACTCGTTAATTACGAACGTCACATAAAGTGTTCCAGACAAAAGTTGTACTGTGTGAAGAGGGTCATCAAATGCGACCTTTTTTTTATTTCGGTGGAGGCGCTGACGCACAGTGAAGGTCACCTCCACTTTTTTCAATCGTATGGTACATTTTTTCAACCATCTTGTGGCGCACCTCAAGCCACATAAAAAACATAAGGGGCTCAAAATCGTTCAAGGTCATTAGAGGAGAACTATTAAAATTAAATGCAAATCTAAATATCTCGGATCACTAGCAAATATTTGGTAGTGATCCAAGATATTTAGATTTGTATAATCGATACTGACCTTGAATGACCTTGAACGACATTGGTCCCCTCATGTTTTTTATGCGGTTTGAGGTGCTCCACTAGATGGTTGAAAAAAATGTACCGTTCCATTAAAAAAGTGAAGGTGACCTTCGCCTGTGCGTCAGCGCCTCCAAGGGAAAAAAGGTCGCATTTGATGGCCCCTTCACACCCTACAACTTTTGTCTGGAACATTTTTTTGTGACGTCGAGATAAATACCTAGTTATTTCAGATGGCAAAGATAAGAGGGACACCCTGTATATCAAGAAACGAGGCAGCGTTTAGACGCCAAATAATAAAAAACATCGACGGCACTGATTGATGCCACCGATCTCGATGCCACTGACATGACGGACTGACGACCACGCTGCGACTCTTTATACAGTGAGATGGCCTTCTAGCAGAATCTTTTAGACTTTGAATTTACATTATGCGAAAACGAGGTGACGCATCGAAAATCTAATGGCGTTTTACCAATCTTATTTGTTTGTTTCCTATTGATTTTGTTTGGGTAATTTTTCGGTTCGTCTACTCAACTCTTCGATCTCACAATATTCACCGAATTTCCGAGCGAACTCACGACTAGAGTAAAGTATTCCGCTGTCGGTGGCTTTGGGGAATCGATTAAAGTCTTTCGGTCATGTCATAAATATGAAACATACGCCCTTATTTCGATTGATTAACATGTTTTCTCAACAGTCGCAGTAGACGCGTTTGAGACGCTCTACGCAGCCTCGACACGTACCTCGGGCGAACACAGCGCATTCTAGTAGCATCGGCTGCTACTAGTGTCTTCGGTTCCTGCTGGATTTTAATGTGTACCGTCATTTTGACAGCAAACCCCTCAGTAGGTTTAGAGTCTGCAAGAAAAGATAAAAGAAATATAACTGCAAAGAAAAAACAAGTATTCCTTTTTAGGGCTAAATATTAATTCGACGGAGGCTAATTGTAATTAGATTGCGAATTGCGAGTTTCGAAATGTAACCTTAAGAAAAAAGAAAAAACGGCTTTTGTCAGCACGAAAATGAATTTGAAGGTTCTTTGTATCGCAGATTCAGATCCTAGAAAATTCTTTGAAATTAAGGATCGGACGGCAATAATCGATTTACGAAATAACGGAGAAAAAAGGCCACAATTATGAAATTCTCTGGCATTGAATACCGGTAAGAAAAAAGCTGGTACTGGAACGTGATTTTCATAATACTGGGAAGAATAAAAGCCAAAAGTGCGCAAACCTCGTACATCAAACACAGGTAAGAACAAAATCAGGTACTGGAGAGTAAGAACTATAAACTTTTCGTTACTCACACACAGCGCCAAATTTATATTCGTAGTATCTGTATATATACAGATACTACGAACAGATACCCACTGTATATAGTGGACAAAAGATTGATTGGCCTCCGCCCGAATACAATAACAGAAAAATGTCTGTGGCTATGACAAAGTTGAATATTAAACACTTTTTACCTGCGTTGTTTGCTCGATGACAGGCAACCAAAAACGCGTGAGGTTAGGTATCGCGGGACCCAAATATCAATTTGACTTGCATCAAATATGCGGAATGAAAAATCCTTAGTGTTTTCCGTATCGAAATGAATGAAATTTGAATGTCTCTTATACATATATTTTATAATAATGAAATATGAAGGCCGCATAGACCAACCGGCATGGAGTATGAGAGAAATATCTGATTTGTAAATGTTTAGTGTTTCTTTGAGATGGCTGATATTTTGGAAGAAAAAGAGAAACATCTTCGACTCTGTTGAACAATGAACATCTTTCTCTTCATTTGCCCGAAATGTGATCCGTCAAGCAGAAAACTTGACTGTAGAACTTTTACCGAACGGCGTGTTACCCATGTCCTTTAATCATTTAGATAAAAAATGTACATTTTTTATTCTCGTGAACTTGAAATTCATTTTCGTTCAAAGACGTCATACTTCATGCTAAGCAGAACAGAAAAATAAGAATGTGAAATTCTATTGCATATATGTATGTATATTAGGGTGTGCGGAAAAAATCGATACTTTTTTTTTCTGTTTCATCCACCAAAAAAAGGTGAATTAAGGTAAAAAATGAAGAATGCTCGAAGGAGAGCTCAAAAAAAAATTATTTCGAACGGCGCATTGCATTTGAATATTTTCCATAAGAATAACCCAGAAGCATATTGGGATTTCTGAATGTGGTAGTGCAACTCGTCAGGAAAAAATCACACAAAGATGTCATTAACATATTCTCGTGGAGAATTGAATTTCCAACAAAAAAGTTTTTACGAAAAATTAGCTCAGAACAACCGTTCAAGTGGAATCGCTGTCTGAAATTGAATTGATAGAAAAAATAATAATTCAGAAGGCTGTAAAAATCGAATTTTTCGCTTTACGAAAAAACTTTTTGGGTTTTTTTTGTAGAGAATATTCTGCTCTAACATACAATTTGCATGGAATCGTTCTCAAAATATTTCTCTGATACAAAAAAGAATCAAGTACAACAAGAAATATAAAAGAAACGACGTCCATCATTGATCGTGTTTCGAAAAGTTTTATTGAATTAATTTGGTTTAATAAGATAAAATAAGACTTTTTTTAAGAGTCTGTTTGTTGCAATTAGGGTACTTCTGTCGATGATTTTGCACTACGCCCAATAAATATTGTTTTGCTGCCCTTCGTTTTTTGTTAATGAACCGTTATATGCTTCTACCAAAGTGACACCACGTTCGGCTACGTTATTAACGACTTTTGGATTAAAAAAAATACATAAGCAAGTCAAATAAGTGGCATTTTCCGGCCATAATTGGATATATATTCAGAACAATATATAATCATATACGGCCAATATTCAATACTCTCAAAAAATCATGAGGTAAATTGAATTGCTGGAAAAGAAATTAGGATTCTTGAGTAACGAAATCGCTTATGTCTTTTTTCAGCACCATTTCCCAATCATTTTTTTTAACAATTACTCACTCGGAAGGATTTTTGGATTTTTCTCGAGATTGCAGAGCTTGTACCATTTTTGCCTTCACACTTATCGGCACAGCATTGTCAAAAAACGACAAAGCAACAATTTTCTCGTTAAAGTACCACAAGTGACTAGCTAATTTTTTCGAGGCAGCCTCCCCTACTACAGGATTCACTTCGCAATAACGAATGAAATTTTGTAGCAGTGACAGATCGTGATTTGGGGCCAAAATGAGGGAAAACTGTCGCGGTTTCCCGTTCGTGGCGCTAGTGTGAAGCTTGTAATTTTGCACTACGAGCTACCGCATGCTGCCTCCAGGTGGCAGCGTGTGCTATGGCGCGCACGTCGCTTAAATAAACAATTTAATTTCAGACAGCGATACCACTTGAACGGTTGTTCTAAGCTAATTGTTCGTAGGAACTTTTTTTGTAGGGAATTCAATTCTCTATCAGAATATCTTAATGACATTTTTGTGAGATTTTTTTCTGAAAAGTTTTACTACGACGTTCAGAAGTGCCAATATTTTCCTGTGTTATTCTTATGGAAAATATTCAAATTCAATGCGCCATTCGAAATAATTTTTTTTTGATCTCTCCTTCGAGGATTCTTCATTTTTTACCTTAATTCACCTTTTTTTGGTGGATGCAACCGAAAAAAAAAGTATCGATTTTTTTCCGCACACCCTAATATATATGTATATATATATATATTAGGGTGGCTGCAATTAGGATAAAATTTCAATTTTCAAAGTCCCCTTGTAAAAACATAATCAAGACATATGAAAAAAATGATGTGCAAAGTTTTAAGGCTCTCGGAAATTTTTTTCGCTGCCTATGAGATTTTGAATGTTCAATACAAAAATTCATGTATTTTGCCAACTCATTACTGAATTATTTCTCATGATTAAGATATTGGTGGGAAAAATCTGAAACTTGGCACATTATGGGATATATGACCAAATTTTTAACCATTTTTCCAGTAAAAATTGTCATTATTACTAGCATTGCAATGACAACCTCGTTTTCATTTTCTGACGATCATTCATCGAAGCCTATTTATTGATGTTTTAATGCAACTTTTGAGCCGACAAAAACTTAAACATAATAGAAAAGTTTTATTTCTATCAGAAGTATAAAACCTCCTTAAAATTAAATTTCAACTTTGAATCAAACCTGAGCCACATATTCGTTGCACCAAAATAAATTATCGCAATGAATACTATAATTATCGAATAAACATAATTCGCAAATTAAAACTCACGCAAAAAAGTGCCAAAATAAAACTTTATTAGTGGAGCGGTCGGCTTAGAGTCCTTTTGTTTTCATTTGGATACATTTTCTGGTATTCACGGACAACTCGAACAATGAATTGTTTCTGTTCCTCGTTGCATGTCAATGCATCATCATATTCAACAATGAGTTTGTTCCCTCTATTCGCGCCGTCATTAACAACCCTTAATGTTTTGACAATTTACGAGCCTAATTGATAATTTTTGTCCAAATGCCACTCGGACACCTCGTTATTTAGGAAGTTACAATAAATCTGGAATATTCTGAAAAACGTTATCGATTAGGGGTATATGAAAAAATAAATGTTTTCATCCATCAAATAAGCAATGTCTGATCGAGAAATTTCATATCGTTGAGGAGTTTGAGTTTTATATTCATGTTCAGACAGCTTTTTCGTAATTTGTTTCCGTTTTTCTTTTAATGTCAGCGGAAATGCCTACATAAAAAAATGCCATCGCAGCACTCTCAGCGTTTAAATATCAAAGATGATTCGACATTTTTTTTGAGAGCAACTTTGCTCACAAGGGCGTCTATTTTCCGGTAATCATATCCCTAAAAATCTTTAACAAGTAAAAAAAACGCCGAGTTATAAAAAGTTCCTTTGAAATCATTTTGTTGTTTCACTATCTACAAAATTTAAATTAAACCTGAACTATTATTTATTCAATTTCAAACAATGGCTTTATTTACATTGTTGCTTTTTCAATTTCAACGTACAAAAGAAGTGAAATAAGTTTTTATGAAAAAGCTAAGTAAGTTTACTAGAAATGTACTAAAAATGATCAAATCCTGGAAGTAATATTATTTCTCAAAATTTAATTTAAAAACCCACATAGCTATTATAATAAAAAATACGAATCATAATTATATAAAAGTAGAAAGTATGTATCAAACAAGTACACTGGAAATGCTGTGCAACGACTTGGCGTGCATGATTAAGCATAAAAGTTCGGGAGATACACAATTTTCTTACAGATCCGTTCCTACTGCTTGTATAAGTACATTTTGCAACAATTTATCTACTTAGATTATTTCAAATAGTAACATTGCATCAGTTACCGTATCAGGTATATTAGGATTATTAGGAATGAGATGTTCGACTGGACTTTAACAGAATATCGTAAATGGAGCGATAGGTGTCGAGAATACAATCGATATTACTTTTCCACCAGCAAGCGGTGTGCACCGTAATTGAAATCTTCAACCTGCCAGAAATGTATCCATTGCATCCAAATTTTTACGACGCAATAGATTTCATAAGATGTATGATGGTTCTGCAATAGAGTAGGAAGTAAATACGTCGACATAACTTTTCAAATTATGCAAATAAAATCAGATTTCAAGAGTCGTATGGTCTAGGAGTACATCAGTTATTTTCGATTTATACTTTGCGGAATCAGAAGCTTGGTTTACATTTGCATAATAAATTGCGTTCATTTATGTCTTTCTAAGCTTGATAGTCAAGTTGTTGAGAAAACAATATCCTTCGTCGAGCTTTTATTCTTAACCATGAACGCCAGTTCATTGCACAGCATTTCCATGGTACTTGTGTGATACATACGTTGTACTTTCATATAATTATGATTCGTATTTTTTTAATTATAAAAGCTATATGGGTTTTTTAATAAAATTTTGAGGAAAATATTATTTCCAGGATTTGATAATTTTGTGTACATTTCTACTAAACTTACTTGGCTTTTTCATAAAAAGTTGTTTCACTTCTTTTGTACGTTCAAATTGAAAAAGTAACAATTTAAAAAAAAATAAATAAAAGTATTCGTCCGAATAAAATCTTTATAATTTTGTAGTAGGTAATGCGGACAAATAACATATATAATCCACCGGATAAAATTAGCGGAATGGTTAAGGGGTTACCCCCACTTGCGATTTTGAAAAAATCGATTTTTTTTATTGCATTTTTTTGAAGTATAAGTATCTGCGAATATGTCCTGAAAATTTCAAGTCGATCTGAACAAAATTGACTGAGATATGAGCGTTGAAAGAGAAGAATCCGTTGTGTAAACGACCGGCTAGTCTGCCATCTGGCGCGCTCGACCCTCCCTCCGACCTTCAATGCATTGTTCGATGAAAAGGGTCGAATACCTGGCATTCACAACGTTCATATAATAGACTGGAATTTATAAAAACGTATTTTCGTTGTCTGTTATGGTCTAAACTCGTCAGTGTAGCTCGAAAGTTCGACTATATAAGACGTATATTCCGCCGTTCGTAATATTATAAGCGCAGTTTTTATTCATTTTACATTCAAAAATGGATCGAAAAAAAGGTTCGCGACAAACAAGAAGCAGAGATAATTTACGGAAATCTCGACCAAAAAAAAGGAAGGGTGTTTTTAACCCCAACCTGGCCGAAACGAAAACTGAAAGTTTCAGCACGTCTGCGAAGAAACTGAAAAATAATATTGATATGACTGTGAATCAAAGTCCTAATATTGAATATCGTATTTTGAACTTTTGGGTTGTGTTTGCTGCTATTTCAAATTTAGTGAAGTGCAAAACGTGTAATGGAAATATTACATTTTAAACGGCAAGTGCAAGAGGACTAGGCTTCAAAATCGTTGTGAAATGTGGCTCTGTGCAGATAATTTGATACCATCTTCTCCTTTTTTGGAACATTCGTATGAAATAAATCGTCGATTTATATTCACCATGCGAGTTCTCGGCATAGGATTGGCTGGAGCACAAAAATTTTGCGGACTTATGGACATGCCAAGGTTTCTTACCGAGACTACATATTCAATAATTTTGAAAAGTATTTATGAGTCTGTGAAAACATGTGCAGATGTAATATTTAAAAAAGCCGTACGAGAAGAAATTGAAGATACACCTAATGCAGAAGGCGATGCAACTCCTAAATTAACAGTTTCCGAAGATGGATCCTGGAGGAAGCGAGGATACACGTCGTTGTTCGGAGTCGCATCAGTCATAGGCTGCTACAGTGGAAAAGTACTTGATCTTGTGGTAAAAAGTGCGTATTGTAAAATGTGTGAATCGTGGAAACATAAGCTAAATGATGCGGAATACGAAGAATGGTACGAAACACACGAAGATAACTGCAGTGCAAATCACGAAGGCTCCTCGGGAAAAATGGAGGTGGACTCAGTTATCGAAATCTTCAAGCGTTCAATAGAAAAATATAATGTCCTGTACCGTTACTATATTGGAGACGGAGATTCGAAAACGTACACTGGGCTAGTAAATTTTCATCCTTATGACGACGTAGAAGTTATAAAAAAAGAATGCATCGGTCACGTCCAAAAGCGTATGGGATCCCGCCTTCGTAATTTAGTAAAAAAAAAAACAAAAAGCTTGGTGATAAAGGACAGCTGACAGGAAAATTTATTGACAAGCTCACTGTGTACTATGGACATGCTATTCGACGCCATTCTGCTTCTGTTCACGATATGCATGAGACAATATGGGCGACCTTCGATCATTACAGTTCAACCGATGCAAATCCACACCATGAGAGATTTCCAACCGGTGAAGAATCGTGGTGTTCGTATCAACGAGCTCAGGCGAGAAACGAGGCTTTCCAACACGATTACAAACCACTTCCATCACATGTATTGGATGCCATCAGACCTATATACAACGATCTGAGTAAGGAAACTTTACTCGAAAGATGCGTCGGTGGCTTCAATCAAAATAACAACGAAAGCTTCAACCAACTTATTTGGAAAATCAGCCCAGAAATCGTCTCGAGTGGAGCAATCGTTGTAAATTTAGCAGCTTATATTGCCGTTGGACTATTCAACGAAGGTTCAAAATCATTATTATTTTATTTGAACTCAATCGGAGTGAGCTGTGAACACAACGCGCACGAATACGCTGATAAAATGGACGAAGCACGAATTGCACTGGCAGAGAGACGTGCGGCCGAGAGCACTCGTGAAGGAAGAATGTTACAAAGGCAACACCAAATTTCCGTTTTGCAAGCGGCATCGTCGGCGGAAGAACTTCTGTATGGGCCCGGAATCGATGACTCTATGTAAGTTTACAAAAAAAATATTTTCTTCGTGTAAACTGAAATTGGAACTTTAAACGCGTTTTTCTCAAAATGGCATTTCTGAAGTCGGTGACCAAGATTACTCGAACACTAATGAACCGATCTTCTTGAAATTTTGCAGGCTTATTTAATACATAAAAATGTAGTCTTTAATCGTTCGATTTTTTTTTTCGAAAAAAAAATGGCCGTTTTTTTCGTTAAAATCGAACCATTAACTTGGACTGTCCGCCATTTTATGAAAAATAAATATTTTTTAAAATCCTTCGATTATAGACTAGTTTATACTTATATTTGATTAAATCCATCCGCATTTTTTTTCAGATGATCCACTTCGCCGCAATATTGGTCACCGCAAACCGTGTATATAAAAACATAATTTCATTGATGGCCATTTGCCACTAAACAATGTAATATTTTTCAATAAAAAAATTACTGAAAGTTCTTCAAGATGTGTTCTTTAAGATGGTATATTGATCGATTAAAAAAGTTTTGTAGTTTTCTTTAAAAAAATTCATGAAAAGGGCATTTTTTGCGCTACAAGATTGGGGTAACGCCTTCATCTAGCTATCTAGACTGATAACATATGTATACTCGTCCGGATAAACCTGTATTACTATTGAACGAGCTTTCCGGACGAATAATTTGTACTTATTTTTTTGGATACAAATCTTTGAATTTTTATAATTCTTAGTAGGTTATCTGGACAAATAATTCATGCATAATAGTTCGGATAAAGTATGTGCAATCGTGTAGCAAGCTATGCGGGCGATTATCTGAGTTATCTGGACGAATAAGTGTATGCTACGCGTCCGGATCGTTCTTGTGTGGCAGTTTGTTTGGGTTCCTCATTTGAGCCTACGTTACAGGGTCTCGGGGCGAATAAGTGTTCGTTATTCGTTAGGTTAGTGCGCGAGTTGCGAGCGATTCGCGCGTGTAGTGGTGGGTGGCGGGTGCACCGCACCCACCGGCACCACTACTGGAGCGTATCGCTCACCGACGCACGGTGGCTCATCGAGCACCCCTGATTACCAGGCCTTTAAAAAATTATAATAATTGAGGGGTTGATTTAAGCCATATATACTTATATCAATTAATTCTGAATTTTACGGCCACCCCCGCACTGCCCAATTCAGGGACTAACATCAGTTCCGGGACACCCTGTATAATGTTCCTTTCCAGTATTTATAAGGACACAGTTTAAAAGTTTATATTAAGTCCCCTTGCAGTATTAATAAAGTCATTACAAAGTGTAAAAGTATATAAAGTACTAAATTATTGTTTTTGTAATTCATACATTTGCAGTGTTTGATAATAAAATTTCATTATTGTCATTGTGTTTTTCGAATCTCATTCATACCAGTTTAAAAACATTTCAGTGTTTTTATGGTGTCATGAATGATGGAATTGCGATGGCACAGAGCGTTGTCGTGCTGCAATATCACACGTTCGTGTCTTATGTCCCATTCTGGCCGTTTTTCGAGCAATGCGTGGTTCAAATTGATTAGTTGTTGTCGGTAGCGATGCCCATTGACAGTTTCGCCCCGTTTCAGCAGCTCATAGTACACGATTCCTTTCTGGTCCCACCAAACGCAGACCATTGTCTTTTTTCCGAAGCGATTTGGCCGTGTCGTCGATGTTGACGCTTCGCCAAGTGAAAGCCACGATTTTCTGCGTTTGGGATTCTCGAAATATATCCATTTTTCATCGTCAATAATAATTCAATGCAGGAAACTCTTTCTGTTCTGCCGCAAAAGCAAGATTTCGGAAGTGGCTCTTCGATTTTCCATTTGTCTCTCAGTCAACTCATGCGGTACCCACTTTCCTTCCTTATGAATTTTTCCCATGACGTGCAAACGTTTCGAAATACATTGTCGAGTTACTTTTAATGCCTCGGCACGTTGATCTTCTGTTTGAGTGTCATCTTCATCCAATAACGCTTGCAGATTGGCGTCCGCAAATGTTTGCGGTCTTCCCGAGCGCTCTCTGTCCCCAGTCTCAAAATCGCCACTTCTGAACTGCTTGAACCATTCTTCAAACGTCATTTTTAATGGTATATGCAGTGCACCCAGATCGCGCGCAAAAGTTACCCCCTCTCTAGTCTCTTGCGCGCCCATCACACAATCATAGTAGCACGTGTCCGTGAGCGAACGACGCTCGGACGTCTTCGGAAAGAGCCGAGTGCCATCGAAGTTTCCCGACCGCGCCTTCGGCAGCTACACCGATGCATGGACGCTGAGCAGGTTCATGTGCGGCCAAGCCGAAACGAAGGCTTCGAGGGAAAAAGCAATCTGAGCACGACTCGCGCGTGACGTTACCCGATAGCACGAGCGAGGCTTTTAGATGATTTCAATGCTTATTTAGCTCTTGATTCTCTGCGTTATTAATGTATACAAAAAAATGTATCGCACACTCTAATCGCTTATTTTTGTAGTTTATATGTTAATTTAAACATAATAATAAATCTAAATTACAACTTATTTATCTTCTAAAATATTGTTTACGCTTTACTCACACCCGTCCTTATGCCAAATAAATTATAATTCATAAAAGTAAGCGGAAATATATTTATATTCGTATTATTATATTAATTCTCATATCTCTCATATGAAACTCTCATATGAAAAACATTTTAAAAAACTTCAAAACCTTAGATTTCAACGAACCAAGAACATACATCTTCACATTTTCAATTGTGACAAATTTTTAAGAACAATATCATCACAAACACAACTGAACCAAAACAATATACATCACCTAAATTATCAAAACATAAATCAAACAATACAAAATCACCACATCTTATACTCTACTCTTACTAATAGACAACAGGACACAAATAATAATCTTTCCAATGATCCTCTGAATAACATAAATTCGACAATCACATTAAATAAAACGAAAGAATGGCTTATAAATGTCTCCAACATTGATATTCCGCTACACATTTCCACATTCTTGTCTCTAGGTGAAAAGTTTTGTTTTCCTTACCTCAAACTCTCAAACATAAAAACTCATATCCAGAAATCAATCTCCGAACTTGAGTCCAAATTAGATTTTTTACTCGACAAACCTAGACAAATCGAAATTAGAACCAGATTCACTAAAATCTTAAACAAAATAAATATTCCAACATAATTTTCCAACACTAATCAAATTATAAAACACACGTCCTTATTCTTAAAAAACAACTCCATCTTTTAGTTACACGAGTTGACAAAGGAAATTCAACAGTCATTCTTAACAAATCAGATCACATTACAAAAACTCATAATTTACTCGCAGATTCCTCAACTTACAAATTAACAAATAGAAATCCCATCAACACTCTACAAAAAGGCATTAACAATATTCTCTCCAGATGGAAAACCCTAAAAATCATTGATGAAACAAAATACAAATACTTAAAAGCTGAAAATTGCAACCTATCTCGTCTCTATTGTCTGCCAAAAATTCATAAAAATAATTATCCACTTCGTCCAATAGTATCATCAATAAATAGTCCAACACATAAATTAGCTGAATTTATACAATCTAAACTTTCTAAATTAATCAATACGACTAATTCACACCTCAAAGATAATTTCCACCTAAAACATTCACTTTCTAACATCTCAATTCCACTCAACTACAAATTGGTCTCGTTTGATGTTGTTTCTCTCTATACCAACATCCCATTACAACTTGTTATTCAAAGCCTCCATAAAAGATCAAATCTATTTTCAAAAACATTGCCTTTGAACGAAATAATTAAAGCCATAGAATACATCATGTTCTCAACTTTCTTAACATTTCAAAATAAAATTTACCAACAAATCTCAGGGTTACCAATGGACTCACCTCTGGCTCCAATACTATCTAACATCGTCATGACGGATCTTGAAACAAATTGTCTGGAAAAATAACAATTTTCGTTACCACTATATAAAAGATATGTTGATGATATTATTATTGCTCTACCAACAGACAAAATTGAATGCACCAAAAAGATTTTTAACTCATATAACTCAAAATTACAATTTACATCAGAAAATGAAGTAGATAAAAAAATCCCGTTTCTTGATATACTTTTAATCCTTAACGAAAATTCAATTATCACAAATTAGTATAGGAAACCAACCTGGTCAGGCAGATTCATAAATTTCTTTTCACACCACCCACTTTCCCAAAAAAGCCATAATTTACATGCTAGTTGACAGAACAATAAAATTATTTCATCCTTCATTTCACAAAGAAAACCTCAAACTTATTAGTAACACGATGACACAAAATTACTATCCGATCTCTTTCACAAAAAAAACAATAAAACGTCGGCTTTCTACAATCAACAATCAAAAAAAGAATAACAACAATTATGATTCTTCCAGACTAATAAATGTTCCTTACACAAAAAACATCCATCATCAACCAATTCGTCTTTTCCAACAATACAGCATAACATTAGTCACAAACAATAAACATAACATTTCATGGATTACTGGCTCCACCAAAGACAAAATAAATAACAATAAAAAATCCAACATAGTTTACAAAATCGATTGTAAGGATTGCAATGCCACATACATCGGTCAAACCAAAAGATACCTTGAAAACAGAATAAAAGAACATAAAAATAGCCTAAAATATACTACCACAATACACACAGCCTTAGCACAACATGCAATAGAACAAAAACATGACTTTCTTTTCAACAATGTAAAAATGTTAAACAATGAAAATTGGCTCAAAAGGACTATTCCTAGAAATGATCCAAATTAAGGCACACTCCAACGCCATAAATTTTAGGACTGACATACAAAAACTAAGCTCGATCTATAACTCTATTATATAACTATTAAAGTATTTTACAATACTTTACTTGACATAACAATTTAAAAATTATTGACACTATTATTCATTTTTAAATACTCTTACCATGACGCACCAATTTTATTTCTCTTGACACGTCACTGCCTAAAGGATCTTTCTCCCCCGATTCGCAAAATAAATACTCTAATAAGCTTCACGAAATTAAGACATCAGTCAGTTTCTCTCGAACTCTCCGTGATCACACCACTCAATATGTAACTGAGAAATGTAAATTTAGAGTTTTAGTTTTACTTTGGAAGAAAATTTTAAAAATCTAAAACTCAATAGGTAATAATCACAGTCATTTGATGCTTTATTAAAATTTCTTTTAAATCAATCACGTACATTAAATTTTCACAAATAAAACACAAAACTTTCTTATAATTATTAATCCCTTACAGATGATAAAAATCGCTAAAAAACGATAAATTCTTCCATCTATTGAGTATACTCCAGCAAAACAGTATTTACTTCCATAAATACTGTCTTTTGAAATAACCTTCCAAATATAAGCAAAAGCTAGAAACATCAACAACATCGAGGTTAGTCGTTTCTCATATTTCATTTCTTTATAACTCCATAGTATAACCACACTCTCACGCATCACTCATTTCAAACACCGATGAATAAGAAGAATTAACGCAATACAATAACTTATGCATATCAATTCAATATAGTTATAACTAAAACAGAATTAACATAACAGTTATACAGAACGACACAACAATTTTATAACACAATCGAAACATGAAACATTCGTGTATTTAATTCCTTCAAACTTGATTTGTAAAATTTGTGTATCAAAATTTATAGAGTAAAATATAATTTCTGAAGAGGACCCGAACCAAAGGGTCGAAACGTAAGAAAGCATCATTTATTTCCATAGCTGACTTTGGAAAACCTCTATTGGCCGGACTGAAGCCGAATCTTCAACTAGCAACTTGTCATCAACACGGCCGCACACATCTTTGACTCATTAATGCTCATACTTTCATCAAGCGATAAAGCATTATCCCAAAAACAAGCCAATCATCCATCCGGCCGCGAATCATCACTACCAGAAAGTGCACATATTCTACAAGCGATGAGATGGTTCCGTTCGTAGCGTTCCTGACTTCGGTCTGCAGGGGCGCGGGAGCGTCCCCGCGCTGAGTATTTTTTTTTAAATTTATTATTACTATTAATTCTTATTTGATTAGTTATCATTATTATTTTAATTAGTTATCTTATAGTGTCGAAAAATTTATCGCGCACTCCGACCGCTTATTTTATTAGATTGTACGTTAATTTAAATGTAATAATAAATCTAAATTACAACTTATTTACATTCTAAAAAATTGTTTACGCTTTACTCACACCCGTCCCTATGCCAGACATTTATAAGCCATTCTTTCGTTTTATTTAATGTGATTGTCGAATTTATATTATTCAGAGGATCAGTGGAAAGATTATTATTTGTCTTGTTGTCTATTAGTGAGCGTTGAGTATAATATGTTGTAATTTTGTGTTATTTGATTTATGTTTTGATAATTTAGGTGATGTATATTGTTTTGATTCAGATGTGTTTGTGATGATATTGTTCTTAAAAATTCGTCACGATTGAAAATGAGAAGATGTATGTTCTTCGTTCGTTGAAATCTACGGTTTTGAATTTTTTTTTGTTTTTTTTTCATATGAGAGTTTCGTATGAAAGCTATGAGAATTAATATAATAATACAAATATAAATATATTTCCGCTTACTTTTATGAATTATAATTTATTTGGCATAAGGACGGGTGTGAGTAAAGCGTAAACAATATTTCAGAAGATAAATCAGTTGTAATTTAGATTTATTATTATATTTAAATTAACGTATAAACCAAAAAATAAGCGATCAGAGTGTGCGATACATTTTTGTGTATACATTAATAACGCAGAGAATCAAGAGCTTTTCTGATGATTTCTTTTAGATAATTTCAATAAGCATTGAAATCATCTAAAAGCCTCGCTCGTGCCGTCGGGTGACGTCATGCGCGAGTCGTGCTCAGATTGCTTTTTCCCTCGAAGCCTTCGTTTCGGCTTGGCCGCACATGAACGTGCTCAACGTCCACGCCTTGGTGTAGCTGCCGAAGGCGCGGGCGGGAAAATTCGACGGCGCTCGGCTCTTTCCGAAGACGTCCGAGCGTCGCTCGCTCACGGACACGCACTACTATGATTGTGTGATGGGCGCGCAAGAGACTAGAGAAGGGGTAACTTTTGCGCGCGATCTGGCTGCACTGGGTATATGTTCACCGTAGGCCTCCTCAAGAGACCGGCGTGCTTCAGCTGCTGTTTTTTTTAGGTTGAAGCAGAAAAGCAATGCTTCCCGCAAATGCTGTTTATTTGGCACAAACTTTGACATTTTCGAGGTTAGAAAAAAGGTCGTTGTGTTGCGATATTTGTTTATATTAGGACCGGGTATTCTTATCAGATGTCCAAGCTATAAAGACACCCAATTTGAGATCTGTATGCCAACTACATGTGTCGCTAGCGCCATCCATGTGTGAAACCCGGGAACTTAGTTGCGCACCAGTATATATGGTATTCGTCCGGATTACCTACTACAAAATTATAAAGATTTCATTCGGACGAATACGTGTGAATTATGCGTCCGGATAGTTTGTTTAAAAATTCAATACATTCTATCCGGAGGATTATATATATGTTATTCGTCCGGAAACTAGCTGACCCGAATCACAATAATATCAGGTTGATAAAAAAGTTTTGTCGCAAAAATGTTAAAAATGTCTTTTTACGTATTGACGCAATATGACATCGAGCTATGTCGAGAACATTCTAGAATGTTTTCTACTCTTCCGCGTGACAGGGTATAAAAGGGCGAGCGCGCGTTCTAGTGGACAGAAATGGCTTCGATCTCGCAGGAGCAACTTCGAGCGATCATTTTCTACGAGTGGCGGCGCGGCACGAACCCAAGCACAACTGCTAAAAATATACAGGATGCGTTCAGCGAGAACGTAGTTTCTTATCGAACAGTCCAGCGTTGGTTCAATCGTTTTAAATCTGGAGACACAAGCCTTGAAGATAAGGAACATTCCTCCGCTGCATCAAAGAAAAACCGGAAGCAAGTACGCACGAGCTAGCAAGAGAACTTGGCTGCACCCAACCATCAATAGTCAATCACTTACACAACTTGGGATACAGGAAGGTTCTAGCTCAATGGATACCACACCGTCTCACCGACGACAATAAGAACTGTCGCGTGACCATCTGCCAGTCTCTCCTGCTTCGCCACCATCGCAAGGAGTTTTTAGAAGATCTTGTAACGGGAGATGAAAGCTGGGTCTTGTATGATAACAGAACGCATTTAGCCTACTGGCTTCCTATCGGAGAAAAACCGCCACACAAACCGAAATCTGATCGTCACTCACACAAGGTTTTGTTGTGCTATTTCTGGGACGCAAAGGGAATGCTGTTTCACAATTTTCTCCCTGTAGGTAAGACGATCTCCTCTACACGATACATCGAGAATCTCTATGAATTGGCAAAAGCTATAAAAAAAAAACGGCCAAGATGCGCGACTGTGCACCTTCTCCACGACAACTCGAGACCCCATGTCGCAAAGGAAACCCACAAAACAATCACCGAGCTTCACTGGAATACCGTTCCTCATCCACCATACTCACCCGAAATCGCGCCATCTGACTACCATTTGTTCAGACATTTGAAGGCATATTTGAGAAACAAAACTTTCAAAAACATCGACGATCTCAGAAGGGATATTTTTAATTTCTTTGGGTTCCAGCCGCCGCAGTTTTGGGCAAAGGGAATAAAGGAGTTGCCAACTAGATGGTCGAGTGTCTTAGAAACCGATGGCCAATATATTGTTGATTAGAAATGTTTTGTATAAGATATATAAATATATAAATTATATTGAAATTATTGCGACAAAACTTTTTTATCAACCTGATATGTACACCTCCTCGAAAAGCAGCGTGAACTGGGCTGCTATCTGGACGAATAACATACGCTTTTTTGTCCAATAACCGGCTGGCTAGCTATAGCGACGAGTGAAACGTCGGGTTCGAGCAATTTCTCGTCCGTCCGTTTCTCCATGCCGACGTCCTTGTTCTCTGAGTACTCACACGTTTCGGCCAAAACCAACTGACAAAACTTTTTCCGAATTTTCAAAATACGAGTCGTTTTTCGGATTTAAAGGGCTATAGCAGTGTGAACGCTGAAAATTTGGGTGATTTTCGGGATTTTTGTGGACAAAAAGTACTCAATTAAATGTTTCGGAAAATGAAGAATATATTTGGTTATATTTGACCTATATTGTATAATTTTTTCATAGAAAAATGTTGAGATCCAAGCGGCTTATGCGCTGCCTTCAGAAGCGCAAAAAAAAGTTCCTCCACTGCTGAGATGGTTCCGGCGGATTGAGTAGCTGAAACCGAAAACGGAAAAAAATGTCGTTTAACTGGAAGGTATTTCCTATACAATGGTGTAATTTTCGAAAAATATCAAAATCTAACAAAATGGCGGAGTTATGAAAAAAGTCTGTTTTGTTGCCAATAAAATGGTCGTTTTTTTCAATGCCAAATACTCAATTTTCATCCAATCAAAAATATCCGTCGTCATTGTAGAGTAAATATATTCAAGAGTACTCAGTTCATATTTCAAATCAATCGGATAATTGCTCTTTGAGTTACAATGTCAGCAAATTTGAAAAATCTCATCGCGAGAAAAACGCGTTTAAAGATTTATCTATCGATTTTTGCAAGATAAAACGATTAGAGATACGGCCTTGAAATTTTTACAGGTTATTCTTGAAAGTATCAACTGTCGAAAAAGGCAAAAAAATCGATTTTTCGAAAGTGTCACACTGGTATAGCCCCTCAATATAGCGCTATCTTCGCGATCTCGATTTGATGCACGTGTTTCATCAACTTCGGCTCTCAGAAGGGCCGTTTACGTTTTGAGTTTGTAAGTTCCAACGAGTATCTCCGCCAAATAAATGTTGTGACCTTAAATAGGGCCGTTTAATTGTTTATGCACTTGTAACACACTTTTACTGATTTTCACTTTACGCTCTACCTGTCGCGCTCTAATCCCAGTTCGAGGTTAAAGTTAAGAGAAGCCGTACACTTGAAGAACTCAACTGTTGACTTTTTAGTCAAATCGTTTGATTGGCGCGACGTTTCCGGACAAGGACGCGAGGATTGGCGCAGCGTTCCTGGACAACGACACGGCCATGGAGACTAGAGGCGCACTCCACTTAACGTCCGCAACGCCTACGACCGCGACCGCAAGATTTTCCGGTCCACTAACTGGCACACGCTTACGGGCTCTACGGGCAAAAATACAAGTGGACCGCATTTTGGGCAACGCAGGCGACTGGAGCGGAAGTGGCCAGACGTGACAGTTGCAACATGGCTGCCGGACCATTGTAGCGACCGGAAGTTTTTGAACGAAGGTCGCCCCTCCTGGCCATTTATTTGTATTGCGCATGCGCGACCGCAGCGCGCATGCCGACCCACGATGAACGGTGGGTCATCGTGAGCTCGCCATAGTCGCGCATATCAACGCAGCCATTGCGACCAGACATCGATTGCGGTCGTTAAGTGGAGTGCCGTTGCGAGCGCAGTGAGCGTTGCGGACGTTAAGTGGACCTCACCTTAGATTAGCCCCCTGACACTCGGTACTATTCCTATAGCAATAAATTACTCGCGTGTTATCCGGGATGTTTGATTCCGCTACAGTCCACTTCGTGGCGCTAGTAGTCATCTGCTCGGTTTCTTTTACGCATGCGCGTTCCATGCTCGATAGAATAACATTTTCGGAGTATTTAGAGTCTTACGCGTTTCACGGTTGTGGTGTGACTTGTGGCTTGTGAATAAAATAAAATCTTCAGAACGTTTTAAATGTTAAAAAATCAATCCGTGATCGGTGAAGTGTATTTTTGTTTACCATAACATGCCTTCTGTATTTTGCGTAGGTTATAATTATCAAACGACGCTGAGCGGCAATTGATAATTTAAAAATTATTCAAGGGAAATAAATATATTTTTCCTCATATTTATATGTATCGATTTATTTCTTTAAATTTTCATGCTTGTTAAGAAATGGCCACCCACGCATACACTTAATTCTCGGTCTCTAACTGCCAAAAAACAAATACATCTGTAGTTACATAATTTCAAACGATTAAAATAATCATATTATAATAATGATTATAATAAACATTTTCTCCATTGTTTGGTGGGTTCGGCTGGTTCACAGGTTATAGGGCATATATATAGTTATCGAGCAGGTGACTACTGGCGCCACACATTGTAGCGATTGAAAATAAAAACGACGGGCATTACGCGAGCCATGTATGACTGATGGTGACAGGGGGCTGGACTAGATACAGGAGCCTAAACTCGGCTTCTCAAGTGATGCCCGAAATTGAAGGCAACAGGGATGGCGCTACAATCGCGCGAAGGGTTGCGGTTTAGCTTCACTCGACAACAGACCGAACGCGAATTTGACGTTGCATTGAATTTTGTGTTCGTAATTTTCACGTGGAAAATATTCTAATAATAATATAATAATACTTTTACATGACAATGTTTGTGTGTATGTGTGTGTGTGCGTGTGTGTAGTTTGCAATTAAGTTTCAAATACATAAGTTGTAAAAAATAACCCTATGTGATTTTTTTATCCTAGAGCCTTTGAAAATTGGTAGAAAAATTAGATTTGCAAAAATAGTTACGGACTTAATTTTTTATTTGAAAACTTTTCGGCTCATGTGTGAAAGTAGTATTTTAGTACGTTAGGCCCACGATTATACTCCGCAAAGAAAAAAATCACGGGAGTACGCTTAATAATTTAATTTAATTTACGAAATGTCGTATGAAATTAGTATCTTACAAAAAAATCACAAAAACCAAAATAACTTTTAAATCACTGAAAATCGCATAACATACATGGGGGTTCAATCGATAGATATTGAGGTCCCGCATCCTTATGCGTCGTTTGATCCACCCCTCGCGTTACACTCTATATATTGCTGGGCTCGTCCACCTCACTACTATGCTATAGCATAGCATAGCTATAGCATGCTCACGACTATGCCATAGCATAGTAGTGGGGTAAACGCGAATATGTGCAAGTAGCAAGGCGTACTACTTAGGTGTTTTCGCGAAAATCGCAAGAGGCGTCTTACTCAACCAATATCTACCGGCGCGTAGCGACACTGAGCACGAGACGGTGGCGGTCAAGTGGTTAACGTTCAACGTTCGTAATCGCTGGCTCGCTGGATCGAGTCCCGCTCAAGAGATTTTTTTTTCCAACACTGGTCATATTCTTTCATATATATTACAATTTAAAGGTAATATAATGAAAAAATACGTGTATTTGCATGAATCTTTATCGAATTTCCAATGTTATTTGGCTGTTTACTAATTTTTATTATTACAACAGCTATTATATTTATAATTATCGACAAGTAAACGATCAAACGAATGAAGTTTTCCTCAAAGTGTATGCCTGTCGAGATTTGTGAAATCCCTTATACCTGAAAGCGGGTAACGTACCGGAAACTGTTGTACACGCTTCGACCTGCAGACAGATTTGAAAGGATGGGGGGAGGGCTACCCTTGGAAAGAGCAAGTCAAACATCGATAAATAAAGGTATAAATAATTTTATTCAATAATACAATGAGTTACAATATGTCAGAATGTAAGGTTGTGCTTTTGACAATTAATCGTCGGATGTGCTTTCGACATTACAAGTTGCAGGATGATATTTTTCATACAGTCACGGAAAACACAAATTAAAACGGTGTTTGCTGCATCGAATGAATGCAATTTTCCCGCATGCACAAGCCTGTCCCTCCCCCCATCCTTTCAAATCTGTGTCTGCAGGTCGAAGCGTGCACAACAGTTTCGGGTACGTTACCCGCTTTCAGGTATAAGTGATTTCGCAAATCTCGACAAGCATACACTTTGAGGAAAACTTTATTCGTTTGGTCGTTTACTTGTCGATAATTATAAATATAATAGCTGTTGTAGTAATAAAAAATAGTAAACAGCCAAATAGCATTGGAAATTCGATAAAGATTCATGAAAATACACGTATATTTTTCATTATATTACCTTTGAATTGTAACATATCTGAAAGAATATGACGACTGTTGGAAAAAAAAATCACATGTGCTGGACTCGATCCAGCGATCCAGGGATTACGGACATTGAACGTTCACCACTTAACCGCCGCCGTCTCGTGCTCAGTGTCGCTACGCACCGGTAGATATTGGTTGCGTAAGACTCCTCTTGCGATTTTCTTGAAAATACCTCAGTAGTACGTCTTGCTACTTGCACATTATGTTGTCCTAATGGACTACTAACAGTATACAAGGTTTGAAGAAATTCCCTCATCCGAACGTCGTGGTCTACTCCCGAATGAGCTGATTTTTTTCAGATGTGACATGACCGGGTAACAGCCGGGACAACGACTGTGCGTATCATGCGGAGGGCGTCCGCGGCAATGTGCATAACGGCGCCATTTTTTAATATTTTGAACGCAAATTTATTAACGTTATTCTTAAAGCCCTTTCTGGCGTTGTGTAAAAAAATAAAAATATTCCGGCCTATTATTTTTAAATACACCCATTTTTCGTTCGGCCAAGGTGGCCAGACGCCTTAATCAAGTGTGGAAGAAAATTCTGTGGTAAAAAAGTCGGCTGAATATTATAAGATCTCAAGATTGAGTAGATGGATCGAAAAATGACTTGAACAAAATCGATAGGAAAAAATCACATTTCATTAGCAAAATGTCATTAGATTTTCGATTCTTCGCTGCGTTTTCGCGTAATATCGATTAAAAGTTAAAAGTCATCTGCTAAAAGTCCATCTTGTTGAATAAAAGTCGAGGCCTGTTCGTCGGTGAGACAGTGGTGCTCATATTCGTCGGCGAGACAGTGGTGCTCATGTTCGTCGGTGAGACAGTGGTGCTCATGTTCGTCGGTGAGACAGTGGTGCTCATGTTCGTCGGTGGGACGGTAATCATTTTTGTATTATTACTTGACGTCGAGACGCTGCCGCGTCTCTTCATATTTGTTTTCAAAAATTCAAATAATCATCGGGAGCAGCCTTTGCGAATGGACCTGTGAACCATGCCTTAACGTAAATCAAAACGATTTTATAAAATCTTTTTATACAAATCGAACTGTTTTGTTAAGCATGCAGTGTATTGTCGAGTCGACGATTGTGTTAGAACATTAATAATTAGTCTTTCACGAAAGAAACTCATAACGAGGTTGTCATTGCAAAGCTAGTAATAACGACAATTATTGCTGTAAAAATCTGTAAAAATTTGGTCATATACCTCATAATGTGCGCAATATGTGTGCCAAGTTTCAGATTTTTCCCACCAATATCGTAAGTGTGAGAAATAATTAAGTAATAACTCGGCAAAATACATGTATTTTTGTATTGAAAATTCAAACCCTCACAGGCACCATTTTCCGAGCGCCTTAAAACTTTACGCATTTTTTTTTCTCGATATATCTTGATTATGTTTTATACAAGGGGACTTTGAAAATTCAAATTTGACCTTAATTGCAGCCACCATAATATTTATATATACGTTACCAATCCCGGTGCGTTGGTCTAGTGGTTAGACTGCTGGCCAGCGCATCGGGAGGTCGCCGGTTCAAATCCCAGTTGCGTCACTTTCGTCGTGAAATGTTTTTCTTCGACATTTCTCGATGAAGGACGACTAGTTCCGTAACTGGGAGGCGAACTCTCAGAACAAGCTGTATCGGTATAGGTTTTCCACAGTTCCCCTATGCCCATGGCCGATATGTCATGGTAAATATGATACGGGGGGCGGTCTGATACGGGAGGTGGACGGGGGAGTTGTGGAATGGGTGGCAGAGGGGGGATGTGGAGTGGGCGGTAGAACGAAGTAGCGGCGGGTTGGGGCACGTAAAAGGGGGAAGGCCCTGTACGGCTGGAACAAACCAGTACAAAATACACACACACACACACACACACACACACACACACACACACACACACACACACACATATATATATACAGGGTGTCCAATAGGAAGTTGCTGAAACTAATCGAGTGTCATTTTAAAATACGTGCATAAAATCAGAAAAGCCAAATTGCTTTAAATAGAGGAAACTCTGCAGTTTTAAACGCACATAAATGAAACCCAGTCAAATATTTCCTATGTCAATTTATTACATCTTATAAAAATAAAGAAAAAGTACAGTGATTAATGATAGATATTTTCGAAGTGCGAACCATTAGGTTGTGCACAGAAATCAATTCTCTTTTGAAAACTGTGTCCAACATATCGTTCGTAATGCCGCGAACCACTTCCTGGATGGCCGCGATCGGTTCTTCTGCTGTGCTGGGGTTTTTAGCGTAACAATTATCTTTAATGTAACCCCACAAGAAAAAATCACAAGGGTGCAGGTCCGGTGAGTACAGAGGCCATTCTAGTCCGCCTTGAGAAAATTTAGGGTACCCCAGACCGATTATTCGAGTCCCATATACGCGATGAAAAGCTTCAAACACCTCCTGAGTCCGGTGCGGCGTCGCTCCATCTTGCATGAAGTAAACATTTTTAACCAGTCCCCTCTTTTTTGCATAAGGGAACAAGTTCGTTTTCAAAAGCTGTTTGTAACTCTCTCCTGTTAGCGTAGATTCCAAGAATTGTAAATAAATTCCTTTTACTGAAATCATTGCCCATGCCGTTACCTTCTGTGGATGAAGGAACTTCGCTAGCGATATGTTGGGATTTTCCGTTCCCCAAAACCGGTAATTTTGCTTGTTTACGTACTCATTCATCCAAAAATGTGCTTCATCGGAATAAATAATCAATTTCTTATTAAGTTCTTCGGCTTCAAACATTCCCGTAGTAGTGTTACAAAGTTCGATGCGTTTCGTCATGGCATGTTCAGTTAACAATTGATGAGTGCTTATTTTATAGGGATGAAACTTTGAAAAATATTTCAAAATGTTGTGTAATGATGATTTGGTTATTTTTAATGCTTGAGCAGCTTTCCAAATCGAATCATTTGGATTTTGTTTGAAATAATTCTCAACTTCGTTGATCTTTTCTGGTGTAGTCACCGTAACAGATGGACCTGGCAACTCGTGTCTACGGTCCTGGAGTGTACCATACTTCACGAAGTTATCGATTATCCTACAAAAATTAACATAAAATTACTGCAATGCAGTTTAATTGCAACTCTATGAGTTCCAAACTTAGTACGAAACCCTCTATACGCATTACTATAAATTTTTCCCCTCGAGAAGAAGCACTCAATAAGATATACTTTTTTTCCCGTGGTGAGCTCACTCATTTTGACGCGCGCGTACTTCCTTCAACCACGGCTGGAATAAATCTGCGGGGCCTCAGGTATGCGCCTTAGAAAAAGGGACCCCTATTGAATTCATGGAGGGAAGAGACACTTATTTAGTTTTAGCAACTTCCTATTGGACACCCTGTATATATATATATATATATATATATATATATATATATATATATATATATATATATATATACACGTTACCGGCTATCTTTAAAATCCGAGATTCGATAGAATACCTAGGCAGCCTATGGAACGCTTAAAACGTTCAGTCAATGTATAGTATATAATTGATTCCATACTTTTCTAGGCGTTCTATACAATACCAAATGTACAGCGGGCAAAGTGGTCAATAAATGCGGTTAGCGAGAGGGCACGCGACTATAACCCAAACAAAAACAAACAAAATGTCACGATAGTTCAACATGTAACCACTTTCAATATACCCTTGCAATCTGATGCGTATTGCTCCTATTATCTTATTAATCAGGTCAGTATGCAATATCGAACGGGCCCACAATAGAGGTTGTAATAATGTTTAGTATTAAACTATTGAAACCTGGATTACAGCCTGTCCGTGAATGCAGACTATCGTGCGTGGGGGTCAAAATGTCGAATGACCAAATATAGAACTACAAAGATCTCGAAACGACAGAATTGTGGACACTCAAAATAACGGACTTTGAATTTTTCGAAATGTTATCCTTTGACCGATGATGAAATCGAATAACTATTACATCAAAGGATTATTTATTCGAGAGCGCATATTCAGATAGTCTGTAGTTTGAGTCATACAAATACAGATTCGAACAATCTATCACATTGATATCTCCGAAATATGATTATTACGACTTATTTTTACGATTATACGATATTTTTTTACAATTTTTACGATATAATTACGATTATTACGACGGTATTACGAATCTAATATTCGTAATACTGTCTATAGCAAAAAGCCATATATCGAGACAACAAAGTTCGAATGTGTAGATCTGAGAAACGCAAATAATCGATGGTCTGAAATGGCGAATACCTAAATGGCCAACATAGCATGCCTACCTGACCCGACCGACCACTAACGCCATCTGCCATCTTCATTCTGAAGAGCAAGTAGTATGGCTCGATCCCAAGTTTTCGGTATCCGGACCGTTCGCCATTTTGGTCCATCCATCTAAACTAATCGACTTTTTGGTCCTTCGCTTTAATGAATTCGAAATTGTAAACGATCGTAATATTTGCAATTCGAAGATTAGACGTTTCGAATTGTTTGGTGTATATATACAGGTGAATCGATATTATATCTCTCATTATTTAGTTAAATCTGATATTTGTTCTCGCTATAAATCAACTTTGAGATTTTTGTATTCACAATTTCGATTGACTATTTTACAGACTATCATAGGATTGATCTATCTATATTGGAACGTTCGTCATTACTGAATTCGGAATTTCTGTCCTTCTGAATATGGATCTTTCGAATTTCCGATCCCCACCGACTATTGTGACTAATAACAGAATACAATCAATGCGAATCAGATTGCAAGCATGCATTGAAAGTGGTGGCAATCACTTTGAGCATTTTTTACAGAAGTGAGTGTGTGCACCGTTTTTTAAAAATCGATTTTAGCCCAAAAACATGAAAATTTCTGTTTTATTGATTTTTACTGCTAAATCTTTATCGATCATCTCGAAATGTGGTGTGTGATCTTATCTTTAGTTCCTTGATAAAGTATTTTAAAAAGGTGGTCCCATTTTAAAAGAATGGAAGTGATCTAGAAATCTCCGAAGCGTCTTCACCTGGAAGAACCTCGTAGCCACAACTCGATAACCCTCTTTGAACTATGCAACTTTTGTAGGAAAAGTTTTCTCCTAAGTCTGATGGGTTATAAAATATTTGTATTGCTAATATTTGTTGTCTCACACAGTATAAATATGCGGGAAGCATATATCGAGCCTCATATGCCTATGTATTAGCTATCAGCAGATCCGGGTGTTTTCCGAAAGGTCCTCAATTTTTTTTACCGAACCGTTGATTTTAGGAAAGAAATCGTCCTCGAAGTGGAATATTGAAAAAAATACTTATATCTATTAGAAGTACGTGGTAAGTGCGTTAGTAAAACGATTCTGATGGAATACATATGTATACGTAACGAGCAGCCGGAAAAAAAAATTATTTTATTTCCTGAGTTTCAACGTATACATTTGCGGGCTTTCGAATATTACCCTTCGCAATTGGACACTTTCCTGTCACTCTGTACCCACACTTCGTTAATCTAACCTAACTTCCGTTGCGTCATACACTTTACTGCATTCGCCGAAGGTACGGCAAACTGGAAAACCCGTATTGGTATAGACGGCGCTATATGCTTCTGATTTTCTGGTGCGCAGACTTTTACTCGAATATCTACACCAACCTCTGAGAAGTATTGGCCTTTTGTTCGCTGGGTAATACCCGGACAAAATCTTTGCCTTGCCGATATAGAATTCCAAACGCCATGGATACTTATAGTTCTTGCCACAGTGGTAAATAAATAATTTCTAGTGTTTTTTTTTTCTTGTATATGTAGTTATGTATTACTAACACCTTCACTTTCACGTACTAATATGTATATGGATGTGTGTGTGTGTGTGTGTGTGTGTGTGTGTGTGTGTGTGTGTGTGTGCGCGCGCGTGCGTGCGTGCGTGCGTGCGTGCGTGTGTGTGTGCGTGCGTGCGTGCGTGCGTGTGCGTGCGTGCGTGTGCGTGCGTGCGTGCGTGCGTGCGTGCGTGCGTGCGTGCGTGCGTGCGTGCGTGCGTGCGTGCGTGTGTGTGTGTGTGTGTGTGTGGTACTCGTATACCATTCAAGTGTTCGGGACAATAAGATTGTGAAAAAGACAGTCGGTTTCAAGAAGTGTTTGCTAAGTACTTGGTTGATCTCAGATTTGAGAGAAAGAGGAGCATGTTCTGACTGATGGCCGCCTATAAGTCGCGCATCCGCAAACATTGTGCTGTATTTTATATATATATATATATAAATATATATATATTGTATATATATTGTATATATATCTTGTGTATGTATATATATATATATATATATATTGGGTCCATGCATAATTCCGTAGCGAAAATCAAGTGAATTTCAAACGCAACATATTTATCAAAACAAGCGATTTTAATCAACCAAATTTGTTCAATCATGTTTAATGACTTTCTGCCATCTCTCCACGAGGTTAATTTTCCCGTTTTCATAGAAGTTCTGAGATCTTTGGGCAAAAAAGTCATCCAAGTGGTTTTTTAATTCGTCCAGGAATCTGATGGTTTTGTTATTCAAATTGTTCTGTAGCGCCCGGAACAAGTGATATGTCTGAAGATCCAAGGTTCGGACTATACGATGGATGTACCAAACGATCCCGCCTAAACTGCAATAACTTTTTCCGGGTCCCGGAAAACCGTGTGGTCTTACGTTGCCCTCGTGTAACACAACGTCTTTCCTATTCGTCGATGCAGGCCGCTTCTGATCGATTACCCGCTTTAATTTGGCCAGTTGTAAGGGCTACTTGGTCGAGTCAATCGTTTCCTTGGGTGGCAGCAGCTCATAGCAGACCATTCTTTTCCAATCTCACCAGATACAGAGCATGACCAAGATCGCGCGCGCGCATGTGTGTGTGTGTGCGTGTGTGTGGAGGCTCACACCGGGCCCCTTTCAGAGCTGCAGTGGCCCAGGGGGACATTGAGGAGATCGGGGGACGGTCCCCGTATGTTTTTATTTACAAGGTCTTATATCAGCACCAATCTCAATTTGATGGTGCGCTCATTATAGGACCATTCAAATTACTTGGGGAAAGGTATTTGCGGGAACATTGCAAATATGATAGTCATGACCGTAAATGTACATTTTAATAAAATTATGCCTACGTATGTAGTCTTCGCATGCATACTTGTAATTCTATTCGCCATTAAAATTATTCATTTTATCAATGATAATCAATGAAGCTAAGAAGAATGCTTATCGTAAGTACCGGGATTACAATTACTAACGATTTGAGCGTAACGAATAATCAAATTATTTAACGAGACAAAAAGTGAACAGGTCATTTGTGGTTTTTAAACGCGTTGTCGCCTTGTCGGAAAATATCAATGTTCTGGCCGAGAAGACCTGGAAGAATTACCTGGAAGTATTTCGCGAACAATCCGCCAAGTGACATCAAGCGAAGGGCTTCGTGTAAGCAAGTTAACATCGTAAAGGGATAAAAGTTCGATCCGTTGTTGTACCATGTACAGAAGTTGTGTGCTTACAGCGTGCACTTACTCTTATGATTTTGTGATACTTGTAAAATAACCCTGTGCACTCGAGGCCGTTGTAGCTCGGATAGTGGTGAGCGAGAGTTACCACTTGAGTGTACAGGGATAATAAGTATCAGTAACGCCTAATACTACCTTTCAAATTTCTTTTTGTAAGTGGGTGGTATGAATGTCATATGGAGAATCGGCAACGGCGAAACCGCCGATTGAAATTTGACGATTCCGACGTTATAGGGGAACCGGCCGGATGGTGGGAAAAACAAAATTTTTCGATTTTACCATTTTGAAAGGCCCTATCCGATGTGAAATTGACCGTTAATTGCGAAAGTTCTGGTCTTACCCGCCGAATATGGATATTTCATGAAAATGTTATCTCAATTGGATTGAGGATACGAACCTCAATTAGTTAATAAGTGGCTGCGAGGTGAAAGATAAATGTTTTGCCAAT
>OZ023322.1:7510411-7535004 GCA_964007375.1 Ophion obscuratus
GACCTTGAAATGGTGATTTTCAAGGTCAAGAATGCCACCAGGATTTTTGTTCATCATATTTCCCGTATTCAGCGCATCAAATTACACAGGAATACGCTTTCAGACTTTTTAAAATAAGTTCTTAGAATTGGACTTTTCGTTGCGAACGGGGCTAGTCGATATATCGACCAGCAGTTAGGCTTGGGACTCCAATTGAGAAGTTCATCGATTTTAATGATATTTTTCATGTAAAAAAGTCGATTTTAATGGAAATTTCCCCGTCCTTAAAAGGTTAACAAACAACGAAAACCGATCTTACCGTTGTATATGAGGCGTTCCATACCATTTCGAACGGTCAAAAAGTTGTCCACTCCCAAAAAAATTGAAATTTTGTCAAATTATTTAATTATGTGAAAAAAAACAGTGTAATTTTTTTCAAAATTTTTGGATCTCATTTTCTCGAGATTTTCAAAATTTCAAAATTTTCAAAACACCGTTATATCCCGTGAGCATTTGATTTAACAGAAAAGTGTTTAAGACACAAAAGTTGGAATTTTACATGAACTTTGTGAAAAAATTTTGTTTGGAATTTTGCGAGTTTAAAAAATGCCCATTTTCACCAAAATTATACAAAAATATTTTTTTTCGGTTGGTAAGTCACTTTTGATTTTTCTAAAAAAATTGCAGAAAATACTCTGAAGTGTGTACAGTAACACCTATTTTTTCAGAGTGGCTCGATTCGTTGTTCCAAAGCTGTGCTTTGTTTTATTATTATGAGATATTTTTTTTCAGACAAATCAATTATTATTAAAAATTATTCTCTCCCAAATTTTTCTCACATTTTTCAGGTAATAAACATCCATAACAGTAATAATTTTGTTGAGCTTAATCATAAATTATCGGTAACGTATACAAAGTTAACCTTGCCATACAAAGTAACGTTCATCGTCCAACATGAAAATTGTGACAAAGTAACGTCGTCCTGCAATATAGAAAATGTGATACAAAGTATCGTTGACCGCCCAATATAAACATTGTTATACAAAGTAATGTGCACCGTCAAATGCCTCCTACATCCTTCAGTTTGTCAACATTCCCCCTCCATGCCAAAATACTATCGGAATTCTGAGTGTGTTTTGATTTTTTTACACTAGGTCGCATGGTGTGAGCCAAGCAGAGAAGTCATATGCTTCCTTTGAATTTTCTTGGTGGTTTCTCGAGTGCCTTGTTACAAACTAATTCATGAGTAATTATTTTGATGATGGCATCAACGAATAATATGTCCATATGGCACGACGACGTTACTTTGTGTCACAATTTTCATGTTGGACGCCGAACGTTTATTTGTATGGCAAGGTTGACTTTGTATACCTTATACCGATAATTTATGATTAAGCTCAAAAAAATTATTACTGTTATGGATGTTCATTACCTGAAAAATGTGAGAAAAATTTGAGAGAGAATAATTTTTAATAATACTTGATTTGTCTAAAAAAAAAATCTCATAATAATAAAACAAAGCACAGCTTTGGAACAACGAATCGAGCCACTCTGAAAAATAGGTCTACACACTTCAGAGTATTTGCTGGAATTTTTTGAGAAAAATCAAATGTGACATACCGACCGAAAAAAATATTTTTCTATAATTTTGATGAAAATGGGCATTTTTTAAATTCGAAAAATTCACAACAAAATTTTTTCACAAAGTTCATGTAAAATTGCAACTTTTTTGTCGTAAACATTTTTCTGTTAAATCAAGTGCTGACGAGATATAACGGTATTTTGAAAATTTTGCAATTTTGAAAAAATCGAGAAATGCGATGCAAACATTTTGAAAAAACGGTTTTTTTCATATAATTAAATAATTTGACAAAATTTCAATTTTTTTGAGAGTGGACAACTTTTTGACCGTTCGAAATGGTATGGAACGCCTCATATACAGAGTGTTAGGAACGTCGATGCAAAGCCTTAAGCAGGCTGATAGGTCACCTCGCTAGGCACATGTCTAACCTAGGTTACCTTAGTTATCATGGTAAGTATGATTTTTGGAAAATTTCCCAAAATTAGGTACTAACTCGTTCATAATGTTTAACAGACAATAGTTGGTAACTAAAAACTTATTTGCGTCGTAGTTTAATGTGTATTCAATCGACAAACGTCAATACAATTATCTGTGTCCATACAACTAACTAATAGGGACGTGTTGAATAATTAAAAACTTGTCAACAAATAAAATACCTCTTATGTTAATGCTATTTTTTTAAAATAGCATTAACATAAGAGGTAAACGAGTTAGTACCTAATTTTTGGAATTTTTCCAGAAATCATACTTACCATGATAACTCGAAATCCTTAGACTTTGGACTAAGGTAACCCAGGTTAGATATGTTCCTAACGAGGGGATCTATCACTCCCTTAAGGGTTTGCATCGACCTTCCTAACACTCTGTATAAACATATTGCAGAGAGTTTGAAGAGACACAAAGATGTGTGGAAATATATGTATGGGTTGTATGTTCACACGCCTTGCTGTCTTTCCAAGCTCTCTCTTATGGCTAACTACTCAGGCGTCGCGTTTTATTTCGACCAGAGAATACATTTTTGTGCAATGAATTATTCACGAGGTGTCTGAGAAATGAGAAACTTCTAAACTATACGTCAACGAACGTGAGCGTAACGAGGGACAATGGAACAACATCTTCCTCATTCATGCACGTGACACACTTAAGGGACAACACCACTGTGACGGCTTCAAAAAATCGATTTTTTGAAAACCATCTAGAAAAATATAAAATACATTTAAGATTAAGATGCCGTTGGACCCAGGTCGAAAAAATAATTATTTTCGGAGATATTGAATATTTTGTGGAGCGGTGCAGCGCTCCGTGACTCTCAGGGTCCCGCGCAGCTGCGCGCCTCAGGGTCGGCAGGTATACCGGGCCTTTCCCAGATCCTGCGGGTCTTTCCCAGGTATTCTTTTGTCTCCCTTCACAAAAACCGGCTATTGTTATAAATATAGTTTCGAAAAAAAGCCATAGGTAGCGATAATTGAAAAATTTTCAAGTCGTCAATCGTCAATCGCCGATATTGCAGCTGATATCGCGGTATTATTATTCAATGATGGCCTGAGAAGCCTCATGAAAGTTTTGAAGACGTTGGGGATATCTATCGGCCCAAATTGTTTCAATTTTTGCGTTGAAACCGACGCAGCGCGGATCGAGCTGGCGGAGCGCTCGCTCACAGACGCTGCAAAAGAGGCAAGAAGAGCCTCTACAAGTTCGAGAAAAGATGCTAGGGACACTGATTTGCTTCTTGAAGGCCAGCTATATGGTGCCGGCATCGCTGATTAAAGGTAAACCATTTTTTTTCCAATTTATCGCATAAATTAACAAACCTAAAACTTTGAACGCGTTTTTCTCAAAACCACTTTTTTGAGTGATATCTCAATAATAAAAAAAGTTATAGCCTGTTTTCGACGAGAAATTTTGCTCGAAAATCGTCCTTTAATTTCAAAAGCGTGCCTATTTTAAAAAATCAATATTTTTTCAAATCGCTATGTACTTCTCTTCAAAATATCATATTATTAACGAAAACACTCGGTATTTTTTTTCAGATCGACTTTGAAAAGAGTTCTGCTGCGTGCCGCGAACCACTGCAGAGGCAACAGTACCTGACGCAGGAGCTTCCCCAGCGTCACCATGGCGCGTGAAAAATTTGAAAATTTTTTTTATGTATCTTCAATAAACAACGAACAAAACAAAACAAAATTTTTTCGAATATCTCTTTTTTTCCCACAAACAAAAATTCTTGAAAAATGGCAAAAAAACAGGGGGTCACAGTGGTGTTGTCCCTTAACGTTCGGGTTGTTTTGTCATCGGGTTCTTTCGTTGTATCGCAGTGTTATATTGTGTATTGAATTGCTCATACCGTACTGGCGGATTTACAATTTCTATTAATTCCTGAAGAGTTAGCGTCTAATCCGCGGCTAATTATTCGTTCGCCTGCCAGCACCCTGGTGGTTGGGTACGGCTTGATGCGGTCGTAGGACAGCAAGGCAATCGACCGATAGCTGGTAAGACTGCTCTCAGCTTTCGCAATCTGCCGGAGCCTGCAAATAAGTATTCAAATACTGAAAATCGATGAAACCGCTTTTTTCGGATTCCCTTTTATAAGAATTGGACAAGCTGAACATTGATTTATCGAATGTTTTTGGGAAGAATTTAACGTTGTGTTTAGTTCGATTGTTAGAAGCAATTAGTTTCGCAAGTTTGCGCTCCAATTACGAGAAACAAGATAATTTTGGTATGGAAACAAAATTTCTTCGAGTGTAAGCAAATGTTGCTGAAATTTCATTTATTTTACTTTATGGAATGTATGGATATTTGAATAAATGCAATAGAGGGCCTGAATGAATAAAAACGAACTTATAGATCGATTTGTTTAGTCGAAATTCGTGACGAAAAACTCACGCGTGTCTGGATTCTGCCTTCGAACTGCTCCGGAATACTCCAACGGAGTCTTTGCTGTGACAAAATGTTAAGGTTACAATAAAAAAAGGGTTTACTAATATTAAAGCCGTGCACGTTCGAGAATATATCGACGCTGCTTACGAAAAGTAGCACGATTCAAAGTTCTTACGAAAAGGAACACTTTTTTAATTTCACCTCGAAAACTAGCATGATTATGCTTTCGCCACGAAAACTAGTACGTTTTCATATTCACCGCGAAAACCAACATGTTTCAGTTTTTGCCGCGAAAACTAGCATGTTACGGCTGTCACCGCGAGAACTAGCTTGTTTGATTTTCACTGTAAAAACTAGTGTAAAATGAGTATACCTTAAGGATCTTATCGCTCGTACAATCTTATCCAAAAAAAGTTTTGGTGAGAATTTAACGTCATTCGTGCTCAGGTAAAAATCTGGAAAAACAAATCATTAGTATTTTAAAAAAGTATGACAATTTTTTGCGTAATGACATTTTTATTTTATACCCGTTGCTTTATTAACATCATGATAATAATTATCAATTGAAATCGATAATAGCAATTTGTATAAAAAAATAATAATGAAATCGTAAATATCATGAAATATTTATTGTGATTTTCTATTAAAAAATATAACGCTATTGAAAATATCATTCAACAAATGTACTGTAATCTTACAGATGATTATCGTCTATTATGTTTGAAAAATCTTGCTGATGTTCGATTGCATGTAAACCGCTGTCAAGCATGGCCTGTAAATCTTTTTTTTCTTGGTGCAAGAGGCAATGTTTGATCTGACGTCTGTTTTAATTTGAACATTCGAACAGCATCCAGGTTTTTTTTTTTTAAGATTATGAAAATAGCATTTACATTGTTTTGCTCGTAAAAAGAAAACCTACGCTCTGTACTTTCTTGGATTGTAAATAGGCCTTTCTAAATTCATCGAAAAATAGTAGTACCATCTAACGTTATAAATCTCGACCGAAAGCATAGATACAGTTTACAAAATCGTCAAAACGGTCGTCAGAAAAGTTGTCATTGTTAACTGGGTAAACTGGAATTATTTCCGAAATTTTTTTCTTTTTTTGTTTTGACCATGCATTTTGTATCCCAAAGTAACGAGATATTTTCCGCTTGCCATTTTATCATAAGTCCAGAAGATGAAGATTCAAACAATAAAATATGGATGACATATATCCGAACACAAAAATAAGACGGTACAAAATGCCAAACAAAAAATACTTCGTTAATTTGGAGTAAGCAGAGCGTGGTCAAAGGAATTGGAGTAAAAATTGAGAGAAGGCGTAAAAGAACATGGAAGAAAAGTCGGAAACAATTCTAGTGTTACTGAAACATGTTAATCCTTTACGGTGAATATTGAAATCTGCTTCTTTTCGTGATAAAAGCCTAAACATGCTAGTTTTCACGCTAAATATCGATTTCGAGTCGAAAGCCAAAGCATGCTAGTCTTCGCGGTGCTATTATCAAAAGTTCTTGTTTTCATAAGAAATCTGAAACATGCTACTTTTCGTAAGCAGCATCGATATGTCCTTATGGAAATTTGATGTTGCCGATATCAATAGAGATAAATAATACTTTATCAGGGTCTGTGTCGATCCGTCTACACTTCGAGCTTACAAAAGTATCGATAGTTAACGTGATCATTGTTTCCGGCTCAAATAAACGAAATTTAAACGAGTCTTATTCCATAATGATTTGGCAGAGGAACACTGTTCGAACGCTGGGGAACGCGAAGTTTTATACGTACAAAATAAAGAGTAAACTTATGAGAAAGCGAGAGCTAGAAGCACGAAGGCAAAAATCAAGCTACAGAAATAATCCGATGGGAATGAGCGAACTTGAGGCGAGAGCGTAGGTGCGAACGATCGTAATATTTCGTTTTTTTTTCCTCGGACATTATGCAATATTATGTTATGGAAATTTGTCAGCAGTAAAGATGGCGGTAGGAAAGAAAAAAACTTGGCAAGTCTGGCTGCATGTACGACAACGGTACGAACAAAATTATGCATACTCGGAGGAGCCCTTTCAAACAGAAAATGTCGTCGTTGTGGGGACGTCTGTCCCGGTTTGTCGTGCAAATTCAAAGTTCAAGGTCAGCTGCTACACAAGTCTGACGCATATTACAGGGCATAAACTCCAGTGGGTCGAAAAGCGATTCTTTACACGAGTGGATATTTCTTATAATGAGAATACGTCCATGAAAACATTTCTCATGAAAGTTCGTACACGGTTTTGGCAGCCTCATTCGTACTATAGTTGCGTAAATGACAGCGTGGTTAGGGTCGCTTTGATTTGCGGTTCGCCATTTTATCAATTTTCCATTATTTTCAATGTGACTATTCATGCCCTTCAGGCATTGTCAATTCCATCTCATTTGTTATTAGCCCACACTTGTTATTTCACTAATTTCCATTGCCAAGAGACTCCCCGTAGTGTTGCCCATAGCCATTCTTTTCAAATGCACTGCTATGCAGGATGTGCAGACAGTGCATTTGAACAGACAAATTTGGACAGAGGAAAAGTGGGGAAGACTTGCGCCGTAACAGTTGTCTATGTCTATATATATATATATATATATATATATATATATATATATATATATATATATATATATATATATATTATTGAGCGCCACTGTAATATTTATCGTAGCTTCCATGTACAGGGTACTTCCCCTTATTACATTCCCCATCTTCTTCCACTTCATATCCCCAGTCGATCCCCACCTTCCGGCCGCAGCCGACTTCCCCCTGATCTATTGCATTTACCATGACATTTCTGCCATGGGTATAGGGAAACTGCGGAAAACCTATACCAATACAGCCGGTCCCGAGTTCGCTTCCCAGTCTCGGAGCTAGTCGCGTTTCGTCGAGAAATAACTCATAGGCTAACAGTCATACACACGAAATGCGCACACGCGTCATCCGGGTAGAACAGGAGCTACGTCACGCCCGTATTTATTTTTCTCCGTAACTACGAGACGGCGATTCGAACCCGCAAGCTCCCGATGTACTGGTTTAGAGGCAAGCACGCTAACCACTGGACCAGCACACCGGTTCATTTGTCTATATTTCACCACTTTCAATTATGATACCATGGGAAACTTATTGTTAGTAAAACCGCTTCCCGTTCAGGAGAAGGCACGCAACCAGATGCACGCTAAGCAGTGACTGGTATTTGTCCAGACTAGCTCTATTTGACATTAATCCGCTCTAGATCCCTTTATTTGAAAAAAGAAAATAGTGACTTTCGTCGAATGTAAACTTATTCTTGTAATACACTTCTTGGTCCCGTAGATGTGAAAAAAGAATACATGGAAAAAAATAAGAATCAGAAGAAAGACATACTGTCGGTTGTCTGACATTGAACTACCGCGATTCCCTGAGTTCCGGTAACGTCCATCAGCCTTTGGATATGTTGGATTGATCCAGAGTCAATGTCCGATGGAGCAAAAGACGAGTCATAGGAACGATGTTTAGGATGGTAATTGTCCTCTTTGGAAGTTTCATCATTGTAGGTCGGCACACTTTGAGCCCAGCTGCAGCTTGCCCCTGTGTCCATTGGACGTCTTTTTCTCGAACTTCTTCCATAGTTCACTCTGGGTGATGACCTAGGCACGCATTCGATAAACATAGTAGGGAATCGAGATTTGAAATCGTCGCGGTTTCGTAATATGCACGTTTTTAGGTTACGAAAAATAATTATCTTTACGCGGTTTACTAAATTGTAATATAACCACCGGATGTTATGGATCGCGCAATTTGGATCAGCCGGAATGTCATCCTCGTATCTACAATCGCACATTTTTGAGACTTTTATTCAACGAATCAACCAGCGGTTGGGTTGTATACTTAAAAATTTGATGAGACCAATTTATTTGACCGTTGACGCGTAAAGAAAATATGTAGTCCTGGATGAGCGAGATTTGACGATTCGTGTTTCACTTCTAGTTTCAAGTTGCGAGTGCAAACAATGTCTTGCTGTTTTCAGGCTTACATTAGCACTGAAGTGCGACACTGTCTGATTTATCGATTATCGACCCCAATTTTGAGTGTCAATAAATATTTCCTAGGCTCCTCTGTGATTGTACAGCGATTACGAGGTGCTCCCAGTGAGGATTGAAAATCGTGAACAACGTCGTTCGAATAAAGTGTTGAATTCGTAGAGAGCAACCGATTGATGGATGCGTTAATTTATGGGGTATGTGATTGCTGTAAGTATCCTTTCCGTTTGTCGGTATAGCTTTTCCCAAATGGCGTTAAGGGGGGAAATCACAGTAGCACACAAAAAAAATAGGCATATTTTCGGGAATTAATTTTGGCTGAATAAAAGTATCAATCGAAAATCTGTAAAGTAGGTTTTATAGCAATACTAAAAAAGTACAAAATGTAATTTTTTCAATAAAAAATATTTAAAAATGACGGCTGCGCAGCATATACCCCAAGGCGCCTTTTTTTGAGCTCGCCGAAGACATAACTCGAGCAAATTTTTACCGATCGACTTTAAATTTTGACAGTAGCTTCGAAACATCTTTCTCCACGGAGCTACGTAGGATTTTTTCGATATATTGATTTTTCGCAAAATGGTGCATGTTTGAAAATAAAGTTAAATTTTTAACAAAAAAAACGCCATAAAATCGTCGATAAAAAAAAAGTAAACCATACAAAATAAAAAGTCCTACGTAGCTCCGTGGAGAAAGATGTTTCGAAGCTACTGTCAAAATTTCAAGTCGATCGGTAAAAATTTGTTCGAGTTATGTCTTCGGCGAGCTCAAAAAAAGGCGCCTTGGGGCATATGCTGCGCAGCCGCCATTTTTAAATATTTTTTTATTGAAAAAATTACATTTTGTACTTTTTTAGTATTGCTATAAAACCTACTTTACAGATTTTCGATTGATACTTTTATTCAGCCAAAATTAATTCCCGGAAATATGCCTATTTTTTGTGTGCTACTGTGATTTCCCCCCTTAACCAGAGTTTTTATTACTGGTTGCATGAGTATGTGGGCCGAATTGAGAAAGCGTTGGGATCTGTCATAGCTCGCAGATTACCTTTCGAATGTAGCAGAAATCTAATTTGCCAATATTTCTAAATATGAAGGATTTATTGGTTGGATAATTTTTTTTATTGAAAAAAGCACCAGATAATTGGCGAAAAAAGTACCATCCTGTTTGTTCCAAGGATACAAAAATATTCCAAGTTTCTCTGCATAAACGTACATAAAATAATGAACCGTCATAAAATATCGTTGAAATGTTGAAGGAACGAAGTGCCCAAACCAGACTCTCATATGTCCTAATGGTGAGAAGAGACTGCATTTTTTTTGTAGTAGCATCAAGACCAGGTTTGATGGACGGAACCATGATGGCGGGTTTTATAAATATTGATGTTCCCGTATTCCTACAGGACTTGGGGTAATCGGAGGGGTTCTATCCTCAGGATTTTCCTTTTTGCATTGGCTTGTTCGACTGGATGTGTTGGACTGGATGGTCGTTTATGTTCCGTGTCCAATAAGGAATGCCCACTGACCGTCAGGATGTATGCCCTCGCTGTGAAGTCCGTCCACAGCCGATACCTTTCACTACGTCTTCGTCGTATCCTGTGCGTTCCAGTATGGTGCACATAGAAGAATTTAGAAAACGAAATGCAGGCTGGGCACGAGTCAAATTAATTTAACGCTCGTCATTATTCATTCGACACCGTGGCCCCCACGGGGACCATATTCGGCCCGATCGGTATTTCGATATTTTTTTTTCGTGATGGTGAGACTTCGAGGTATCGACGAAGGAACTGTTCTGCTTCTCACTCTGACACGTTATTCCATCATACAAAGGCGACGTCAGAGAAATCCTTTGGTACATCCAAGCAAGAACTGACCCAACGTGATTTTCACGTGTATATCCCACCGCAGCTTCCTCTCTCTCAATAAGAAATGCCCGATTAAGTTGATTCAGCAAGGATCTTACGATAATAACACGATTGATGGACCTTTCGATACTGATTAAAAAAATGAACCTATTGCATTTAAATGAGTAATTTATTTTGAAAAAAAACAACATCCATCTAACGAAGATAAATTGTAATTCAATAACGTGCGATTTAACAATTATCGTCGAGGTTTTTTTTTAAATGCCTCAGATAAAAACAAAGATTTTCTCCGTGAAAAATATGAGTAATTTTTTTTTAACGCAATGGAAAAAGTTCTCTGCGTTCACAGATTCTCAATGATAAAATAGAGTGAATCTTCTAACCATTCGTAATAATTGATCGAATCAATGCGCCCAAAACGTATTTAATTATATTAAATTCGTTGCATTAAAAAATCAAAAAAGTTTATTGTCAATGGAATACATTTTATGTCGCTACAAATCGATTCCATTTGAGTCACCAAAAGTGGTGCTTTTCGTTTTGCCTTTTTGAGAATGCCTTCTCAGAAGTGGAGTGGTCGAATTTTTCTTTCTGTCCCCATTGTAGCAGAGTAGTCGTGCGGGGCGATACAAAATATAAAGGTGAACATGATATCCTTCAGGATAGTAACCGAATTCGTACCGTGAAACGAAGCGGCGCGTACGCATATGGGGGAGGCATCGGACGGTCATTAAGAGAGTCAAGAGGGCGCATAGCATATACATGCCTATATCAGATGAGTATATTAATAGGTATAACTCGAAGCGTGCCTGCGCGCGTGAGACCGAGAGAAAACGATATTGGGCCTCGCACTGCCGAGTTGCCTGAACGGTGAGAGAGAATCACGTTGTATACTAAATGAGGTTCTCGCGAGGCACTCCGAGTGAATTAGTGCTTGTAATCATGTTAGGACTAATCGCTCCTGCTGTATTCGGGGTATGGGATTTGTGATCCTCTTACCCTAGGCGGCGGAGGGGACGAGGGCGTCAAACGCTCCGTTAATAGCCGAGATCCCAACACGATCGAATGCTTCCCGCGAGTCCATGACGATGATCGTGAACTAAAATCATGCCTCCGGAAACCAATAACGTTTTGTAATGATTGAACGATTTGATTGGAGGCGTCGATTACGAAGAATTGACAGAAAGTATGGATTGTCGACATGCATTAATGCTATTAGGATGAATGACACAATGGTCGTCATCTCTTTTTGATGCATCAAAGCAATTGTAGAATTCATCTACGGAGAAAACATATATACGAGCATACAGAACATTGGTTATCAGAATATCTGGCAATTTTAAGGTCTGTCTTTGAAGTCTTCTTACAGAAATCCCGTACGAGGAGAAACAGGATCCTTACGGAGAAACCGCACCCTTCTCATTTTTATGAAATTTGGCATGTCTAAAGTAGGTAAAAATACTCGGCACGGATTTTTAAAATATAATCCCATTTAGGTGGAACGTGCCTTTGAAAATCGAGATTTTTGTTTGTTTATTGGCGACAAGTTTCAAACGGAATGAAATGCGAACGAATTTCGAATTGCAAAAAGGTTTTTTTTTTAGTGGGTGCTATATAATGTTTGTAAGAACGATGCGAACAATAAAAAAATCATATTGTTTATTGCAAAGTTGCAAGTTGTATCGCAAGGGACCCTAAGCTCCGAGTTGCCGAGAGCAGTTTGTACAGCAAAAAACCAGTGATACGTGTCCTATACCAAACCATGAAATATTTAACGATGATTACACACACAAATACACACACACACGCACACACACACATCTATATATTTGGATGTCAAGTGCGTCGATTTGCGCGTTCCGTTGTTAATTTCAGAGAAAATGGTCCTGCGTGAACTATTCGAGGAATAAAACAATTTCTAATAGCGCTTTTGTTTCGATCCTCTTCTTCATGCGTTGTCCCTACGGATGGATAAAAATGAAACTAAACGGACGTGCTAAAAATGAAAAAAAAAAGAAAAGTCTCAGATTTTATTTGAAATCGATGGTAATCGGCCATCGCTGTTTATCGACTCATTATTGAATGAACAAAAAAAACAAAAAGAACAAAAACAAAAGAAAAAAATAAAGAAAAAATCAAAGGAGCTTGAATTCCAAACCGACAATTCCAACCTTTTAGAACATGAAATAGACTATAATGAACACCCTAACGTTTCATATAGATATCAAAATTAAATGTTATATAGATCTTCACTGCCAGCCAAAAGTTTTCGGACACTCCACATAATCGCATAACTTTTGAGCGCAGGATAATTGCCAAATAATGTGAGAGTAATATAATTGATTTCCTTTATTATTTCACGAAGATAATATAAAGGTCTAGATAATTAATTAATAATACAGAGCTTTATAGTATCTTCGTAAAATAATAATTATTCTACCATAAGTTTGCAATTATCCAAAGTGATATTAAGTTTTGCAGTTATCTGAAGTGTCCGAATACTTTTCACTGGTAGTGTATATTCGAATATATTAACGCAACCACATATTCCGAGTATAATACAAATATCTGTATAATATTATATAATATATACGGTCGTTTAAAAGTTTGGATACACCAGTCGATATTTCTTGCTGCACTTAAAGTTACATAGCTTCGTAAAAAAAAACGTTTTACAAAATTTACCGAACGGCGTTTTGCGGGGAACAAATTAAGCTTTATTTTGCTTTTCTGAAATATTTTTTTATAATTTTACTTCGACACCTGGTTCGTACTTTTATAAGTCACTGTTTTTCGGCTTTTTTCGATTATCGAAAATTGTGCGCATGACGTACGCAAAAAAAATTGTTACGTTTATCCATGATAAACTTGAACGGGGTAGCAGGAGCTCCATTTTCGTTTTTCATAAAGTTTCGTACGATTTTTTTCGCAATGTTATTTCATTTTTTTGCTAAAAAAGACCAATTCTAGATAATACAATGTAACTCAAGAACTAGAGGGTTTAAGAAGAAATATCAAGAATGAAAAACGTCGCGTAGCTTATACCGGATAGCCTGGCATTTTTTGAGAATTTTCCTGTGAGATATGTTCTTACAGGAAGATTCGTGACGCCCATTAATCCGATAGAATTGGAGTAAGACTGTATATACGAGCATTCTTTTACGAACCGCCTATAAAATAATGACAAGTCCATATTGAGCAAATTTTACTGTTTTCGCATATTAATATTGCACTAATAATTTGATAAGAGGACCATGTATTTTTATTAATTGTGTAGTATTTATTCATCATCTTATAATGCATATTTACCTGTACCATTCTTCGGGCGATAATCAGGGAAAACGTATTATTTTCGTCATCGAGCGGGTTACCGATCAGGCTACAATGGAGTGATGATGGAGGAGATATCGAATTTGGGCCAAAAACAGGTTAGGTGGAGTCGAGGCAACGGTTTGAGATTGAAAGGAGGTTAAAGAGGCCTGTGTTCTGCACGTTTCACTGAAGCTGGGGGTCGAAAGAAGGTTTGGGAGGTCTAACAGAGGCTACACTCGGCCAAGAGGAGGTCTCTTCATGGCACTTAACTCGACAAATGGGGTTTCGTCGGTTCAACGGAGGGTGGCGGCTTATGTATTACGAAAGAAATGGGTCCTGCGAAGGTTCAGAGGAGGCTAAAAATTTTGACTCGAGCTACTACGATCATATTCGTTTCAAAGATATTTTTTTATTCGTTTCAGCTATTCTTTTTAAATATCAAATATATTCAAAACGAATAAATAAAGATTCGATTCAAATAAATCTTGATTTGCTTACAGTGTACACTGTAAATCTAAATGTACTATGTGCATAACATATTTCATAAATACAAAATGAAATTAAGCACTTAATTGAGAGTTTACCACAACGATTTTGTATCGTAATTCGTCATGCGCTGGCCTTTCGGAATGATTTTTTTGGAAGAAAATATTTCACCTAAATCGGTATTGAACCTAGTACCTACCTACTCATAGCTACGCACGCTGCCCCTACCGAGTGCTTGTAACATCTGTAATTATACATATAATTATAATTCCTATAATTATTTGCTGTTTCACATAAACAATATCAATTAGTCAATATCATTGTGATATTAACTATCACAACGCGAAATAATTTTTTATATGAAAAGTATTCGGCGAAAATGGTCACTATAAAAATGTAAAAAAGGCCGAATGGGATTGTTAAAACATGCGCGCTGACATCACTCCAAGAGTGAATAAGGCAATAAGAATATTATGTAATTTTTTGAAGGATTTATAAATGTAATATATAATCATTTTGAATGCCGTCACGTTTTTATCGTATTTTTTTACCTATTATCGAATAATTGCGTGTAGTAATTAAAATACCACAAACGATTTGGTCCAAGCTATGTATACTGGTCCGTTTCCTATAATGCCCAAACCTGGCGCTCTTGTGGCGCTCTATTGCCATAATACGACCCGCAAAGGCCCTTATTATGCCAACCCCTGTCGGGATTGCCATATAAGGGCCTTCAAGGGCTTATTTTTATGATGGATGCCCTATCAATTTTCCGCACGAGCTCCAGGGAGGATTGTTTCACCCTTTGGGTCCTGTTTTATTATATGCCAGCGTGTTCGTCTAAAGGAAATGGCTCACTGCGACCCCACCACGTTGCATTGTTTGGTATACGAGGGTGGGGTGAAAAGTTTCCGGCCTGACCAAGAGATGGTGCTACTAGGTCTAGTTCTGGAGCGGCGTCCTACAGTACTATTCCTACCGAGCTTGTATGTACAGTTTCAGCCCAATCGCTACGTTAGTTTGCGTTTGAGAGCACATTGCGCGAGACGCTTCCGTTGTTTTCGTAAAAATGGAAAAATTGGAAAAACGTGCTGTCATCAAATACTTCCATTTGAAAGGTTTTACACCAAAACAAATAAAAGAAAAGATGGATTCAGCACTAGGAGACTCCTCCCCATCATATTCAACTATTAAGCAGTAGGTTTCTGAATTTAAAATGGGTCGTGTGAGCACCTCTGACGAGCCTCGCTCAGGACGGCCCGTTGAAGTCACAACTTCAGAGATGACTGAAAAAATCCATAAAATAGTGTTGGAAGACCGCAGGTTGAAAGTGCATGAGATAGCTGAGACCTGTAGGATGGCAGCTGAACGTGTGCGAAATATTTTGCGCAACCATTTGAACATGGAAAAGCTGTGTGCAAGGTGGGTGCCGCGTTTGCTAACGCTCGACCAAAAACTGCTTCGAAAAACCATTTCTACCGACAATTTGGCGCTGTATAGGCGTAATCCAAACGAAATTTTGCGTCAATTCATAACTGTTGATGAGACATGAGTCCACCACTACACTCATGAACATAAAGAACAGTCAAAACAGTGGGTTGAAAAAGGGGAACCAACCCCAAAGAAGGCAAAAACAATTTTATCGGCAAACAAGGTTATGGCTACTGTTTTTTGGGATGCGAGAGGAATTATATACATTGATTACCTTGAAAAGGGTAAGACTATCACTGGTCAATACTACACATAGTTATTGCAACGTTTGAAGCACGAGGTGCAAATTAAACGACCTCATTTGGTGACGAAAAAAGTTTTGTTTCATCACGATAACGCACCAGTGCATTCGTCGATTGTTGCCATGTCCAAAATCCACGAATTGAAGTTTGAATTGATGCAGCATCCTCCCTACTCTTCAGACTTAGCCCCCAGAGACTATTACCTGTTTCCTAACCTCAAAAAATGGCGGAAAATTGGTGGAAAAAGATTTAAGAGCAACGAAGAAGTTATCGAAGCTCTAAATCAGTATATTGAGGAGCTTGACGAATCTACGTTGAAAACTGGTATAACTAAATTAGAAAACCGTTATGAGAAATGTATCAGTGTTGATGGAGATTATGTTGAAAAATAAAGCAAAAAAAATTTTTAAACATCGTTTTTCTTGGTCAGGCCGGAAACTTTTCACCCCACCCTCGTAAATGGGCCAGAAAAAAATGCATCGTATAGTTGTGAGAACATGATCTCAAGCCGATGTTGCCCGTCGGATTCTGCATGCGAACCTCATAGGTATACTCACAATCCATTGAAGTTAATGGTAAACAGATCTTGGAAGACCTCCTGCTTGGATCGCCAAGAAAGAATGATTTACGTCAAATTTTACAGCTGTTTCTGCCCTGGTGGCCCGAATATTTCGGTTAAGGGGTTAGGCCCAGTAACAGGTATAAAATCATGTGCGAATTTAACAATTTTTCTACGTATGAAGAAGTGATTCATTCATAAAATTAATTATACATCTATTTAGTATGAATATCAAGCTGTTAGAAAACATATATATATTTTTTTCGATGTACAAAATGGCCGACTACTAATATTTCCTTTTGTTATCTTTCTTTTTAGGCGCTCCGCTGCGTGACATTTCGCATCCACAATTGTTTACCTACAACAAAAAACAAAAATTCTCGTCAATTTACATTAGAATACCTGGAGAAGTACGTACGAAATTTAAAAAATATTGTTTTATTGAAAAGTTGTAGGCATTTGAACTTGAATTTGGGGTGAAAACTTTCGTATAAAACTGCTCATAAAATAAAAAGTTTTCGATTAATCTAAAGTTCCGTTCGTACTTCTCTGCGAAATGCAATTAGGAACATTACTTTTAAATTTGAAGTAAATCGAGTGAATCGAGTTGAAGTTGTTTGTCATATCATTTGGAAAAAAGCTGTTTCTAGAAAAAAGCGTTTAAAGTTTTACATATGCCTCTGGCCGTGCCAGACATCGGCTTACGTTATACGCTCATAGTCGGCTCAAATCGAATAATAACTTAATCTTATGATGATAAAGCACCATTTTAGCGGAAAAAAATCGATTTTTTGAAAATTCTACTGTGGCCTTACCCCTTAATGCTCTCGGTCTTGTTTTTAGTATAGTATATACCTGTACGTAACACAGGAACGAACGTTATTGCAGTTGAATGCCTCAATCGCATTTACGAGGCCAGTTCCAGTTTCCGACGCGCCGATACATCGGCTCAACCTCCAGAAGTTCGCGGTATCGATTTTCGTAAAGGTCTGTCATTCTCGACTTAAGAGACTGGTCAACTTTGGAGCAACGATAAAAGTATTTCTGACTCGATCAATCCTCGTCCAGCCCGGGAAACTGTTTTTTTTCGTGAAAGAATTGAGAAAACTGATTTTATCGTGGTGATCGGAATATTTATATGGACGCAAATTATTATCGAGCGCTGGGAATTAATTTTCACCGTTCGTTTTTACCTATGCAATGTTTTCGATGATATTACTTAAATTTTTACCATTAGAAGAAAAAGAAAAGTATTTCGCGGAAGAATGGAAGAAAAAAAAGCTCGAAGGACTTACCGGACGAACCCGTGGTCGTGTCACCGTCCTCGTTGACTTCGATGACGAACTTAATGGCACCGTTGCCGAAAGACATCGATTTGACTGACGTCATCATTTTTTCAAGTGTGACTTGTGTCTTGAGCGGATTTACATCTCCAAGTACCTAAGAAGTTCTACATTAGGTTCAATTACTTAACGGCTTTTCCGTAAAAACGTTTCAACGGAATTGCCAACATTGTTCGCTCGATTATTGGTAAAACAACTTTGCCGGCGGAAACACTAACGTAATCGAAGTAGCTGCCAGCTAGTAGGTGGGAATATTCGAATTTAAATTTGGGCACGCAGAGGTTGACGTTTCTCATTGTAGTGTTGCCAAGGTTTTTCGATTGAAATTTGTCGAGATCACCCAATATCCAGTTAATGTTTAATTCTTCGTCTGGACGTTTAAACATGCTCATGGCATTGAGCGTTCCTGTGGTCTGTAAAAAAATAGTCATACAGTTGACAACGGCTGCCTATTCCGCTCGCGTTATTCGTAACGTAAATTTTCGCACATAAAGAAAACGAGAATTTAATAAAATGATAGTGTCTCAATAATTAAGAATTTATTTGTCAATAAAAGTTCTCCGGCTCATTCGAATACATATACTCACGTGTTGCGAGAGGAAAGTGAAGTGGCTACGTATTAACAACAGATGGTATTTCATTGTTCGATTTGTACAATGTTTTCGATTTGAACAGAGCACTGTGCTAGTTTTTTTTTTGCATACAAAAAATTACCTTGAAAGGGAGTTCGACGAAACTTGCCCCCAACTCGTCAATTTTGCTGTAACGCATTCTCGCCCATTTGTGCATAGTCGGTATGTTCATTGCATCTCCAACGAATATATGGAAGGGACGTTGTGTTGTGAGGGAAGAATCGAACGGCGACTGCCAAGCTCCTTCAAAGTAGACAGTGTTCACGAGAAAGATACTTGGCCTGAGCCCGATTTTGACTGCAATCAGAAAATATACGAAATGATAAAATGAGCCAAACGCATAATAATTTCGACATCCGACATAACAAACTCATCCCTTGTGTCAGCAAAACAATGACGTTGCTTTACTTCTATTTTTTTTCTTTATTCTCATGTTAGTGGGGTGGAAATAACTAAAAATAAATAAAGTCTGTTGACGTGTTTTTCTCGGAAAGTTTATATTCACACTATAATTCGACATCGTATAATTCAACGATTACTGCCGAAAAATCTGTAGTCGTTTGGAATACTTATTGTCAAAGCTATTTATTTTGGTATCTAAGAAAAAGATATAGAAAAATAAGAGAGAGCATCGTTGACTTTTTCGGTGCTTTTCCTACTCGTCATCAACACTGACAGGCTCCAGATCAGCCTTGAAGACATTCTTGGTCAAGTCGGCGAAGCAGGGTACCGGAGCTAAATCGGCAGTATAGTATGCTTTGGTGGAGACTCTCATATTGTAATGTTGCAAAGAATTTACATTTCAGACCTCCAAAATCAGTTTCCCCATAAAATCAATTTTTCTGTTGAAAAAAATACATGTATACACACACGCACGCACGCACGCACGCACGCACGCACGCACGCACGCACGCACGCACGCACGCACGCACACACACACACACACACACACACACACACACACACACACACACACACACACACACACACACACACACACACACACACACACACACACACACACACTAATGGAAAAAATTAAGGGATCAAAAAAAATCCAAATTTCTAGCGATTTTATCGAATGCCCGTATTTTTGTTAAAAATGATCGTATCGGAGTCGTGAAGAAAGGAATTTGAAGCTTAAAGTCTCTATTTTTGAGATCTTAAGACGACACATTTTTTAAAGTAATGAGTATGGCGCAATCCGAATGAACATCGTGAAAAAAAATTCGAAATTTGTTTGGATCTTGTTTTTGGTCTACGGACTACGAAAAAAAAATTCCGACTTAACCACCATATGGATCGAATAACTTGTTCATTCAGCTCCAATTTTTTTTTTTTTTATAGACCTTAATTCGACCACTTCTCATTGAGATATCGGACTTTGAATGGAAAAGGATCGTTTTGTCTTTGATCATCGATATCTCAACAACCAATGATCGCGCAGAAAATTGAAGGTGGGTTTTGAGAACTTGAATAAATTATCTACAAGGATCGGCGATTGTTTCTTCGAAAACATTTTTTCCCATTCTTTACATGAATTTGAAAAAGCAATAAAAAAGGGCTTGTGCTGGTTTTTTGAAAAATCAAACGCTAAATAAAAAATATCGAGAAAACCACCAACATCAAGTGTGCCTTTTACAGTTCAATATACCCACAAAAACCCTACAGAGTTTCAATTTAATCCAGCCAGCCGTTTTTCTGTTTTATTCGATTTAATTTTTCGAAAAAATTAAAGGATCACGTTTTTTGCTTTTATAAGCTCATAACGTTTAACAAGATGAAACAAAAATTCGGCTCCGATAAATGCCGTCTTACCATGATTAGAAATCAAAAATAATTTTTAATTTCTACGCAAAAAAATTTGTCAATTTTTTTTTAATGCGACGGGAGAAGTTTAAAAAAAACTGTTTTATTTATCGTTTTATTAAGAGTTCACAAAAAGTATAGAGAAACAATCTCTGAAAAGCGTGTGAATCGAGGTCGAATGTGAATTCAGTAGGGGGTATCAACTTTTTTTTTAATTTAATTAAACTATGATCACCAGGATCACGGAATGCAGCAACGGAATCGTGTTAGAAATTATTAGACGTTGTTTTCTTAAATTTCCACAAGTCATTAAAAAAAATCACAAAAAATATCAAATTTTTTTTGTTCATAAATTTAAACGCTGTTCGCAATAAAAATGTGAAGAAAGTGAGATTTTTCTCTTCATTTGTTAAGATTATGATCTTTTAAGAGCAAAAAACGTGATCCTTGATTTTTTTCAAACCTCAATCGAATAAAATAAGAAATGGCTGGCTGGATTAAATTAAAACTATCTAGGGTTTTTGTGACTATATTGAACTAAACGGCACACTCAACATTAGTGGTTTTCTCGATATTATTCATTTAGCGTTTGATTTTTCAAAAAACCAGCACATGCCCTTTTTTATTGCTTTTTCAAATTCATGTAAAGAATAGAAAAAAATGTTTTCGGATAAACAATGGCCAATCCTTGTAGAGACTTTATTCAAGTTCTCAAAACCCACCTTTAATTTTCCTGTGCGATCATTGGTTGCTGAGTTATCGATAATCAAAGACAAAACGATCCTTTTCCATTTAAAGTCCGATATCTCAGCGAGAAATGGTCGAATCAAGGTCTACAGAAAACAAATTGAAGCTGAATGAACGAGTTATCCGGTCCATATGGTGATTAAGTCGGAAATTTTTTTGCAAGTCCGTAGACCAAAAAAAAGATCCATACAAATTTCGAATTTTTTTTTCGCGTTTTTTATTCGGACTGCGCGATACACATTACTTTGAAAAATGTGTCGTCTTAAGATCTCAAAAGTAGGGATTTTATGCTTCAAATTTCTTTTTTTTCGACTCCGATACGATCACTTTAACAAAGATACGGCCATTCGAATAGCCGCTAAAACTTTGGAATTTTTGGTTGACCCCTTAATTTTTTCCATTAGTTTTCATATTTCTTCAAAATATACTTTGTTCGTGATGTCACCATATATCTCCGATATACAGGGTGTATATTGCAGGGTATATCAGGGTGTATACTGGAGACCTGAATTACTCAACATTCAAACCCAAAGCTTGATGCTGAAAACATACCGCCTGAATTTACGTTACCTAAGGTATACGACATATACAAACACTCCTATATACATATACATATACTTTGAAGAAGTTGATCGAGAATCGTTTTGCGAGTCTCCTCACGATATCGTAACCGTTCTTTTGCTGCTCGGGACTCGTAGGAATTTTTTCTCCTGCCCTTTTAGAGGTTGCAATCTCGGTGCTATTTGAAGGTTTATTGAAGTCATGTAGTGCAGTGCATGCAATTAATGTCACGTATACCAGAACACTCATTTGAAGAACTATCAGGAGGATATAAACAAATAAATTAACGAAAAAAGAAGTGTTAAGAAGGTTGGAGCGATTCAGTTGAGTCAAATGACGGTTTATTCATTTTTTTTTCAATGAACATAAAAAAATGCATATGAGGTATAGATTTATTCTGTATATGCTAATTTTTTTAAATATATAATTGAAGGTCAAAATTATGCATTTTCATATTTTTATTACGTAAAGTAGAAAATCTTTTGTGTTACTACCAACTTGAAAAAGTATAACATTCTCGATGATTATTATGAAAAAACTATGACAACGAATGTTTTATACCATTCACAATGAAAAATTGAGTAATTTATAATTATGCCTATACATATTTACGTCACGGGATTATTGGCCCATGTAACCATGGGCCAATAATCTCGTGACGTAAATATGTATAGGCATAATTATAAATTACTCAATTTTTCATTGTGAATTGTATAAAACATTCGTTGTCATAGTTTTTTCATAATAATCATCGAGAATGTTATACTTTTTCAAGTATAACATTCAACGAAGGGCAACATGAGGATTTTTTGTTCTAAATGCTTACAAAGGTTCAGTTTGCATTAATCCATTGTTAGAAATGGTTTATCTTGGTGCTAAATAACAAAATAAAATTACATAACCTTTAGTGTGAAAGTCTTGCTTATCTAACCGCACGGTAAAATACATACATTAAACTATTTTTTATGTGTGGTGTTTGGTGGTGAGAAAAGTTAAAAAAATTCGTAAAGACTCAGTATAGTCTAAATAATAACATGTATTTTTTTTAAATTAAATTTAACCTTGGATTGTGGCTAACGCTCCGACCTCCTTAAGGTAGTTCTTTCGCGGAAGGCCGTATTTTATGGGGACATAAGCAGGGCCCTTCTGAATCATTAGCAAACTACAGTGGTGCTTAATAAAAATAAGTCAAAATCAATTACTATAACCAACGATAAACTGGAATAAAACACATCGCCCAAATTTCGTAGATTTTTTTACATTTTTGCATTTTCTCTGAATAATCGCGGCACCAAAAATTCTTCTGCTAGTCACATTTTTCTAAGTTTTATCATTGATATTTCATTTAAACAATCGGTGACCCCCTGTTTTTATTGTCGTTGCTTTAGATTTTTTTACATGCGTGAGCAGTGTATATCAGGCATTTAGTTATTTAGTGTATAAATTATTAGATAGAAATGAGGCCAACGTTTCATCTTCATAAAGCGCCGTATAAATGAGACAATTTTTAGGGTCGTAATTTTTCGTTAAAAGTTCGGTAACTTAGCTTAAAATTTTACCAGTATACTGAGATATATTTTTACTTAATTATAAACGAAAATAAGTGAGTTGCTGAATATTCGAGATCGTGAAACGAATACCTTAAAAGAATCTGCATAATTCGTGTGCACAGACACACACAATAGTATATGGAACGTCGTTTGTTTGGGGTTGTTATGAGGTTAAGTCAACATGTTACCACCGAGCTGAAATTTTTTCCGGACCTTTATAACCTATTCGCTGATCATCCTGTACAGTTTGAATACGATCCACAGTACCGTTTATTAGAAAAAAATCGGAAACTCGACGAATTTCGTGGGCTAATTGCGTTACGCGTTACCGAAAACTCTCGATCATTTTTCAGTACATTATTAATATCTGCTGAGTGAATGTTACAATGGAGCTGAAAAAATAGGTACGGGTCGACTAATTATTGGACTATCTCCTGGTACCATGGAACCGAAGATTCACAGTCCCGTTATAAGATTATTAATGTTTGGTAACGAATTTGTGCAAAAATCAAACATACAAAATATTTCACTGTGCAATCATGGCAACGCCGTAGACGGCACAAATGTTATATATCTTATCCGTATTCGGTAATTATGCCCGGGAACCTCAAGCTATTCAGTCAGGATAATTAACAACGAATATTATTGGTACTTATTCTCTTAGTTAGTAATAATACCTGAATATGAATTTGATAACTATGTTTAGCAATGATACGTTTCTAGACATTTCTAGACAAAAACAAAATGACGCGGCATTTTGTTCATACATACATTTTTTTTGGGCTATCGGAAAATTATTAAAGTTTTTAATTTCTTCGCGATTATAGAAACCTTCAGTACACACATTTTCTTTTTAGCGAATTTTTTTTTACTCGGACCAATATTCACTTCTGCCAACCTCGGCATTATGATATACCACGATTTACGACGGTACCAACTCGATTCGCGTTAATTGAGCGACAAAAAGTTCTAGAAAATGACTATAGAAAGTAATGGAAACACTTAATGTAATCACCGAATATTCAAAATTATATATTTTTGCAAGTAGATGTAAAAAATAGTTCGAAAACGTACGTTTAATATAACGATTATTTGAAAGCTAAAAGTTGGTCAATCGACTTCGTGCATAAGCATAGGGCGGTTCCCCTCGGTCCTCACTCCCGATGGCTAAACCCCATAACAATCTCAAATGCAGTGCATTGCTCGTGCAGCATGCACTAATTCTCTCTCTCTCTCTCTCCCTCCCTCTCTCTCTCTCTCTCTCTCTCTCTCTCTCTCTCTCTCTCTCTCTCTCTCTCTCTCTCTCTCTCTCTCTCTCTCTCTCTCTCTCTCTCTCTCTCTCTCTCTCTCTCTCTCTCTCTCTCTCTCTCTCTCTCTCTCTCTCTCTCTCTCTCTCTCTCTCTCTCTCTCTCTCTCTCTCTCTCTCTCTCTCTCTCTCTCTCTCTCTCTCTCCTCTCTCCGCCTCCCTCCCTCCCTCCCTCTCCCTCCCTCCCTCCCTCCCCTCTCTCTCTC
>OZ023322.1:7535204-7684938 GCA_964007375.1 Ophion obscuratus
ATTTCAGCAGGTGGAGTTTTATGAGTAATAGCTGTGGTTCGAACGTCAGATCCAGACGAAATTCGAAGCCCCATTGGAACGTTTGAACGTGGCACATATTTTCTTCGTATAATATTCGAGATCAAACATTTTATTTCCGAATATTGTATTCTCACATCTGCCTGGCACTCGATATAGCCACATTGACCAGTAGATAACGAATCGCTCATATATAATAGCAAAACATATTTATAGTCCTTTTTTTATACTTTTATATTTTCATGAACATTCCTCGTTCAATAAGTACATCTCTATAGCCGGAGCGCTAACACGATAATGAACGAAAGTAATAACACAGGCACATTGCGCGTTTCGAAAGAAACAAACGTGCATATTAATATTCAGTATTACACTTGGCAGCGAAACAGAAAGCTGTGTTTTATTTGTTTTACGGAATTATTTGCGGAGAGTAAAGATTCGACAAGATACGACAAAATGTGTTAAAATTATTTTTACTATTCGTTAGTATTTGGTTTTTCTTCTCTCCGGTAAAAAAATACTCTTACAAGAAAACCGCGGAAGGATTGCCTTGTAACCTAGCGCGAGTTTTATTAAATTTGGTACGTCTGTAGAGTGGGTCAAAATACCTGACACGTATTTTTTTAAATATCAGCAGAACCGCATTTTTAAAGGATGAAACGCACACTTCAAAATGGTCGTTTTTTAATAATAAGTCTTAATCGACATTAGATACGCCACTTCTAACGGAACTAGATAACAAAAAAAGCGAAACAAGTTTCAAACCACAAAAATATTCAATTTTTCATGTACTGTACTTTTGTTTTTCTATGAGAACGATGCAGATAACCAGTTTCAGATTGTTTATTGCAAAAGTGCAATTTTTTAATGCATACACTGAAAGGTTTTATTTGACTATGATATCAATTCGAACATGTGTACAGGATAAAAAATTAGCGGATATGTACGTTTTTTGACATGTTGTAATTAACGGGTAAAAATCACCATTTGATTCTTTTTGCTAATATCGGTTCACCAATTGATAACAATTTGTGATTAGCTGGTTAAATTTGAGTCCGTCTAAAACCATTCGATTACGCGGTCAAATATTCATGAAAAAACACACCTTTCTACCCGCCCATCCCCCTTAATAGCAAATTCCACCCCATTATTACCAAAAATTGCTACTATTGCCAACAGCCGAGGAAAAATGCGATCTTCAAGGGTTGTACCCCGCAAAAATGGAGTTTCAACGATAAAAAACCTTTCGAGTATTTTGACTTATTCTACAAAAATGCCAAATTTCATCATAATCGGAGGGGATTCCTCGTGCGGATTCTTCGTGAAACGAATTGTTCATTTTGAGGACAGGGCGGTTCTTGAAATGACCTTCAAGTAAATATGCTTACATTGAAAGCTGACTTTGAAGGCTACATGACGTACGTAATGGTGAGTGAGGAGACAATAGGCTACTGGGGGCACAATGCTCGAAGCCTTAAAAATTAGTAGTCTTTAAAATAACCGTTCCTCATATGCTCGCGTATATTTACACCACGTAGGGGGCGGCATTAGTAAAATGACTGGTTTGTTGGGAATGTCCGTTGGAATTTAAAAAGTATGCCAAATTCGAAAAAGAGATGCAGCTGATGATGAAACAAGAGACTGAAGAAAAGACGAGTGTCTTGAGGCAACACCTGGCCATAATTTATCGCATGGTCTTGAGCTTAATTCGTTAATAAGTCCTCCTCCCACTCTTTTCGTACGGTTCCACAAAAATAAAAATAAGAATCGTAAAATAAAATAAAGTCGATAGATAGGGTTCGTGGGCACGCGAGGGGATAATGATGCACGGTTCGTCCTTATGAATTATTACCAGCTGGCTTTCTATCTCCAAATCTTCGAGGAGGGAGATTCGAAGATATTCCACTCTTCTCTTTCTGCTTCACTCCTTGTATTCTCATTTGTATATTTTTCTCGTCTTTCTACTCCTCTTTCTACTTCTCTGCTTCATGTTTTGCCCATAGGACGAATAAAAAAAGAACTGATCCAATAAGATACCGCGTTTGATTGGACGTGCGAACTTGTCTAAAAAATAAATAAGTTCGCTGGGTCGGATATTTTCATTTTATAATACGAAAAAAATTTTATCGAACTGCGAGAGTAAATATTTTTGTTTTATGTCATTTCAGATTTTGCAAAGTGATGGATAGTTTCAAGTCAGCAGCGATGAACGGTAAGTCCAAAGCGTATACATACATTCATACATACATATCAGACAAAATGATTCATCCGAGTCTTTTGTTCACAATGAATATAATTGAATTTAGAGCCGTTAACATATAGTTGTCGCGACTATCCTGTGTTCAATGCAAATGAACATATCACAACAATTAACTGATCTTCATTTAAAACGACTATCTCGGCCGCATATGAGCCAAGAGTGACACAGTTGACGCGACAACTTCTCTATTCAATGCAGATAAGGATGTATTAACAATTAATTGTCGTAGTAAAGATTTTTAACAATATTTATTTCGCACGAAGCGTAAGGTATATAGAAGACGTAGTATGTAAGTTCGATATAATAATGTCCGAATAACGGTTCGGTGAACTATTTTATATTTATGCCCATGTGGGTCTTTAAAGGAAATGCTTCCGTCGTCGTCGAGATCTGGCGTTCGAATGCCTCCGCTGTTGCACGTCGTCATCTCGTCCGACGATGACGGGCAGCCAAGCAACAGTCGGCCCCTTGTTCTGGCCTTTATCTAGGTTTAGGCGATAAGGTATCGCCCAACTTCGCCCGCGGCTCTCCCGTACGCAGCAACAAAGATTTCGTCATCATAATGAATCTGCATTTAAGACATTGGCCTAGTAGTTCTTTGAGATAACAGTCGTACGCTTATTACAAAATGAATATTTGGTAATAATTTTGAAATCTTCAGTTGAATCAAATATAGCCCTACTATTAGTTAGCAAATAACTGTTAAAAATCGACGACTCATCTGAAATGATGATTTGTTAATAGTTAACAAATCTGTATTTGAGATAAGTATCGTACATTTGGCAAGACCGTTTACTTTGTACGCTACCATGGCCCTTTGTCGCACAAGCTCGTTCGTACGCAGCGCGACATAGATACGATTGAGGTACACTCGTGACTGTGCGTGACCGCACGTCCATTTACTATCACCTAGAGGATATCAGTTTGTGACCGTGAAAATGTGAATTTATTCTCTGCGCAGATGGCATCAATTAACGATTTGCTTGTTTTGTGGGACCTGCCAAACCTTTAGGAAACTTTCGGAAGTATATATAGAGAATATTAAAGTATGCATTAGAGCAGGGGTGGCCAGACGTCGATCGTGAGACAAGTCCTGTATAAGGAACAACTCTCATTTTTTATGAGAGTTGTTCATTGTACACTTGCCTACTAACACTATAGTGCTACATTGATTCAAATGCACATTCATCTGCCAACGAGCAATAAACGACTTTGTCCAAATATTTATTTGGTAACGATGCACGAATCTTGATTTGTGCGAATATAAAATATCGTTCACTCAACTATGCTTTACATCTGGGACAACTTCCCACTGATCTCCTTGACTGAATGTACAGTCTCTTTTCTTCTTTGATGGCGACCGTTAAAAATTAGTTTAACGAGTTTCAACGTGGTCGCACGTCGGTTTTTGATGAGCAACGCCCAGGTGCCCCGAAAACGGCTACCACGGAGGATAACGTGACAAAAATCCACGATCTCGTATTGGCAGACCGCCGATTGAAGGTGCGCAAGATAGCTGAGACATTAGGCATCTCAAAAGACCGCGTGGGTCATATCCTGCATGAAATATTGGGCATGAGAAAGCTGTCGGCGCGATGGGTGCCGCGTTTGCTCACTCCGGACAACAAGCGCAACCGTGAGACCACTTCACAGCAGTGTTTGACGCTGTTGAAGCGCAATCCGAAAGAGTTTCTGCGTCGTTTCGTGACCGTCGCCGAAACGGGGATCTACTGGTACACACCAAAGACCAAGGAACAGTCGAAACAGTGGACTTCACCCGGCGATGCAGACCTCCAGAAAACGTATTTTTCAGACGGGTTAAAAAAGTTGAAGCAAGGCTGGGTCAAGTGTATCGAGCTAAAAGGAGACTGTTGAGAAATAAATCGCCACTTTTCCAAAATTTTGGTTTTTCTTTTGTAGGCTAAGTACTTATCGGACCGCCCTCGTATATCATTGTCTACACAAATTTCAAAATTGACGTAAAATCACTTCTCAATAAATAAAAATTCTTGAAATAATTCGTCGATTTATTGAAAATTTTGAAATTTTTAAAACTTCCATCACCGAATTATTTTAACGGTTTTCAGGTTTTCGGACTTGTAGTCTTTCGTGTAAAATTCTTTCGCAGTTTTAATCTTTCGGGGTAGTATTCTTTCGGAGTTTTGAGTGTTCTGATCATTCAAAGTTCGGACTTTCAACCCGGCCACACTTACGGTTGTTATGGGGTTAAGTCAACATGTTACAGCCGAGCTGAATTTTTTTCTGGACCTTTATAACCTCCTCTTTGCTGATCATCCTGTGCAGTTTGAATACGATCCACAGTACCGTTTTTTAGAAAAAAAAGAATCGGCAACTCGACTTATTTTATGGGCTAATGACATTAGGCTTATGAAAAACTCGTCATTTTTCAGTACATTATTAATATTTGCTGAGTGAATGTTACAACGGAGCTGAAAAAATAGGTACGGTTCGATTAATTATCGGACTAACCCTTGGTACCGAGAAACCCCGAGGATTCACAGTACCGTTATAAGATTATTATTGTTTTTGATAACGAATTTGTGCGAATATCAAGCACACAAAATATTAAGCCGGCAATACATGCTGGCCCAAGGTAGCCGAGTGAAGGCAAATACCAACGTATAGACAGCCGTTTTGTTTGGGTTTGCCATTGCTGGTGCCATGGTAGCACTTGCCTGTATCAATTTGCCTACGCTCGCGTTGGGTGAGGCTCGATCAACGTGTATTGCCGGCTTAAGACTGTGCAATCGTAGCAACGTCGTAGACGGCAGAAATGCTACCTATCTTATCGGTATTAGGTAATTAGGTATGCCCGGGAACCTCAAATTACTTGGTCAGGATAATTAACAACGAATATTATTGGTACCTATTCTCTTAATTCGTAATAATTACTTAATATTAATTTGATAACCGTGTTCAGAAATTATACAGTTCTAGACATTTCTAGGCAAGAACAAAATAACGCGGTTTTGTTTTCATACATACATTTTTTTAGCATATCGACAAATTATTAGAGTTTTTTTATTTATTCGAAATTATAGCTTTAGTACACACTTTTTCTTTCCAGTGGATTTTTTTTACTCGGACTGATATTCATTTAACTTCACGTTAGAGACATGCATATTTTTACAAATGGATGTAAACAAATAGTTCGAAAACGTACGTTTTATATGACGATTATTTGAAAGCCAACAATTGGTAACAGTCAATCGGCTCCGTGCATAATCATAGGGCGCTCCCCTCGTACTTCACCCCCGACGGCTTAACCCCATAACAGCCTTAATCATTTGTAAGTTATGTATCTTCCCCTGGTAGAAACACCGGTAGAGGAGGAATCAAACGCTTTACCAGTTACTTTCACCCTTTCTAACGTAAATGGTAGCACGGTGTAAAACAATGCGGCTTTGCGATAGCTTGTATTCATCTTGCCCCATCAGACGGTAGACGAATTAAAAAAAAATCACGCAATAACTTCGAAATTTTCTGACATACCGTTCTTATTATATTAATAATTAGTACTTTCATTGTGTTTACCTACCTGTCTCTAATCAATATCAGCAACCCAAATGAAATGAAACGATGTTAATTTTTACCTACAAATTACATCGTTTTGTCAAAAAATCGACATTGTTTTCTCACTCGAGACGCGTGATTCCGTCACAGTCGATAATTTCACACTCATTCACCACCCGGCCGCCCCTCTAAACTCCAACAAGAGCACTGTGCTCGCACACATTGTTTAGTAGCTAGGCTTATGATTCATCTTACCCCGCGTATTCGTCTTGCCCCGAGTATCCCTATGTTCCATTAGAAGTACCCATTTCTTAACTATTACCAAATTTTTATTTGTGACAATTCAGAGGCTCAAATGAATTATTCATTAACTGTAAGAAGATATTTATTTCGCCGTATCCAACTTTACCATTTGTTAATAGTTAACGCATCCTGGTACATAGAAATATATTGTTTTCTCAGTGTAGCTACCGAACTGATTTCCCCTTCATCTCAATGGCTTTTTGAATTTATTGTTTCGATCATATTCGTGTACGACCAAGACGATACTCGGCACTCAGTCCATCGTGGTGCCGTGGTGTTCACCGACGATATAGTCGCGCCCACGCACAAGACCATATCACGAACACGCAATGCCTTATTGTTAATTATCTGGTGTCGTTTATCAAACAAAAACTTTCGCGACGTATGTGCACGGAGCGATACGGGAGAATTCCCCCGAGCGCTTTTCTCTGTACGCTCCAACGCAAGCATCGCATTTAGTAACCAGAATCTCATGTTTCTACGGGACTGCCATTGCACAAATCAGATAATGGAATTGGACTTGCTGAGGTTGAGATGATATTGCTGTCGGGCAATGCTTTCCAGATATAATCCTTCGCTTGTTGCAGACTGCGAGAAATTACCGCTAATAAATAACGCTTCGTTAATGAAAAACCGTTTACTATACGAAGAAAAAATATTTGTTCCTGAGTCGATTGTCTCGTATGGCCAGAGAAATTGGCAATTATATCTAATCAGCAAGAGTTTATTACACTTTCATGTGGCGCTTGTACTTCTTGGTTCGACATTTCTGGGCTTTTCCATTAGTTTTGCATCGTATTTACGTATTTTTGCATTTTTTCCGAATAGCAAGCTTGAACCAAGTCCTATACATCTTCGACGATTTTTAATGAAAATTAAGGGTTTCAGGAGAAATTAATGGAGAATTTTTTTCAGGAGTTTACAATACATCGATATGCATTCAGAAAAGAAATATTAAAAATCGATTTTTTTTAAACTTTTGCCGATATAAGGTTCCTTCATTAAACCCCCCTTACCGATTTTCGGTTTGGGTTTGGGATTCCGCTTTCTGACCATTCTGTTCGTAATCGTTTTCTCGTTAATATGCCGTTTGATTAATGGAGTTTCAATGATTTTTGGCAGAATTTCGAAGTAGGACTACCAATTTTTACCAATTTTTCCATTCGATTGTGGGAATGGAATTCGCGGGAAAAATTTCGATGTTGGGATTAATCTAATGGCATTCTCTAAGTCGATCCAAATTGTTTTTACCCCCCCCCCCCCCTCCCCGATTATATCACTTGAATAGGCCCAACGCTACGGCTGTTTAACATTTTCGGATTTTGAAAAAGTAGCGAAATTCGTTTTTTCGACCGTTAAGACAGAATGACACACCATCGCCATCGGTATGGCGTAAGACGATTCTAAATACCCACGGATTTCCGAAATGGCTCTTCAGAATTAAATGAAATTTGACTAGGAAACGTTATATTCAGATGAGCGGCTGTCTGCTCGTTAACTTTCTTGAAGTTGAGAAAAAACGTAGATTTTTTACTATGCTGAATTCGTAATTGAAATGATGAAAAATAAAAAGTTCAGCTCATGCTACGACTTGGAGAGGAGCAGAGCCGCGTAGCCACCTTAAAATGATCCTCTTTGGCACCTCAATCATTTTATCCCTTCGTATATTTAAGGAAATCCGTAGGTGCCTACAATTAGTAGGTAATTCTTAACGATTTCGATCAAATCTCGCACGGTATTCGTGAAATGTAGTTGCCACAAATTCCGGCGAGGCGCTCATCACGCATTCTGCAGTCGACATATATCGATGTGGCGTGAAGTTGATGAGTCGAGAACACGGTCTTACATACAGGTCTTGAAACTCGCTCAAAATTTCAGTGGTGGGGGATGGCCTCTAATTGAAGCACCGACTGTTTCAACTCGTGGGCACGAGGATCGCTGCTATAGAGTGATGCTGCAGACTGTGTGAGAGAGACGGAAATAGATTTCAAAAGTAAACAAAACCGAAATATAACCGCTGATTCACGTGACCACACGCGAAGTGTTCTACTTGTAAACTTGTAAAAACGGTGATATTGAAAAAAAAAATCTATTTTTTCAAGGACAATAAAACCTGCAATTTATGGAATTATTGAAATTATTTTTTTCGCGTTGGAGCCGGGAACCTGATAAAAATGAAAAATTATTGGGATAATGAAAATAAATACTTTCCCGGCTGGAAAACACGAAACAAAATTAGTGCATTATTTTAATTTATCCTACTCGAGAGTCCTTCGCTTAAAGGTCGGAAAAGAGGTGTTTTTTTTAATTTACCAACGCAAACCGTTTCGGAAACTGCAAAGTAGAGATTATTGAAAATGTTTCTTGGCACATGCATTAAAAGTTTTCGAAGAGGAAATAAAGAATTGCAAAAGAAGCACTGTTTCTTAAGTATTTGTTTCATTTTCAAGAAACACATCCTGCAAGTGTTTCGATCTAGATTCCACTTCGGTCTGGAATAGTTGTCACTTATTTTCCGATCAATTAAAACAACGCGTAAAGCCTATTTGTTTTATAAAAGCTAAAACATGTTTTTAAAAAACCAAGCGCACAGGGATCGAACCCCTAAAAGCAGCATTACGAAGCTTGCACCGAATCCCCTCGACCAACACGAGCTCACATTACACCTATATAAAAAAAAAAAACATTCATATTCATTGTACCCGCTTGGATAACTATAGTCTTTTAGTTTTTTTCAGGTTTACAATAAAGTTACTTTTAATTGTATTTAGGTCCATCATGCATTTTTGACACTGACTATCATAATTAGCCTCGCACAGCCTGCACCACTCTATCGCAGCGACACTCGTGGTCACTAGGCGAAACGGCCGGTGCTTCAAACCGAGGACATACCCCCACCACCAGAGTTTCAAGCCTGTATGTAAGCCGTGGTCGAGAAACTGACTGCTGAGATTTAACCGTCTGTGAGCGAAGTGTGGAAAAGTATGTGGTTGTATTCAACAATTCATTTCTTTCCTGTTTTCCGTCCAGGAACAAGATTAAACACAGGTTTTTGTGTCGTATCAAGTGCTTGCGCGGGCTTGCGGATACTTTCATCGTGCGAGTCGCCTGGATGACTTATTCGTTGAGCTAAATTGAGGTTAGGTATTTATATCGCTTATCAATTTCTTACTAAAAACGAATTTCTTCATTCTGCTGAATCGTTTGATGACACGCGATAATCTAAGTTATCAAAGTATCATTTAAAATCGAAATAAAAGCTCATTCATAGTTGTACGATTTTACGATCCGGTTTTTGTTCAACGCGTTTCAACCACTCTGTTATTACCGAGCTTCTACGTCCGAACATTATGAATACATCATAGAACAATGTGAACAAGGTCAGTATCGGTTGTTCTATAAACGCTCATAATTGTTCAAAATAATAATATATAGGTGGTGACTAAGTTGCCTTGAATCAGAACTTATAACTCTGTGTATGTTGAAAGTTTCCCTACCTTCTAGATCCAAATATTGCGAATTCATTATCGAACATTGAATACATTCGGCATCAATTGCTGGATGGATTGGATATGAAAATTAAATTAAAAAAAGATAAATGGATTGCATTGCATCAGCGCTTATAACTCTGTGTACAGCGAGTGTGAAAGCTACACTTTGCAATGTGCTCTCTGCGCTTAGCAAGAGACACAAGCTCTTTGAGGATACTTTTCTGTCATAAACAAATTTCTATACCGCTTGTACCAAAAAATCTTTGTTCGTATATAAAAATTGGGAAAATCTTGCCGTTTGCTGTACTCGCAATGGTGTCTCTGCAAAGAACTACGAGTGATGGAAGCAATGTTAGGCTTTCTCTACAGTACTGTCCATGTGAAAAACTAACCATTTTATAATCTTCTTTCGAGGGGTTCAGTGAATTACAGATGGTTTCTCTCATCACTGAACTAGATAATAAGTTTGACAGACAGTAAAAAAAGCGAATAACTTCCCCGACTGCTTATCAAACATGTAATTTTGTTTAGTGGCACAAGAAATCCTCTGATGGTTTACTGAATTCCTATAAAGAAAGTTATAAAATGTTACTTGAAGTTTTTTACATGGACAATACTATGAAGAATGTCTAACGGAACATTGCTGCACAAAAGTATATGCAAAGAGCTTGCCCTCTTGCAAAGTGCAGAGAGTACACTGCCAAGTGCAGCTTTCGCACTCACTGAACAGAGAATTATCACATAGCAACACAACACAAGGCAATCAGTTTATCTATATGACACTAAATGTAATTTTTTTAAACAATTATGATTATATATATTGGGAGTACGACTTTGCCGTGCCCGTTTTTTTCAAAAGTTTAAGGCTTTATTATAAAAAAGTGGCTACATATTTTTTAATCAAAGTACTGCCCGTCGCTAGCTACGACCTCGGCCCATCTTTCAGGTAGCATTCGAATCCCGCGTCAATAAAAGTCTTGGTCCTTGGAGGCAATCCAGGAATCGACCCAATTTTTGACTTCTTCGTAAGTACCGAAGTGCTGGTCAGCCAAATCGTGCGCCATTGACCGGAACAAGTGATAGTCGGAAGGGGCAATGTTTGGAGAGTACGGCGGGTGGGATAAAACCTCCTATTTCAGCGTTTCCAAGTACTTTTTCACGACATTTGCAACATGGGGTCGGGCATTGTCATTCTGCAGTATCACCTTGTCATGTCGTTCGTTGAATTGTGGCCGTTTCTCTTTGAGTGCCTTACTCAAGCGCATCAACTGACGTCGGTAGAGTTCCCCTGTGATGGTTTCGGATGCTTTGAGCAGCTCATAGTACACAACGCCCAGCTGGTCCCACCAGATACACAGCATCACTTTCGATCCGTGAATATTCGGTTTGGGCGTCGATGACGGAATATGACCAGGCAATCCCCATGATTTTCGGCGTTTAGGATTATCGTAGTAAACCCACTTCTCATCTCCAGTCACAATCCGGTGCAAAAATCCCTTCCTTTGTTGTCTTTGGAGCAGTTCCCGCAAATGCTGAGAATTCGGCTTGTAGATTGCCATGTTTGAGTGCCAATAACTTTATAACGCATACATGTATCCGTTAGCTTTTTTAAATTGTTTACATTGCCAGAGCCTCTAGTTTAAAATGCCACTTTTTTTATTGAGCTAGGGCCACTACTTCGGCCGCAGTGGCTCTCTAAGTAAAACGGTCACTGCAAAGTTGTACTCCTAATAGAACAACTGATGCCGATTTCGTTCACATTGTTCTATAATGCATCGGCAATATTTGGACCTACTAGGTGGAAAAATATCGAGTGGTTAAAATGCTTCGAAAAAGAAATTGGAACCTGAGACCGTCAAGAGGAGGAGACTCGAACTTGATTGCAAAAATATTTTAAGTACGATGGAGTTGTATGTATCCATATTTTCATTTATTTATTTGTGTTATTATGGAGAGTCTTCTTTATGCAAACTGAAGTTGTAAATCTCTTATAAGACTGTAAAACGTTTGGAAGATTATCATAACCTAAACCGATAATGAAAAAAATTTTGCATTCGAGAAGAATTCATTTTCGTTGCATTCCAACGATTTAAACTTCAACGTCATTAAGTTGTTATATCTCCGCGAAAAATCATCGTAGGAAAATATCCGCTTAAAAAATATGAACAATTAAAAGAAGCTCTAAGATTTCATATCTTTTGAAATAAATATACATACAGGGCTAATGATTATTGGTCACTATCCCTTGGAAGGCTTATAGGACATTTTCCGCTGTCAAGTAACCTAACAATGTTTTATGCAAAAGTCAACCAATTTGGAGATATTATTTTTATGATTTAACTATACACATGAATATAGTATAACCTAACTGGAAAAAAAAACCATGAATATAAATGAATATCGCCGTGAATACCAGAGTATAGCATACCTCAGAAAAATGCTGCAAAAGTCGTACTCTTAAAGCTCTAAGTCGACCTTAAATTCATAAAATGATGAAATTACCGATCACGAGGAGTTTTTTTTATGAACATTTTTGGATAATCCAACGAGTGATTTATTTCGAGATAAAAGTTCCAGTAGACAAATTATTTTCGAAAACCAGGCAAAATCTCACCGACTAAATAATACTTACATGCAAACGAGATTAAAATTAAGTCGCCATTGTAATAGAAATAAAGCAACTTACCACAATAAATAATAACGTACGACCATAAATGCAAAAAATAAAATAATAACATTTAATAAATCTCAAACAATCACAAAAGCCTTTGAGAACTCGAAATATTCCTTTTCCATGGCCGTTATTCGTCTACCCAAGTGTAGTATTGCGACGTAGGCTAATAAACAAACGTAATCGATGACGAGCGGGCGAGCACCGCCGATCGTCTTGTTCCGTGTATATTCAAACTTCATCGCGTTCGATATGGTAGAACAATTGTAGATACCCAAAAATCTCTGAAACGGCTCTTCAGATTCCGTCGAAACTTTGCCAAACGACGTCAAATAGATAGGCAAACAGCTGTCTGCCCCGCAAATTTTCTGAATTTGAGAAAAAATGTAGATTGGCTTATGATAAGCCAATCTACATTTGTCTACATTTGTTCTACCATACCGACCGCGATGATGTGTCATTCGCCACACCCCAGCTAACCATGTACCGTAAATGTATCCCTCATGTGGAGTGCGCCGTACCGGTACTGTTACCATCTCGTACGTGCGTACGGTACTAGTACATGACCGGTATGCCGTACAGTACGCTGTATCGCCAATGTACGAATACAGTACCGGTACAGTATCGCCACCGTGGAGCCACCGTAGACTGCAGTACGGTGTAACTCCACGGTAGCGATACCTTGGAGGTACGAGTACGCTGGTATCTCGTAGCTGTACATTATCGGTACTGTAGGGTACGGCGTACTCCACATTTGCGGTACGCTGTACTAATGGTACGCTTGGTTAACTGGGACGCTAGAAAATTTCCACGCGGCCTCTAGTTACGTCGGTAGGGCAGATCTCGTAGTTTTTAGCTACGAGCCGCTAGCGACGGACAGCGCTGCGATCGCGAATTCGGTCTCGATGCTTCGCACTGGGACGAAGAGTCGAAGTCAAATAGACGGCGATTGCTGAGTGCGCGCGCGCGCGCGCGTGTGTGTGTGTGTGTTTGCTAGGCCGACCGCGTGCAAAAAGAACGAATCCACTCTCGCATGCCGTTCGGTCGTACGCAAGCACCTTAGATCTATGTGTGTATCACACAATTCACACAACTATGTATAGCGACCACGGTACGCTTGTATCGGAAGCATGCGCTCGCTCGGCAGGAGAGCGGTGAAACTTTGTTGCATTTTACATTGTATATGCAGCCATCGAATCGATTTTTTTTCGATGACGGCCACAACTACCAAAAATTAGGCATTTTCCCATTCTTTTTTAATTCGTTTAAACAAATAAGCTTGAGTACAATTTGTAACATCGATGCCGCTTATCGTTAACGATATCGATCACTGCCAAAATTTCGAGCGACCAAAATTGCTCGAAACGCATTCTATAAAAGAGTGGTAAAATTTGACAATGCTCATTATTTAAACAAATGCGTTCAGCATTTTTATCTCTGTCAGGGTTCATATTTGGCAGCATTTTTGCTGGTCAGCTTCTCGAACAATCAAGATCGCTAGCCTCGGTCTACGGAAGAGCGGTGAAGTTTTGCGATCGCGCATTGTTTAAACAAATGCCCTCGAATCGATTTTTTTGTCGACGGCGGTCATCAGTGGAAATTTCTTTATGGTTGAACTTTCTAGCAAACGGGGTTTGCTAGAGACTCGTATGGTGGAAAGGTGCTAGCATTAGCCCATTCTTTTTTAATTAATTTAAACAAATTAGCTCGAAGACTATTTGGCATCTCGATGTCGCTCATCGTCAACCAATTCGATCTCTGCTAAAATCTCGAGTCACGACCGAGACCGCTCGAGACTCACTCTACAAAAGAGTTGTAAAATTTTGTAATGCTTTTTGTTTAAACAATTGCGATCGGCATTTTTTTCTCTGCCATGGCTTACCTCGGCAGGTTGTCTGCGGCCGACCAAATTCGCGAGCGAACGAGATCGATCGGCTCTCACTCTGCGAAAGAGTGGTAAAATTGTATTATTACTAAATTATTACTAATTATGCTAAACAAAAATCGTTTAGTTTTTTTTCTCTCTGCCGGAATTCATCTTCGGCAGGTTTCTGCAAAGATCGAATTTTCTAGCAATGACGATCGGAGAAGTCTCGCTCTACAGAAGAGCGGTAAAATTTTACTATCGCGAATTATTTAGAGGTCATCGGTGCAAGATTGTCGACAAAACTTTTCGTTGGAAGCACTTTTAAAAAATCCTTGGAAACTTAAACAATTTTGCAATGCTCGTTGTTTATACAATTGCGTTCGCCATTTTTTCTCTGCCATGGCTTATCTTCGGCAGGTTGGCTGCGGCCGACCAAATTCGCGAGCGAGCGAACGCGATCGACCGAGCCTCACTTTGCGAAGGAGTGGTGAAATTTTATAATTATTGCTGAAAATAAATACGTTTAGAATTTTTTCTCTCTGCCGGGATTTATCTTAGGCAGGTTCCTCCAAGGATCGAATTTTCTAGCAATGACGATCGCAGGAGTCTCGCCCTACAGAAGAGCGGTGAAAGAGAGGAAAATTTTCGACAAATCATTTTTTTTTAAACACTTAAAAAATCCTTATAACCTCCAAAAATATGACAAATATTCGTTTATAGCCGAAAAAAAGGTTTTAAAGTGGTTTTCGAGCTATTTCTATAGGGGAGTCTCCGGCGCTGAAAAGCGTCTTCGGCGATGCCATGCCGGTAGTCGCAATTCTCAACTCTTGTAAGCCTATTATCTATGGGGAGAAATTCACCGACTAAAAAATTACCGACCATTTTTTTTGTCTCTATACGTCAATGTTTTGCTGAGATATCCGACTTTGAATATAAAAAGTTCCTTTTGTCTTCGATCACCGTTTTCTCAGCAACCAATGATTGCACGGCCAGCTTTGAAAACTTAAATAAACTTCCTACGCCACCCTTTCGTTGATTTTTTTTAGAAAAAAAAAATGTTACCATTAATATTAATTTGAAAAAAGACAAAAAATGACTTTTTATGGTTTTTCAGTAAATGTACTACTACTGTATATATTACAGTACACGTACAATACTTTAAGTATTTATGGAAAGACTAACGTTGCCCGGTTGTTTTTCTGCTTGATGTACCCCCCATTAGCCCTGTAAATTTTCAATTTGATCCATCGAACCATTTTTTTGGTTCGATTAATTAAAGTTTTACAAAACAAAGGAAGAAGTGTATTGTTCTTAAACATCGTGTAATCATCATCAGAATGAAAAAAAAACAATTTTCGTCGATTTTTTTCACAACTTTGCCCTAGTTCCTTGTTAAAGTTAAGAAAAAAAAAAATTCGAAGAAATTCAATTTTTTTTCTTAAAATTATTGAAACATTTCCGGAAACAATACTGACTCATTTTTACACGATGCGACCTCTGCGCACCATAATGTCAGTCACCTTTAATTACATTAATGAAAAGTTAATACCCCCAAGCTGTATTCACTAGTCGATCTAAGAACTTGTATGAGATGAATTCTCGATATTTTCTGCGAAGGTTATTAGGGTTACAAAAAAATCTTTCTTTCAAAACCGATATTTTTTAAAAGAAAAAACCAATTCACATTTCTTTTAACTAATCTTTTTTTGGTAATTTTTTTCTACGTTTTGGTAAAAAAATTAATCTAAAGTTTTTGTAAACTTTAACTTTTTTCAAGTTGTGTTCATGCCTAGTTTGAAAAAAAAACTGTTCTCTGGAACCCTACTAACCTTCGTAAAAAAATATCAAGAATTAATCGCATAAATGTTCTCAGATCGACTATTGAATACAGTTTGGGGTTATCAACTTTTACACATGAGTGAAATTATTGCGCGCAAAGGCCGAATCGGGTAAAACATGAGTCAGTATTGTTTCCTGAAATGTTTTACAAAGTTAAAAGAAATATTTTTAAAAAATTGAATTTAAAAAAAATATTTTCCTAAAATTTTACAAGAAACTAGTGCAAATTTGTGAAAAAAGTCGAAGAAAATTGGTCTTTCCATTTTGATGATGATTAAAAGGTGTTTAGAAACAATACACTTGGGCCTTTTATTGTTCTGTAAAACATTCATCAATCAGTCCGGAAAAACGGTTCGATTGATCAATTTGAAAATTAACAGGGCTATTGGGGCTATATTACGCTTGAAAAAAACGCGACAATATTACCCATGTAGAGGTTGCCATGAGTTGCCCAATTTTACGATCAGGCCAATATTGGGACCATCGTATAAGCCAACAAAAGAGAAATCATATTGGCCCATTACTGTTCCGCTCTAAATTGAAAACTGGCACAATATCGGCCCATCCCTGAAGCCTGTCCTGGCCCATCTTTAAAAACTAATTAACAGCCGTGATAGTTAAACTAAATTTGCCAATTTAAAAACTGGGGATACTGAAATACTGACAATTCCATTGGCCCAATATAGTTCCGTTATAAATTGAAAACCGGCACAATATCGGCCCATCGTTTAAAACCAATAAATAGCCGTGATGGTTGAACTATATTTGCCAATTTAAAAACTGGTAATGCTAAAATACAAGCAATTACATTGGCCCATTATTATCCCGTTATAAATTGAGAACCGGCACAATATCGGCCCATTACTAAAGATTATCCTGGCCCATCTTTCAAAATCAATAAACAGCAGTGATAGTTAACCTAAATTGGTCAATCCTAAAGCTGGCAATCCTAAAATACTGGCTATTACATTGGCTCGTTATTGTCTCGTTCCAAATTGAAAACCGACAGAATATCGGCCCATAGTTAAAACCTATCATGGACCATCTTTTTAATTCATTAAACAGTCATGATAGATAAACAATATTTGCCAATTTTTAAACTGGTGATGCTGAAGTACTGCCAATTACATTGGCCCATTATTGTTCCGTTATAAATTGAGAACGGGCACAATATCAGCCCATTACTAAAACCTATCCGGGCCCATCTGTTAAAACCAATAAACAGCCGTGATAGTTCATCGAAATTTGCCAATTTTAAAACTGGCAATGCCAAAATACTGGAAATTACATTTAATTAATCTAAGCCCTTTATTGGCTAAGTGGGTCAGACCATACCTGCTTTTATTTTATTTAAGCCTCGGGTTATTAATTATCTGTATATTGTGCCAGAATAGGCAAATCACTGGCACGTCATATATTGATCGTCTATATTTTGTAGTTCAGTTTTTGTAATCAAGTCTTGGCCTATTATTGGCATTTGTAAATAACCAACATAAGTGAGTAAAATATGCCAATTTTGAAACCTGTCATATACGCAAATCACAATTTATTTCAAGGTTATTCCATGAAATATGTATCCATAAGGACCAATCTCGGGTCAATATTGGGCCGATAGGTTGAATATTTATCACGCACCCAAACAAGCCCAAACAAACTCACGGCCCAATATTCTAGATAGACTAACTTCTAGATAGACCAACTGTGAAGGCCCATCATAGGGCCAGTGGTCAATTTCTACATAGGCCCTTTAAGAGAGCCCACATAGGGCCAAGTGCAATCACCAACATTGGCGCTACAATGAATTAAATCATTGGCCCAATAATTGTTGGCTCTGTTGGCCGATATCGAGCCGTTCTTATCATTTCTACAAAGGCACCTCATTGGTGAATACTCACGGCCCAATATTCTAGAAAGGCTAACTGTGAAGGCCCGTCCCAGGCCCAACGGTCAATCTCTACATGGGTAGTGTTTCCATCAATATTTGTAAGGTAGTAGTAGATTTACTGACAAACTATAAAAAGTCACTTTTTGTCCTTTTTAAAATTAATGTTAAGGGTGAAAAAATGTTTTTCTGAAAGATGAACGAAAGGGGCTCGTAGGAAATTTATTCAAGTTTTCAAAGCTACCCTTTAATTCCCGTTGCAATCATTGGCTGCTGAGATATCGATGATCAAAGACAAAAGGATCTTTTTTCATTTAAAGACGGATATCTCAGCAAAAAATTGACGTAGAGAGACAAAAAAACCAAATTAAAGCTGAATCAACAAGCTAACTGACCTATACATTGAGTTACGTGGCAAAAAATTAACTAGTCCGTGAAACCTTGAAAAAAAAAACAAATAAATTTGGCAATTTTTTTCCTCCGCTATTCTTATGTTAGACCGAAAACCGCACCTCGCAAAAAAATTGCCAAAAAATCGCGAAACTAGAAACTTAAAGCTTCGAAGGCTTTTTCTTTATCTCGATGCGACCATTTTTCACATAGATACAGCGCTTCAAAAAACATTCCAAAAAAAGAAGAAATTTTCAGTTCCTTCAATTTTTTGGAGTAGTATATAAAAATTATGGTCGAAAACACGAACTTTTTTCAAACTCGTTACGATTTGAGTATAATTATTTTGAAATATCTCCCCGTACTTGACTTTTATAACTAACATAATTAACGAAAATATTTCGCTCTTAGTTCCAGGATTAAATTTACGATACAGTGCTACCTCTCTAAGAGAGCCCTCGCTAAGAGAGAATTTCCCCGCCGTTCCGCCTGAGCGCATTTTATGGCTTCCCCCACCTAGCTCGAGCTGTCCAGTGTACCCGAGGCCTCTCGAGTTTGTCGCGGACAACTCAATGGATGGTGGGGGAAGGCTTCGGCGACGAATTTCTCGAGAATTTCTTCCCCTAACCGCCCTAGACCGCTCTCTTAGAGAGGTAGTACTGTAGTTCTACTGCGTTCTGCGGAAAGAGTATAAGGTTCAAGTTTGTATCATTGGAACGCAACGAAAATTAATATTCGTGAATTCCTTTAATTTATTTTGGCAAACTTTGCTCACAAAAATCTTCTAACTATTTTTTAAGATGTTTATTTAGCGATCTACAATATAAATCTTAAAAAACAGATTTTCTATAACAATAAAAATATAAAAAAGAAAATGTAAGCAAGAGCTTTCGTTGCGTTCCAACGATGCAAACTTTAACACTATGGAGCGGGTTGACTGAAAACCAGTAGTGCTATAGCAACTCGTGCACCGCGATTTTCTATTCTTTTGACAAATAAACTCTTTTTACATACTTCAATATATAGAGGATAAAGCCTAAAAGTTCTTTTGACCATGTATTTTATTGGTTTCTTTTTTAAAACATCTAAAAAAACGGTCGAAAATGGGCAGTGGCGGTGGTGTTCTCCTTCCTTGACACACTGCGTCATTTTAGCCTGAACGAACTTGAAATAAAATGCTGACTTTCCCAAAATAGGAAACTTTTAATAATTTTTTACAATTCAACTTTAGGTTTTCCGAGTTGCTGAAGACTTGCCCTGTGGAAAGGTGGTGACATCTTGCCGTCCGTTTTAATAAATTTAAACAAATACCTCGACCACGATTCATATACACTTTGTCCACCGCTCGCCTCACGAAGGTATGGGTACGGTGCTGATGTCATCAAACGACGGACATTCAGCTCGGACAGTGGATTATTATCATTGAAAAGTTTCATCGGAAATATTTTGTCCATAGTCCACCAGGAAACGGAGAAGAAACTCCGCGTTACGCTGGTTTATCTCGAAACACAAATTTTCAAAACGGCCCGCAGCATAACTCCAAAAATGTTCATTATTGTCACTCCAAATTTTGAGTACATGTTTAAAATAACATTCCAAAGAGAAATACATACGGGACTTTCTATGAGTTAGTTATAACATTAGTAATTACTAACAAGGGGACAGTACGGCAGTCGGATTTTTGTAATTTTTAGTACTCATGGTACGCGAAGTTCAGAGCTCGAATATTAATATCCCAAAGCAGTTCGACGCCATATTCAGAAATTTTCGAGAAAATTGACTTCGAAGTTTTCGAGCGCACTCTTATCCCACAAAGATGCAACGATATTCGAACCGGGCTCGTGGCGTACCCGGTAGCGCTCGAGTCTAGTAATCGCGGGGTCGCTGGTTCGAGTCTCACTTTTTTTTTTTTTTCATTTTTTTTTAAATTCGCACTCCTCCGTCATTTAAATATCCCGATAAATTTTTGTTGTATATAATCACATATTATTATATATAATTAATATAATATATCTATATATGTTTATATATAGACAAAATCCATATATAGTTATTTATGTACAAAATTCATTATAGTTATACATAATTATATATTTTCTCATATATGATCATATATTATTTATATATAACAATAGGTGATTATTTATAAAAAAATAAATAAATAATCCCAGGATAAAAATCATAAAATCTATGCTAATTCACATATATGTAATTATAATTGTCAATGATAAATGCAAGTCTTATTTTTGATTATCTCTTGCTTGAAATTGCGAATAGGCGACGTAAAAATATTCAGTAATAATATTTACATAAACTCCCTTGTAGATTAATAGGAATATAAATAGAAGAATAAATGTTGAAATATGTGAATATAACGCTTGCTTTGGCAACCGTCGATATTGTGAATAACAGTTCTGCGTACATCGTTTGCCTTTGTCCTGATCAACTACCTGCGAAGCGGGTAGTTGAACCTAAAAATGTTGTTGGTTATAAATATTGATACTTGAAAATGTATGTTTATAATCAAGAGATAATTAAAAATATGACTTGCGTTTTTTCATTTTAAAAAAAATCCAAAAGAAAAAAAAAATTTCGAAGTGAGACTCGAACCAGCGACCCCGCGATTACTAGACTCGAGCGCTACCGGGTACGCCACGAGCCCGGTTCGAATATCATTGCATCTTTGTGGGATAAGAGTGCGCTCGAAAACTTCAAAGTCAATTTTCTCGAAAATTTCTTAATATGGCGTCGAACTGCTTTCGGATATTAATATTCGAGCTCTGAACTTCGCGTACCATGAGTACGAAAAATTACAAAAATCCGACTGCCGTACTGTCCCCTTGTAAATGATTGTTCTTTTTTCTGTCGAACATTAAGCTTTTGGTTAAATGCTCCCCATTTACACAAAAATTAATGTTTTCACAGTCCTCTACGTATTTCTCTTGCTATACTCGTGTAAATTAATGGAATTTTTTATATTTTATTCTAAAATCAAATTTGCGTCAGCTATACTGCGTGCCGCAGAGCGTCTCAAATTCAACATGCCTCGCCAGAATGGCTCCAACGTCACCTTTTGGCATAATTTTTTAATATAAATTTCATTTTGGTCACTCGAAGATATGACTAATAACATCCTTGAATATTAATAGTCTCTTATTTGTCCTACAAAAAAAAATCGCGAAATATCACTCAATTTAGGCCGTTTACAATGGTGTAAGCCGTTATGGTAAAACGAGCGTGCGCTCTTGATTTCTGTCGACTTTGTTCAAATTTAAACCAGACATTGTTCATATCGTTATGCAATTTTGAGTGAAATTTCAGAACAGTTGACTATTCAGATTGGGAGATAATGGATTTTTCAATAGCAACTTTTAACACTGCAGGGTCTGCATTGGCCGAAAGTCAGGTCACATAATTCGGCGTACCATTCTATTGGGTTATTCATTTTGAAAAAAATATGATTAGATAGCAACCTAGTTAGGGAACGATGAAAAAAGTTTGGATTGTCTTTACTATTCAGTTTTGCTAAAGACGTTTAGTAACGACAGAATGACTCTCGGTAAAAAATATTTGTCCCCTATAATAAGAAGACATTATGCAACACCGTAGAACAGTATTGTTCAATATGGCGAGAAAAAAAGATAATTATCGTGTTCCTAAAGTCAAAAACTTTTAACGTTATAAACATTAATATTTTATATTGCTTATGTTATTACCTTGTGTCTTTATATAGAGGACAAATATTTGTTACGAAAAATTACTCTGTCTAAATTACAATGCAGACTCTGCAGTGTTAATAGTTGCAATTTTAAAACCCATTATCTCCGAATCTGAATAGTCGACTGTTCTGAAATTTCACTGAAACATGCATAATTATACGAACAGTGTCTGGTTAAAATTCGAACAAAATCTATAAAAATCAAGAGCGCATGCTTGTTGTACCTTAACACGTTTAACCGTTGACCATTCAATTCTGTTGGGCTGAAGATTTGGACCCGTCGACTCCGAGTATGAGATGATGGTAGCCGTAACCATTGAGATGCAAGAAGACCCTAGCATCCTCGCCCTTTGTTTTGAAACGTACATACGTAAGCGAAAGGCCTTACACAGATTGGTGGTGTGATCCATGGCGAGATATTGTTCCTTGAGGTCAGCCTCGCTGGTGCTTTCAGAGAGATTGGAGACAGCGGTGATATCCTCGCGACACTGGGACTGTATATTGTGGCCGCTACGATTGACGCGGTTTCTTATCCTCGGCAGTACGTACTTGCTGCCCTGGATACATCCTATGGTCCATGTAGATGGTAAATCTGATGCTACATTAGTTCTGGTTCCTACATGATAGCCCAGGTACCGTACCTACCACGTGTGTGCGTACGGTGTCGGTACTAGCATTAGTATGGTGAGGATACACAATCGGTATATCTTACTATTGTACAGTATACCGGTACCATGCTAGAACACGTACATTAGCGTGTAGCGATGTACTACCGTAGGGTACTATTTCTTTCATCGGACATGAAAGGTTTCTTGCATCGGAGCCATTGGCTGTTTGACACATCGGCGAGCGGAAAAGCAATGCGAGGGAAGATCGTGGCAAATGACAAAGTACGTTAATTGAGGTTATGAGGTTATAGCACGTACGTACCTTGACTTCCGGTGTTTTCTCCTTCGGCTTCTCGCTGTCACTATGTTCCTCGATCTTCGTGTAATCGGCCGTGGCGGTTTTCTCGTCTATTACTTCTTTGTCGGGATTTCTCGTCGGTGGTGTGCCGGCGTCCTAAGGCGACGCCCCCGACCACCGGGCTCGTTTCGTTCTTTACGTCAAAAGAAAACTCACCAAAACGCGACGAAAACAAACTTCACTCTACCACACACTGTTACACATCGTTTGAAATATATTTCGAACGAATTTGCGAGGTTATAGCTCAGGCTTTCGACCTGTCAAAAATAAATTGTTCCGGAAGGAGGCGAGCACGGTCGGTAAAAACAGGACGAACCGAGCTGCGCGCCGCTAATGAGAAAACGGATGAACTGAACGCACGCTCCGGTACCTGATATTTTGAGCTTAGTTGGTACGTTTTTGCTACATTTATGTAAAAGTTTCAAAATGCTTTTTCTCCGCCATTTTTTCATGAAAACAGGTGAAACAAAGCTTAAAATGTGTACTTTTTCACCGTCCAGAGGATGACGCTCAGAAAATTACCGAAAATGCGATGCAATGGTTAATAATTCACCATTTTTCGCAGGGTAACCACAAACAGTAATTTTTTTTGTTGAAATTTCGGATAACGGAGGGCATCATCCCCTTCGAGCAAGTGTCTTGCATGCACACAACAAATTTCATTCCAATCGGTTGTTCCGTTTGGGAGAATTCTTTTTTAAAAATTTCGAAGCGGTCAGAGTCATATGGCACATCGCCTTAACCATGCACGCTAAGTCGTTGCGCAGCATTTACATTGTACTTTTTTGGGAGTACAAATAAGTGTCCGCCGTATGACAAAAGATGGCCCCACCACGAGGTTATTGTTGACATTGTCAGATGTAAAACGTCATATTGTAAGGTTGGACATCTGGCAAGATCACAACCTTGAAATATTAGCGAGTTTGTATTAGCATCACATAATTTTTTTCGTGCGAAAATGTCGAGTTTTGGGTCGAATAAACGTCATTTTCGGGAACTTTTGATTTGCTTCTTTAATTTGAAAAAAATCTGCAGCTAAGGCGCATATATTGCTTGTAGAAGCATATGGTGAGGCTGATTTAAGTGAGAGAAGTTGTCGTGAATGGTTTCAAATATTTAAGAACGGTGAGGTTGACGTGGAGACCAATAACGTAGCGAAAGGCTGAAAGTGTACGAAGATGCGGAATTAGAAGCATTATTGGAGGGAGATTCGTGCCAAACGCAAGAGTTCCCGCAAATGACGCTTATTCGGCTCAAAACTCGACATTCTTGCGTGTAAAAAATTATGTAATGCTGATACAAAATCGCTAAAATTTCAAAGTTATGGTCTTGCCCGATGTCCAACCTTACCATATGACGTTGTACATCTGACAATTTCAACCATAACCTCCTGTTGGGGCCATCTTTTGTCAAACGGTGGAGACTTATTTGTACTCCCAACATATAATGGTGACACCAATTTCATGTTACAACAGTAAGATGATTTTTTTAAAATGAAAATAGCATAATACGCAAAATATCATTCCTAAGGTTCAATAATTTTGGTTACAAAATTTTTAGTAAACTTGCTCGGCTATTTTTTAAGAAGTTATTTCACTTTTTGTACATTTAAATTGAAAATATATAATGAAATCATTGTTTAAATAAAAATAAAAAATATTTTAAGATAAATTAGAAGTTTTACATGCCGATAATGTTTTCACTTTTTGTACATTTAAATCGAAAATCTATAATGAAATCATTGTTCAAATAAAAATAAAAAATATACTAGGATAAATCAGAATTTGAACAAGCGATAATGTTTTCGGGAGATTTTTTTTTATTATGTGGCATTCTTTTCTTACTTTTTCAAATAATCTCCGACATGAGTTAGCAATAGATGACGCGTTTCAATTTCGGAAGTTCATCCGAATGACCGCAGGTAGACCAGAAAAAATAATAGGATTATTTAATTCGAATAAAAACCACTCGATCCTTTGGCAATCATTGTCTTGTCCTCTTTATAAATTTTATTGACGAATAGGAGATTCAAGCTCGCAGCAGTGAGCGGACGAACCTTGCGTAAAAAGACAGGGCGGGGGGGGGGGGGCTCGTTCAAAGAGACGCGACGAACAATCGCCACCGTGTACTCTGATCTAAGGGATCACACCACCGTAGAATATTTTAAAAATTGATTTTTTTACTTGACTTAAGGGGCTATACCAGTGTGAACGCTGAAAATTTGGGTGATTCTCGGGAGTTTTTTTTTTTAAGAAAAGTACTGAATTAAAAGTTTCGAAAAATTAAGAATATATTTGGCTATATTTGACCTATATTACATAATTTTTTGACCTATATGACATAAAAAATGTCGTTAAACTGGTAGGTATTTCCTGTACAGGGTGTATAAAAATTATGTGTCACTACTCCGCCAGGTGATTCTCCGAGTCATGTTCGGTGAAGATCATCCCCTTACATGGACCCGCAAAATTATTGACCTTAACCCCAAAACTCAAGGTCAAATTTTTTTATTGGCTTGAAAATTTCTACTGAATGAGAGGAACAAAAGTCAGAAAGGAATCATGGATCGCAAATGAGCCCGCCATCCAGAAAATAAAAACAAAATATTAAAAATTCGGAAATGTGAGTTTCCCGGATCGTGGATAGGAGAAACACAACAATACCGAGTTAAGCACCAAAATAAAGTCCTCCTTCACTTAGCCAGTAGATTCTATTATTCGAAAAAAAAGAACTTCACGGTTGTCCGACTCTCACCACGAGGCGTTGGACGGATAAGCACATGGTAAATAACAACAACTTTTGAGGCCACCGTTGTCACACCTCCAAGAGTCGCGCGAGCGCGCGCGCGCGTGCGCGTATGTGTGTGTGTGTGTGCGTGCGTGCGTGCACGTGCGCATGTGAGATCAGGTCGCGATCAGGTCTCCGTGGTTCGTCACTGCCAGAGTATTTACCGACTCCAAGTCCTCGCTGCCGTCTTTTAAATTATCGCCTGGTCGATTTTATCGCGGGCCTCGACGTTGGCGGTGGCGTCGAATTTAAAGAACCAATTCGTTTATTAGTCCAGTCGAGATAGGTCTAAAATTCGGTTCACCTGGAATTAATTCGGGGCTTCGATTTTCTTTTTTTATACTTATGGGGAGAGGGTAGTGTGAATCTCGATTTTCGGGAAAATCCTCCGGTGCGTTTGCCGCCATCTTGATTTAAAGAGAGATTTTTTGTTTTTCCTATAACTCGCTTATTTTCAACCTTACAAGGAACATCCCTCAGGTCTCCGCCTCCGATTTTGTTGAAACTCATATATGTGATAGAGCATCGAAAACTTTGAGACACTTATTTTTTTATCGGCGGAAAAACGGATTTAAGGGGGGAAACCGTCCCTCAAAGAAAGGCGTGTCGAGGGGTGATTTTGCAGTTTCACCCAGAAGCAATCCTCCGATCTGAATGAAACAAAAACAAAAATTCTTCTAATGAAAAGCGATAAAAAATCCACTATGAAAATGTTAAGAAAAAATTAAATTAGGGGGTAAACCACCCCTCAAATTGCCTTTTTTCACCCCACACTTAAGAGAGTTGTATGCAAATTAATAAAAGAGGTATGATTTTGAAGGGCAAATAAAATTAAAGTTGACGGGTTTTTGCGTTTTGGCGGCATAGCAAATTTAAGGAGGTAAACCACCCCTAACATAAATTTATTTATTATGGTCGTTTTTTCTGTGTTTAAAGTATATCCGCTGATTTTAAATATTTCTATTAGCTACAATTTAATGTTTACCATATGTCAAAATTATTACATTCGTCTTAAGGGGTAACTACCCCTCTGACGAGAAACATCATTGAAGTATCCGCTTTCGATTTCGTTGAAACTCATATATGTGGTAAAGCATTGCAAACTATTAAACATGTTTTTTTTGTATCGGCAGAAAAACGGTGTTAGGGGATGAAACCACCCCTCAAAGTTTCTCCCACAAGCAGTCCACCGATCTGAATGAAACAAAATCGAAAATTCCTCTAATATTAAGCGATGAAAAATCCACTACAAGAGTGTTGATTAGAAATATAATTAAGGGGTAAACCACCCCTCCATTTGCCGTTTTTCACCCCACGCTTAAAAGGGTTGTATGAAAGTTAATAAAACAGGTATCATTTTGAAGGGGAATCAAAATTCAAGTTGACGCGTCGTTGCATTTCAGCGGGACAGCAAATTTAAGGGAGTAAACCACCCCTAACATAAATTTGTTCATTTCCATTCATTTAAAAAATCAGAAGATTTTGAAAATCCTGTTACCTTTGGTTTTGGTGAATCGAACACACATTGTGAAATACCCGGTTGCAATAATTTGGCCATTATCAGATGTGCATGGTGCAAAAAGTCGTTGTGTTTAAAGCATTTTTTTGACGATTATCATTATTGCAGGAATTATGAGCCATGATTGTTGATGGTTGATAGTTGATAGACTAGAAAAAAAAAGTATATATCACAAGAAAATGATTTGACGGCATATGACTGCAATACTTTTCGCAAGTACTATTAATTAAATCAGCTGATATGATTACCAAATGAAATATGTCAAAATATATTAAAAACATATTCGTTAACCTACTGTAAAACCCTCAGTTTCATTAATATGTTTAATTAAATTCACGGTAAAATAATAAAAATATACATTCCTCCACAAAACTACGTCGCTGGCCAAATTATCGCTTGATCCAGGCGCATCATCGTTCCGAAATATACGAAGTGAGCCTTCCAACTTATTCTGGAAATTATTATAATTAATTATATAGTAGGAGTGTATGTTTATTCCTATGGAGATGCTTAATGGACGTGCATATTAAAATCGGAAGCGTTTCGACACGAAAATATGAGTCTTATGAGTAAGGGGTAGCGCCACGTCCCCACTCTCAAAGTACCGCTCCTAAAGCTCAAAACGAATATGCCTGCACACACAAACATAAAATTAATATTACCGATAGAATGAAAACAGTTTTAACGAAATTCGTGAAACCTTTCGCGAAACTTCAAACGAAAAGCAATTAGAGGGGGTAGTTTACCCTTAAAATGTAAAAATTTAAAAACGTAATAATTTAAAAACGCGGGAGAATATTTTGAATCCGCGGATACATGGCAAATACAGAAAACACGACGGTGATGAACAAATTTATGTTAGGGGTGGTTTACCCTCTTAAATTTGCTGTCCCGCTGAAACGCAAAAACGGGTCAACTTGAAATTTGATTCTCCTTCAAAATGATACATGTTTTATTAATGTTCATACAACCCTCTTAAGCGTGGGGTGAAAAACGGCAAATTGAGGGGTGTTTTACCCCTTAATTATATTTCTAATCAACACTCTTGTAGTGGATTTTTCATCGCTTAATATTAGAGGAATTTTCGATTTTGTTTCATTCAGATCGGTGGACTGCTTGTGGGAGAAACTTTGAGGGGTGGTTTCATCCCCTAACACCGTTTTTCTGCCGATACAAAAAAACATGTTTAATAGTTTGCAATGCTTTACCACAGTTTCAACGAAATCGAAAGCGGATACTTCAATGATGTTTCTCGTCAGAGGGGTAGTTACCCCTTAAGACGAATGTAAAAATTTTGACATATGGTCAAACATTAAATTGTAGCTTATAGAAATATTTAAAGCGGATATACTTTAAACACAGAAAACTTAAAACTAAAATATACTTTAAACACAGAAACACAGCGGATATACTTTAAACACAGAAAAAACGACCATGATAAATAAATTTATGTTAGGGGTGGTTTGCCCCCTTAAATTTGCTATGCCGCCAAAACGCAAAAACCCGTCAACTTCAATTTTATTTGCCCTTCAAAATGATACCTGTTTTATTAATTTGCATACAACCCTCTTAAGTGTGAGGTAAAAAAAGGCAAATTGAGGGGTGGTTTACCCCCTAATTTAATTTTTTCTTAACATTTTGATAGTGGATTTTTCATCGCTTTTCATTAGAAGAATTTTCGTTTTTGTTTCGTTCAGATCGGTGGATTGCTTTTGGGTGAAATTGCAAAATCACCCCTCGACACGCCTTTCTTTGAGGGGCGGTTTCCCCCCTTAAATCCGTTTTTCCGCCGATAAAAAAAAAATACGTGCCTCAAAGTTTTCGATGCTCTTTCACATATATAAGTTTCAACAAAATCGGAGGCGGACACCTGAGGGATGTTCCTTGTTAGAGTGAAAATGATCATATCAAAAGTTGTGGGAAATGTAATTCCCCACAAGTTTGGTGATTATAGTTTTTACCCTAGGATCGATATTTATAGAATTACACTGCAAATAGGGGTAAAAAACGTTTTTTTGTTAATTATCTCGTTTGTTATCAAGTTTATTGTAAAAATGGTAATAGATAATCACGTAGGCAATTTTATTTCCTTCAACTTTGGTTATTAGCATTTTTACTCTCGGATCAATATTTTCAGACTTATACTTAATGTCGGGGTGAATTTTTTTTGTTTAGTTATTCGTTTATTATCAAGTTTATCGTAAAATAGGTAATAAATAATCGGGTAGGAAATTTTATTTTCTTCAACTTTCGTTAGTACCATTTTTACCTTAGGATCGATATTTTAGGAGTTATAATTAAAATAGGAGTGTAATTTTTTCATTTTTTTCTTCAATTTATTATTGAATTTGTTATAAAAATAGTGATGGACAACAGTACATACTCCAAATTTCTTCGAATTTGGCTGTGTTCTCTCGTCGCAAAGAGCCATTCCAGCAAGTAGAAACCTGTGGATTTTAACACCTGATTAGTTCTTTTAATCGTAGGGTCGTAGGGTAAATAATCGTAGGGTCGTAGGGTAAAAAAAATACGTGCCTCAAAGTTTTCGATGCTCTTTCACATATATGAGTTTCAACAAAATCGGAGGCGGACACCTGAGGGATGTTCCTTGTTAGAGTGAAAATGATCATATCAAAAGTTGTGGGAAATGTAATTCCCCACAAGTTTGGTGATTATAGTTTTTACCCTAGGATCGATATTTATAGAATTACACTGCAAATAGGGGTAAAAAACGTTTTTTTGTTAATTATCTCGTTTATTATCAAGTTTATTGTAAAAATGGTAATAGATAATCACGTACTCAATTTTATTTCCTTCAACTTTGGTTATTAGCATTTTTACTCTCGGATCAATATTTTCAGACTTATACTTAATGTCGGGGTGAATTTTTTTTGTTTAGTTATTCGTTTATTATCAAGTTTATCGTAAAATAGGTAATAAATAATCGGGTAGGAAATTTTATTTTCTTCAACTTTCGTTAGTACCATTTTTACCTTAGGATCGATATTTTAGGAGTTATAATTAAAATAGGAGTGTAATTTTTCCATTTTTTTCTTCAATTTATTATTGAATTTGTTATAAAAATAGTGATGGACAACAGTACATACTCCAAATTTCTTCGAATTTGGCTGTGTTCTCTCGTCGCAAAGAGCCATTCCAGCAAGTAGAAACCTGTGGATTTTAACACCTGATTAGTTCTTTTAATCGTAGGGTCGTAGGGTAAAAATGGTAATAAATAAAGTTGAAGCAAATAAAATTCCGTACCTGATTATCCATTGCCATTTTTACCATAAACTTGATAATAAACGAAATAACTGAACATAAATAAAAAGTTCGCCCTTAAATTGAGTATAAGTCCGAAAATATTTATTCTGGGGTAAAAATACTAATAACCAAAATTGAAGGAAATAAAATTCCCTACCTGACTATTCATTACCATTTTTACGATAAACGCGATAATAAACGAAATAACTGAACATAAATAAAAAGTTCATCCCTAAATTAAGTATAAGTCCGAAAATATTGATCCTAGGGTAAAAATGGTACTAACCAAAGTTGAAGAAAATAAAATTTCCTACCCGATTACTTCTTACCATTTTTACGATAAACTTGATAATAAACGAAATAGCTGAATATAAAAAAAAAGTTCACCCCTAAATTAAGTATAAGTGCGAAAATATTGATCCGAGGGTAAAAATGCTAATAACCAAAGTTGAAGGAAATAAAATTTCCTATGTGATGATTTATTACCATTTTTACCATAAACTTGATAATAAACGAGATAAGTTTTAAAAAACGTTTTTTACCCCTTTTAGCAGTCTAACTCTATAAATATCGATCCTAGAGTAAAAAATTTTAATCACCAAACTTGTAGGGACTTACATTTCCACAACTTTGAATACCATTATTTTCACTGTAAGGTTGAAAATAAGCGAGTTATTCGAAAAACAAAAAAAATCCCTCTTCAAATCAAGATGGCGGCAAACGCACTGGGGGGATTTTCCCGAAAATCGAGATTTACACTACCAACTACCCCCCCCCCCCCCCCCCCGCTTAGTATAAAAAAATAAAATCGGAGCCCCGAATTCATTCTAGGTGAAATCCTATTTCGACTGGACTATTTACCGATGGCTCGTAGCATACGGGCTTGTTCTCCACCTTCCACGCGCCGACCTCTATTACACAGACACGCTCGCAGCCTTTCCTCTAAATTGGTCTGAACTCTGACCAAGAGTTATCGGTTTTGTCTGAACTGGGCAATTCCATCATCTATCCGGCGTCTCAGATCCACTGGCGTCCTGATCGCTCTGCCAGATCTATAAACGATGGCTTGTAGAGACGCCACAAGAAAAAATCCAAAGGATTAAGGTCTGGAGAACACGGTGGCCATAAATGTGGCGCAGGCCGACGGCCTATCCATCGCGTTCCAAAGGCTTCGTGAAGAAAAGCACGAACTTGCCGACCACAATGTGGTGGGGCGCCATGGTGCAAAAAGACCTTGGCGATTCTGCCGCTGAACAATTTCTCGTAAGCGGTGGATTAAAGCACGCTGCAGAAAAACCAAATAATTTCGACTATTCAACCGCGACGGATGATAGACCGGAACAATGATGATGTCACCAACGATACCAGCCCAAGCATTGACGCTGAATCGACTCTGGTGAACTCGTTGCATCGTCGCATGAGGGTTCCTGTCAGCCCAGATGCGAATATTTTGGCTATTCACAATGCCGGTGCCCGAGCAGCTCGCCTTGTCAGTGGACAGGACATGCTCAAGAAATCGAGGGTCTTTTTGCAATTTCCGAAGCGTCCAGTGGCAAAAATTCCAACGAACTTGATTGTCTCCAGGGTGCAGTGCTTGGACATATTGCACATGATACGGTCGCAGGCTCTCCTCGCGAATTATGCCACCAACTGTCATATGCGCTACACCAACGTGAGCGGCTATTCGGGATATGCTCATGACGAGAAAGGGCCGTGCAAGAGCAATAACACGCTCCTCGATCCTCCAATGGACTCGAGGACATCCTGCTCTCCGATATCCAGCACGCTAGATGGCAAACCTTTCATGGTCATTAAAATGCTCATCAAGACGTTGAAATTCATGCCGATCTGGAATTGCACCAGGCCGTAGCTCTCCCCCTTGGGCATGCTGGAGCAGCCACTCTCCATAAAGTTCGCGAGCTCGAACATAATTTCCAAAAGTCTGATCTATAGCGCGAATCATAAGGCGTTGAGGGTCTTTGACGTTGGTGAGTGATGGAGGGCTTTATTTTGGTGCTTAACTCGCTATTGTGGTGTTTCTCCTATCCACGATCCGGGAAATTCATATTTCCGATTGTTAATATTTTATTTTTAGTTTCTGGATAACGGGCTCATTTGCGACCCATGGTTCCTTGCTGACTTTTGTTCCTCTCATTTAGTGGAATTTTTCAAGCCAAAAAAATGTTAAGTTGAGTTTTGGGATCAAGGTCAATTTTGCGGGTCCATGTGATCCAGGTGATCTTCGCCGAACGTGACTCGGCGGAGTGGTGACACATAATTTTTAAACACTCTGTACAATGACGTAGGATTTTCGGGAAAAATCAAAATCTAACAAAATGGCGGAGTTATGAATAAAAAAAAGTCTGATTTTAGTTTTAAGGCTTTCACGGCTCTTTATGTAATGAGAAGAGTATGTGGCTTCTGGATGGAGGCCGTGTTGAGGATCAGCGTTGTGCCGACGTTTCGCAAACGTTACAGTCTGCATCATCAGGGCTAAGAGCTCCGATACTGAAGCTCTCGTGTCTCAGGTATTCCTTATATAGTTGCAGTCATCGTTCCGGATAGCTGCACCAGCCAATCAGATGTTTTAATTGATCAGCTGGTCAATTAAAAAACCGGGAGGACGGTGTGCCAAATAGGATTGACGTGATATCCTCCATCTCTGTTTAGATTGTCAGGATGTTTTCGGATTTCCAAGTCTTCTCGGTGTTTCCTGGAAAAATAGCTGTTTGATGGGGCCAGACTTTGGGCTTTGTCGAACTGAATGGCATGACCAGTCTCCATCCAATGTTCGGCCAGCGCTGATTGTGTAATGTGGCCATATTTGATACACCGTTGGTGTTCTTTGATCCGAGTACTGATCTTCCTCCCGGTTTCTCCTATGTACACTTTACCGCATGAGCAGGGTATCTTGTATACTCCTGGTGCACTTAATGGTGGTCTTTGGTCTTTTGCACTCGGAATCACTTGTGCTAGTTTCTTCTGAGGTTTGAAGATGACTCGCACGTTATGTTTTCCAAGGACCCTCCCTATGCGATCGGTTATGCCCTGAAGGTATGGAAGGGACGTTGTTGCGGTTATTTGTCCTTCATTCTCCCCATCAGGTGCTGTAACCGTTTTCGGATCATCTATTTTTCTTTTTAGATTTTTGATCGTTCTTTCGATGTTGCCTGGCTTGTAGCCATTGTCTCCTAAAGCTTTTCGTAGGTGTTCTAGTTCAACCTCCAAGGAGTCTGGTTCGGAGATCGCTAGAGCTCTGTAGACCAGAGAGCTTATGACCGACTGTTTTTGGGAAGGGTGGTGATGGGACGTAGCATGGAGGTATCTGTCCGTATGCGTTGGCTTCCGGTAAACTTTATGGCCCAAAGTGCCATCGCTTTTCCGCTGAACCAGTACATCCAGAAAAGGGATTTGATTTTCCTGTTCTATCTCCACGGTGAATTGAATATTGGGGTGCTGGGAGTTGAGGAAGGTTAAGAAATGATTGAGGTTTTCTTTGCCGTGACTCCAAATGACGAAGGTGTCATCGACATATCGGAACCAGGTGGAGGGCTTGAGGGAAGCTTCTTGCAGAATTCTGTTCTCGAAGTTCGCCATAAAGATGTTGGCGATGATAGGAGAAATAGGGGAACCCATGGCTGCGCCTGAAGTTTGTTCATAAAACTGGGATTGAAATTGGAAATATGTAGAGTTTAGGCAATGTTCTATGAGGGGCAGTAGGTTAGGGGCAACTTTTTTGGAATTTTTAACTATGCTTAGGGTCTCATTGGTTGGGACGTTTGGAAACAGGGATACAACATCGAAACTCACTAAAATGTCTTCTGGTTGTACCTTGATAGTCTGGATCTTGTTCACAAAATCCCGGGAGTTTTGGATATGGGAGTTGTTGAGGCCTACGAGTTCCTGCAAAGGTTTGCAGAGAAAACGTGCCAAATGATATGTAGGACTGCCTATGTTGCTAACAATGGGCCTTAGTGGGATGTTGTTTTTGTGTATTTTTGGCAGACCGTAAAGCCTGGGTGGTAGGGATTCCTTGGGTGTAAGGGCTTTGGTTAGGTTTTCTGATAGACAACAACACTTCTAAAGAAGGCTGGTCCGGAAGCCACATACTCTTCTCAAAAAAAGTCTGTTTTCTTGCCTAGTAAATGGTCGTTCTTTTCAATGCCAAATCGTCAATTTTCATCCAATCAGAAATATACGTCATTGTAGAGTAAATATATTCAAGAGTACTCAGTTCAAATTTCAAGTCAATCGGATAATAGCTCTTTGAGTTACAATGTCAGCAAATTTGAAAAATCTCATGTCGAGAAAAACGCGTTTAAAGATTTAACTATCGATTTTTGCAAGATAAAATTATGTTGACATAAAGGTCTGAATGATAATGATATTCATAAAAGTATAAACTGTCGAAAAAGGCGACAAAAAAGGCGACGATTTTTTGACAGTGTCACACTGGTATATCTCCTTAAGAGATGCTTTGAACCATCTAGAATAAGGGGGAAACGTTTGAGACCTGTAAAACACGGTCCGCAGACCCGTGTGGGTTTGCGGCGGCAGTGGCTGGCCCGTGTGCCAAACATCGACCGTCTTCCTCGAAACACAATTTTTTTAAACGGCACGCAGCATAACTCCAACAATTTTCATTCTTTTCACTTCAAATGTTGAGTACATCGTTAAAATAACATTCCGGAGAGAAATAATTACGGGATTTTCCATGAGTTAATTATAACATTAGTTATTAACAAATGATTGTCCTTTTTTTCTTTCGAAAATTAAGTTTTTGATTTAACGCTTGCCAATTTCACAAAAAATAATATTTTCACAATCCTCTACTTATTTCTCGTGTAAATTGTAAAATCAAATTGGCGTCAGCCATACTGCACGCCGCAGAGCGTTTCAAATTCAACATGCTTCACCAGACTGGCTCTAGCGTCACCATTTGGTATAATTTTTTAATATAAATTCCTTTTTGTTTACTTGAAGATATGACTAATGATATCCTAGAATATTAGTATTCTCTGATTTGTCCTTATACCAAAAAAAAATCGCGAAATATCACTCAATTTTGGACGTTTACAGTGGTGTAAGCCCTTTTGGCGTTATACGCAGTTGCAAGGCCAAAAAAGTCGTTTTTTCACGATTTTTTTCTGGAAAAGGATTTTGATTGGGCAAAACAAAAAGTATTAGGCAGTGTAGTGAGATCTTTTAGGTTTAGATTTTTTAGTATTTTTTATTTTCAAAAATATTCATTAACATTGCTCCTGTAGGAAGTCTCCTGGAGGTCTCCGAAAAAAAAGTGTCGGGCGATGAGCAAAGTATTTCCGGTTTGGATTATCTGAAATGAAAAAACCAATAAGATTCTTTTAGGGGATAGATGAATCCAGGTAGTGATCGAAGGAATAGTCGAAATTTTAATTTTTCATAATATGGTGGCTCCGGAAAGAAACAATTTCGATTTTCGACCAAATTTTATTCGTTAAATCGTTGAAAAAATAGAAATAATTATCGGAAATCTTATTCCTTCGATTAATACCTGAAGAATATATCTGACAAGGTTGTGTTAAAATTGCAGACTGATCGGTTGAACCGTTTTTGAGAAATCGTGCTCACCGACTTTGAAAACACCGTTTTATGAAAAACGCGTTTGAAGTCTCTCGGACGCTCGAAGACGCGCTCCGAGCGTCCTTACAAACATGTGTGTATTTCCGAGAATATTCGCTGGATCGATATGAAATTTTTAGGGAATATACTCATATATTTGTACATTCAGAGAATGAAATTAAAAAAAAAAAACTATTTTTTGAAATTTCTACCTGCGTATAACTCGTTAAAAGGGAATGATACCTCATCGAGGTCGGTATGGCACATCATGATAGTAGATACGCACGGATTTCCTAAACGGCTCTTCAGAATCTCACGAGATTTAACCAGACAATGTCAAATTGATAGACGAACGGCTGTCTTCTCATTAGATTTCGTGAATGAAAGAAAAAAAAAGTAGATTGTATTACCATGCTGAACTCGTGATGGAAATGATGAAAAATAAAAAGTTTGGCTAAAGTCACGACTTGGACAGAAGAAGAGCCGTGTAGCCACGTTGAAAACACGTATTTTAGCAACTCAATCATGTCATTCCTCCGCATATTTCAGGAAATCCGTGGGAAGTCATAAATAGTTAATTGTTGACGATTCCGAGGAAAACTCGCTTGACATTTGGGAACTGAGTTCCCGTGAATTCCGCCGACGCCCCCATGGCCGATTGGCGTGCATCGAGAATTTGACAGTTCAAATATGGCGATGTGCAAACTCGCTAAAAAATCTAATTGTTGCTTTTCGAAGCAGCAAAGTGTTAGAAACAAGTTTTGTGATGTATTACGTGCGACGATGTTGCTAAAAATATTTTTATCGTGTGATTTCCTTGGCGAACCGCGAACAACTTGTATCTTTTCTTTTTTTCGTAGAATTATTTTCCTTTATTTCTATTGCCTTTACTTCTGTTCGTTTTTTCTGTGTTTTTACTTATTCTTTTTGTTTGCATTTTTTGTTACCGGTAGCTCTACTCGGATTGAAGTATATGCGAAATCTCACAAATGGATGTGAGATTAAGATATACTTTCTCCAGAGTACGGTGAGTGAGAAAACTGAGCAATAATTTATGACTTTTTTCATAAATTGCAGTACAGTAGAACCTCGATTATCCGAACTAGTCTCGGTCCCAATTAGCTCGGATAATCAAAAGTTCAGATAATCGAAACGTGGGTTTTTTGGGACGAGATCATAAACAATATTGTTGTTTATGATCTCGTCCCAAAAAACCCACGTTTCGATTATCCGAACTTTTGATTATCCGAACTAATTGGGACCGAGACTAGTTCGGATAATCGAACTGTATTCCAAGGTAAGTAAAAACTTGCTCACAGTGCAAAGAAGCCTGGAATAGCCCTACTTATGCACATAAGCGTATCTGGCTTTTTGCGAAGCAAAATTCGCAGCAGGAGACCAAGCTCTCTGCAAAGTAAAATGCGCAGCAGGAGACCAAGCTCTCTGCAAAGCAAAATGCGCAGCAGGAGACCAAGCTCTCTGCAAAGCTCAGTTTCACCGACAATATAATGTATTTGTGCTTCGAAGCAGGATTTGAACAAGCGCATTGCGTGAGAAGATTTGGTTTCTACAAAGCAACAGAGGCAATATCATCGCAGGTACACTTATATCGCTTTGTACCTGCGAAGATTTTCCTTCCGGTGCACTATGTCTGCTACAATTTCTCAGAAAGATGCCTGTGAAGAACTTGTGTTACTTTGCGAACTGTAGCTTGCGAAGACTTGCATTCATGCGCTATGTTATGTACTTGCGCTTCGCAGCAAGATTTTGACAGGCATATTGCAAAGAAAGCTACGCTTCACAGAGACACAAGATCTTCGCAGGCATCTTTGTGCTGGATTGTCGCAAGCATATTGCACCAAAAAGACAATCTTCGCAGGCACAAAGGGATACAAATGAGTATGCGATGATATTGCATCCGTTGCTCTCTGCAAAGCACAGTTTCATACACAATACAGTGTACTTGTGCTTCGCAGCAGGGTCTGTGCAGGCCCATTGCATAAGAAGGTTTAGTTTATACAACGCAACGGAGGCAATATCATCGCAAGTACACTAATATCGCTTTATTCCTGCGAAGATTTTCGTTCCGGTGCAGTATGCCTGCTTCAATCCTTCACAAAGATGCCTGCGAAGATCTTGTGTTACTCTGTGAACCGTAGTTTGTAAAGTCTTGCATTCATGCGCTATGCAACGTACTTGTGTATCTCAGCAAGATTTTGATAGGTATATTGCAGAGAATGCTATGGGTTGCAAAGAGACTCAAGATCTTCGTCGGCATCTTCGTGTTGGATTGTCGCAGGCATATTGCACCGAAAAGAAAATCTTTGCAGGCATGGAAGGATACAAATGAGCTTGCAAAGATTTTGCATCCGTGCTCTTTGCGAACCACAGTTTCTTGTCCAATGTGCTTGGGAAGATCTTCCACGAAGGTACTCTGGAATCCTTGCACCAGTGACCAGCTTTCTCTTTGCAGCTTGCTCTCTGCGAAGCACAGTTACATACCTAAGGCAATGGACTTGTGCTTTACAGCTAGACCTTCACAAAGACATTGCAGAGACAGCTGTAATTCCCAAACAGAACGGACACAAATTTATTTTTCTATGGTCATTCCCTCATTTTCATTTCTTTCAGGGTTTGATTTTATAAAATTTATTATTTTAAAATTTAAATATGAAAAAAACCGTAAAAAAATCAAAATGAAGAAATAAAAATACGAAAACAAATTTTCGTTGCGTTCCATCGATGCAAACTTCAAGACCATAAAACCACGGCACACATATTGCACCAGAAGAAAGACCTTTGCAGGCACAGATGGGCCTCTGAAGATAAAGAAGGGTCTTTCAAATGGTTTTAGACAATCGTGCAAGATGGAATATTAAATAAATGTACAATATGGATAATTAAATCGTGTGATAGGTGCAGGAAGGGAGTTGCATGAAATTTACTTATATTGTAACTAGAAAATAAAAGGCCTACTTTTTTATTTGCATTATTAATTATTAAAACTCGTTTTGAGTTCATCCGGAAATGGTTTTTTTCTGAAATGAAGGAAGGACAACAATTTATAAAAGGAAAAGAGTTAGACTGAATGAAGATAGGGGGAGTGGCGCAAAAAAAAGACATAGGGGGGGGGGGTGGCGCAAAAAAGTCGAAAGCACGAACGGGTAAATGAAAATTCCAAAGTATTTTAAAAAAATCTACAGACATTTCACAAAGTGCAATTATCCTATGGCATTGAAAATGTCATCCATCCAATCATTCATACATTCATTCATTCATTTATTAATTTATTTATTTATTCATTCATTCATACATGCATCCATCCATCCATCCATCCATCCCGCCTCTCATTCTCTCTCTCTCTCTCTCGCTCTCTCTCTCTTTCTCGCCCCCTGTCTCTCTGCCTCTTTATCTCTATTCTAATGGAATACATCGATACAAGTTCGTGTGGTTGTGTATTACCGTTGGTACTGTTAATAAACGCTGGGCTACGGGCCCAAAACACATTCTCAGGTTGAAGATGTAGCTTTAGGCTGTGCATCAGCAGCGAACACTTGTCGAGAGGTATAAAAATCTTTGCCTACCGATCACCAATGTGGTCGAGAAAAAAACCCATTATTTAAATGATTGATTGCAAATCTTGTCACTGCATTTTACAGCGAGCCGCCAGCGAACACTCACGGGGTGTCATGATTTACCTCAATATTTGGCGACGGGCTCCATTCGAGAAGAAAATGCCATCAATTATTTAGATAATTGAATCTGTACTATAAAACTAGATGGAACGAGAGCGCTATTATCTTCATACGAGCGCTGACGTTCGCAGTGCGTCACCAGCAAAGACTTGCTAAGCGGTGCAAAGTTCTCCGCACCTACCGATCACAAATGTGGTCGAGAAAATAGTCCATTGTTTCAATAATTGATAGCCAATATCATCACTGTACTCCGCAGCGCGCGACCGGCGACTCCTTACGGTGTTTCTTGATTTACGTTAATACTTGGCGACCGGCTCTATTCGAAAATAAAATGCAAACAATTATTTAGATAATTGAGTCTGTAGTATAAAACGGAATGGAACGAGAGCGCTAATATCTTCTTATGAGCGCTGTTGTTCGCAGTGTGTCAAAAGCAAATACTTGCTGAGGGGTGCGAATCTTTTCGCACCTACCGATCACAAGCGTGGTCGAGAATATATGCAAAAACAATTGTTTAAATAATTATTTTTGTGAAATTTTTACTACACCTTTGTTTGTTGCAGCGCGTAAGCAGCAATCTTTATTTACTGAGAGGTTCAGAATGTGCTGTATCTACCGACCATACCCGTGATCGAGAATAAATGCAAAAATAATTGTTTAAACAATTATTTTTACGTATTTTTTCCGTAGTTTTTTGCAGCGCATAAGCAGCAATTTTTATTTACTGAGAGGTACAGAATGCACCGTATCTACCGATCATACCTGTGATCGAGAATAAATGGAAAAATAATTATTCAAATAATTATTTTTGCGAAATTTTTACACCGTTGTTTTTTGCAGCGCGTAAGCAGCAATCTATATTTGCTGAGAGGTACAGAAAGTACTGTATCTACTCATCATATCTGTGATCGAGAATAAATGCAAAAATAATTATTTAATTAATCATTCTTGCGTAATTTTTACACATCGCTGTTTTTTTGCAGCGCGTAAGCAGCAACCTATATTTGCTGAGAGGTACAGAAAGTACCGTATCTACCGATCATACCCGTGATCGAGAATAAATGCAAAAATAATTGTTTAAATGATTATTTTTGTGAAATTTTTACACCGTTGTTTTTGCAGCGCGTAAGCAGCAATGTATATTTGCTTAGAGGTACAGAAAGTGAGGTAAAAAGATAATTGTTTAAACAATTATTTGTTGTTTTTGCAGCGTTGTTTTTGCAGCGCGTAAGCAGCAATCATATCTGCTGAGAGTTACAGAAAGTACCGCACAATTGTTAATGTGTCAATTGTTAAAAATAATTAATTTTTTAAAATTATCTCGCTGTAGACCAGCGCGAGCCGCCAGCAAGAACGCTTGCTGAGAAATTGAGATTCTCGATGATCTCGAATTTCGTACGAAGTCGCCGTTGACGAAGAAAACAAAATTCTCTGTCTACATCGACGGTGGGTCAGCGTGTGGGTATATACGTGTATATACCCACACAAAGTGTGTACTCGCTGCGAAGGGACAGCATGCGGGAAGAAAGCAATCTTCAACCGCGTGCGCCCGACGTAACGAACGCACACAGGCACATGCGCACACACACGTTGCGTCGAAGCATACATTGGTCGTGTTCGTTGGGTCTCATCAACGCGCAACTGCGCAATGAAACGAGTCATTCGTTTTGCGCATGACGCGTTTCATTGCGCAGTTGCGCGTTGCGCATCATTATGCGCATGCGCACTTGTTCGTATAAAAATGATGAGACCCAACGAACACGACTATTGTTATGCCTCGATGCAAGGAGGCCCGAGCCCCGTCGCAGCGTGCGTTCGGAACCTCCATGCGTTCGGGATAAACACGCGTTGTGACATCTAGCGGTAGGGAGCAGTATCTCGTGCTAGCGCTGCCCTACCGACTCGAGCTGAGGCTGCTTCGAACGTTTGCTTGGGTATAATTTTCTCTTAAGGTAAAACGAGCGCGCGCTCTTGATTTCTATCGATTTTGTTCAAATTTTAACCAGACATTGTTCATATACATGGCTGAGTGAAGTTTCACAACAGTTGACCATTTAGATTCGGAGATAATGGGTTTTCAAATATCAACTTTTAACACTGCAGGGTGTACATTGGCCGAAAGTCAGGTCACATAATTCATCGCACCATTCTATTATGTTCATCAATTAAAAAAAAAAAATATTTAGATTGAAAACTAGTTAGGGAACGAGTCAAAAAATGTTCGATTGTCTTTACTATTCAGTTTTGCTAACAACTTTCAGTAACGATACAATAACTTCCGGTAGAAAACAATTGTCCCCTATAATAAGAAGACATTATGCAACACCGCGGGACAGTACAGTTCATTATTTCGAGAAAAAAAATAATGATCTTGTTTCTCAAGTTAAAAATTTTTGTCGTAAAAAAATATTTGCGTTATAAACATGAATAATTTAATATTGTTTATGTTATTGTCATGTGTCTTATAGGGGACAAATCTTTTTTACGGACAATTACTCTGTCTCAATTTCAATGCAGACCCTACAGTGTTAAAAGTTGCAATTTTAAAACGCATTATCTCCGAATCTCAATAGTCGACTGTTCTGAAATTTCACCGAAACATGCATAATGATACAAACAATATCTGGTTAAAATTTGAACAAAATCTATAGAAATCAAGCGCGCGCTCGTTCCTTAACGCGTTTCAACCGTTGACCATTCAATTCTGTTGGGCAGGAGGTTTGGACCAGTCCACGCTGAGTATGAGTTGATGGTAGCCGTAACCATTGAGATATAAGGAGGCCCTAGCGTCCTCAGCCTCCGTTTTGAAACGTACATGCGTCAACGAAAGACTTTGCACACATTGGTGGTGCGATCCTTGGCGAGATATTGTTTCTGACCGAAGCCGAAGGGTTCGACGAGTTCCGTGAGATCGCAGCCTCGCTGGTGCTCTCGGAGAGATTGGAGACAGCAGTCATATCCTTGCGACACTGGGACTATATGCTGTAGCCTTGACGATTGACGCTCTCATACTGGGCAGTTCGTAATTGCTGATTTGGATATATCCGATGGTCCATCTAGATGGTAAATCCGACGCTTCATTGTTTCTAGTTCCTACATGATAGCCCAGGTACCGTACCTACCACCTATGTGCGTATGGTATCAGTACCGGTATTAGTATGGTGAGGATAAAGTACCGGTATATTTTACTATTGTACAGTGTACCGGTATCATACTAGTAACACGTACATTTGCGTGTAGCAGTATACTACCGTACAAGTATAAGATAGAGTACAAACTCTGTACGCCATACCAATAGTACGCTGGGTCATCAGGGTGAAGCTATCGAGGAATCGCCACAGGTCCACAAATCATCCGCGTTTGAAACGTGACAGGTTAGCGTTCGTAGGCAAAGGGTATTGAATTTTCATGCCTCATTTTGGCTGCACACTGCTCAGGGAATCGAGGATTTTGAGGGGTAATGATAATGGCTACGGATTATTGGAAAATATGCTATCTGCGATTTTTTCACGAATACATACTGAGGTATGTATTGCAGTTCCTGCAAAGAGCAAATGAACTTGAGTTGCTTGCATCGGAGCCGTTGGTGCTTTGACACATCGGCGAGCGGGAAAACAATGCGAGGGAAGATCTTGACAAATGACAGAGTACGTAAATTGAGGTTACGTCTTATTTTTACGTGAATATAAATTCCAGAGATACGATCGTGCTATCAAAATTCGAGGATACACGATAATATTCATATGATCGCGGTACGGAAAAATTCTGTCAATGTTGAAGAATTCATGAACTTCGCGTGCTTCCGCCGTCGCATCGAAGCGACACTTGGCATCTTGGTTGGTAAGAACAAAACAGAAACACTATTCGAGTCTCACTTTCACCGTGAGCAAAATTACTCGTTGATTTTCGTCAATGTTGCTCTTCGGAGACGCCAAGAAACTTCAAGTGTAGAAGAATGATGTAAATTAATCTAACCCGACAAACCGCCGAGGTTCCGATCCACGCAACTGCCCGGGAGTACGAGATACTAGGGAGCGGGGTGGGGTCGGGGGGGGGGGGGGGCGCTGCGTATCCCAGGGCCTTCACACGTGGCGTATTTTCTATGCGCGTACGAAATATGTCATGTGCACAGGCCCCGACTCGACGCTGCGCGAGCGTCTATATCTATTTAGACGAGAAAAAGTGTCAAGTGATACATAAAAGGACGTATGTAGATGAGCCTGAAGTTTGCATCGTTGGATTCCAACGAAAATCTTTGAATTTTTTTGATTTTTAATCAATTTTTTACGGGTACATTATGACTCCAGAATATCTGTGCAGGCTATACAAAACGTTTAAAAAATGTTGGGGGCCCAGAATCCACCCTTATTGAGGGGTTGAAAGTGAAAAAAAATTATATCTCGGGTGATAATGGCATTCCCAGTTTTTTTATTTGCGGCATCAATTTTGGGCGTCTGCGAAAAACCACAAAAAAATTAGCCACGATTTCCAACTTCCGGAACCCACCCTTACGGGGGAAGTGAAAGTCGAATGAAAATCATATTTTCGCTGGTAAAGAATTTCTCAGTTTTTTATTTGCGCTGATTGTTTCTAGTACCTAAAGACACCCCCAAAAAAATTGGGAACGATTTTCAACTAACGCAACCCGCCCTTATCGGGGGTGGGAGAGGGGGTGAAATTCGAATAAAAATTGTATTTCCGGCGATAAAGGGATTCCGAGTTTTTTTTATTTGCGCTGATCGTTCCTAGTACCTATCGGAAGCCACAAAAAAATTGGCAACTATTTCCAACTTCCGGAACCCGCCCTTATTGGGGGTGGTAGAGGGGGTCAAATTCGAATAAAAATTATATTTCCGCCGATAAAGGGATTCCCAGTTTTTTTATTTGCGCTGATCGTTTCTAGTACCTATCGAAAGCCACAAAAAAATTGGCAACGATTTCCAACTTCCGGAACCTGCCCTTATCGGGGGTGGGAGATGGGGTCAAATTCGAATAAAAATTGTATTTCCGGCGATAAAGGGATTCCCAGTTTTTTTATTTGTGCCGATCGTTCCTAGTACCTAACGACCGCCACAAAAAAATTGGCAACTATTTCCAACTTCCGGAACCCGCCCTTATCGGAGGTAGGAGATGACGCTGAAGCTGGCAGACAGACCTAGCAGACGCGCGCCGCCCGAACCCAGTACATTTTTATCGTGACTGAACGCGCCCGGGTCGTAGCGTAGCGAGGCTGCATAGGGCCTACCCCCGCCACTTAACCGCTCGTGAATGAGCCGCATATATCCGTCTGGCGGAAATAATGTTTTTTTTGCTAAACAACAACCGTCACCGGGATGAATCATGAGTCGATCGTTTCGTCTATTCATATAGATTAGGCATGTAAATCGTCAAGTTGCAATTGTCATGCGTGTTGACGGCCGACGACTTTAAACTAAAATTTTGTTCGAGTACGGAGACCCGAATGGCGGATAACTTTTTTTATTCTTAATTAACAAAAGCCGTCACCGGGATGAAACATAGGGGGATCGATTCGGCGAAGTATATAAAATAATCACGTAAATTGAAAAAGTCGCTACTGTCATGCGTGTTAGCAGCAGACGGCCTTTTTTGAGATTTTTCGTGCGAGTAAGGAGGCACAATTCGCGAATAACAATTTTTTAATTAACTTAACAAAGTCAGCACCGGGTTAAATCATAGGTCAATCGATTCGTCTCATTATAAACAATAAGTAGCTGAATTGAAAAAGTAGCTGCTGTCATGCAGGTTGGCACCAGACGACCTTTTGTGAATTTAATCGTGCGGCCAGCTCGACTCTGTTCGAGAATAACAATTTATTTTTGTTAATCAACAAATGCCGTCACCGAGACGAAACATGGGGGGAACGATTCGGCCAAGTATATAGAACAAGCACGTAAATATAAAAAGTCGCTACTGTCATGCGGGTTGGCAGCACACGACCGTTTTTGAGATTCTTCGTGCGAGTTAGAAGGCGCGATTCGCGAATAACAATTTTTTAATTAACTTAACCGATTAATTGATGAACCGATGTGTTGGTCTAGTGGTTAGCGTACCTGCCTCTGAAATCAACACATCGGGAAGTCGCGGGTTCGAATCACCGTCTCGTAGTTTCGTCGAGAAATAAAAACACAGGCGTGACGTAGCTCCAGTTGTACACAGATGTCGCGCACACGGACCGGTACGTGTGTGTGTCGGATGGGTATGGCTGTAGCCTGTGAGCTATTTCTCGACGAAACGCGACTAGCTCCGAGGCTGGGAAGCGAACTCGTGACCGGCTGTATTGGTATAGGTTTTCCGCAGTTTCCCTATACCCATGACAGAAATGTCATGATGAATATAATACAGAGGGGGAAGTCGGCTGCGGCCGCAATGGGGAGGGGGGATGACGGTGAGAAAGAACAAGTGTAGAGCGGTGGACATATAAGTGGAGCCTTGTAAAAAGCCGAAAAGGCTGTGCAAGTAAAACTTGAAATAAAAAAAATAAAAAAAATAATTAACTTAACAAAGTCGGCACCGGGATAAATCATAGGTCAATCGATTCGTCTGATTACAAACAATCAGCAGATGAATTTAAAAAGTAGCTGCTGTCATGCAGGTTGGCAGCACACGAACTTTTGTGAATTTAATCGTGCGGCCCGCACGACTCTTCGCGAATAACAATTTATTTTTGTTAATCAACAAATGCCGTCACCGGGACGAAACATAGGGGGATCGATTCGTCTCATTATAAACAATAAGCAGCTAAATTTAAAAAGTAGCTGCTGTCATGCAGGTTGGCAGCAGACGAACTTTTCTGAATTTAATCGTGCGGCCAGCTCGACTCTTTTCGCGAATAACAATTTATTTTTGTTAATCAACAAATGCCGTCACCGGGACGAAACATAGGGGGTTCGAATCGGCCATGTATATAGAATTAGTACGTAAATATAAAAAGTCGCTACTGTCATGCGGGTTGGCAGCAGACGACCCGTTTTGAGATTTTTCGTGCGAGTAAGGAGGCGCGATTCGCGAATAACAATTTTTTAATTAACTTAACAAAGTCGGCACCGGGTTAAATCATAGGTGAATCGATTCGTCTCATTATAAACAATAAGTCGCTGAATTGAAAAAGTAGCTGCTGTCATGCAGGTTGGCAGCAGACGACCTTTTGTGAATTTAATCGTGCGGCCAGCACGACTCTTCGAGAATAACAATTCATTTTTGTTAATCAACAAATGCCGTCACCGGGACGAAACATAGGTGGATCGATTTGGCCAAGTATATAGAACCAGCACGTAAATATAAAAAGTCGCTACTGTCATGCGGGTTGGCAGCAGACGACCGTTTTTGAGATTTTTCGTGCGAGTAAGGAGGCGCGATTCGCAAATAACCATTTTTTAATTAACTTAACAAAGTCGGCACCGGGATAAATCATAGGTCAATCGATTCGTCTCATTATAAACAATAAGTCGCTGAATTTAAAAAGTAGCTGCTGTCATGCAGGTTGGCAGCAGACGACCTTTTGTGAATTTAATCGTGCGGCCAGCACGACTCTTTTCGCGAATAACAATTTATTTTTGTTAATCAACAAATGCCGTCACCGGGACGAAACATAGGGGGATCGATTCGGCCAAGTATATAGAATAAGCAAGTAAATATAAAAAGTCGCTACTGTCATGCGGGTTGGCAGCAGACGACCCTTTTTGAGATTCTTCGTGCGAGTTAGGAGGCGCGATTCGCGAACAACAATTTTTTAATTAACTTGACAATGTCGGCACCGGGATAAATCATAGGTCAATCGATTCGTCTCATTATAAACAATAAGCAGCTGAATTTAAAAAGTAGCTGCTGTCATGCAGGTTGGCAGCAGACGACCTTTTAGAGATTTTTCGTGCGAGTAAAGAGGCGCGATTCGCGAATAACAATCTTTTAATTAACTTAAAAAAAGTCGTCACCGGGATAAATCATAGGTCAATCGATTCGTCTTATTATCAATAATCGATTCGTCTTATTATGAACAATCGATTCGTCTTATTATAAACAATAAGCAGCATGAAATTTATCGTGTCGGTAACGCGACCCGATTCGCGATGCACTTAAGATCATTATATATGTTTTTTGTCAATACATAATTGTTCAATGCAATGGTACTCACTCATCAACGTTGCAAGTAATCCCTCAATACAACAGTTTCGAAAGTAGCTCACTTATGACGTTCACTGCACAACAATATTTGTTAAAAATGTATGATATGCGATAAGTGAATGTATCCTCGACCTAAGCACAACAAAAAACAGCATGTTTTCACGAAGCATTCGACGAAGAAAGACAAGACTACCGTCAATCACAACGGGCAGCAAGTCGCTATGACTGGTTCAACTATGTTGTTACTATTAACAGAAACCTTTATTGCTCTTATAACTCTATCCCTACCGCTGCAAACGAACATTTTCTACGTCGTGTACATTGTCTTTATACCAGAAAAAACCCAATCATACATTTTTCCCGTAGGCCATTATATTCGGAGAAAACGTCTCCATATTTTGGGAGAAACCACAGGATACACATTGGGATTTTTTTAATCCAACCGGCCTGTTGTTTTTCAGTGGCTTGGATTAAAAAAGGTGGTGTGTGTTTAGATTTTTGCTCGAAATTTAATCCGCCTACGAGGTATAATCTGGACCGTGAGGTACATCGATATAGGAGTGCATTTTCCACTGTAAGGATTAATCATTAATACATTTATGGTCGGTGGGCCATAAATGTAAACGACGTACGGACCATGCCCCAGGTTCAAAAACGTGAAAACCGAGGAAGGCTGCTCCGTTACGTTTTTTCTTACGTGCGTATATACTGCTCATTTGTCTAAACGCATAGCCGGAAAATAATGTAGAAAATGTTCATTTGCAATGGTGGGGGTAGCGAAATAAGGGCGAGAAGGGTGTCTGTTAATGGTAAAGAAATCGTCGCACCAGTCATAGATGCGACGTGCTGCGCGTTATTATACGAAATATCCTTGTCTACGATGTTCGAACGCTTCGTTGAAACCATGCCGTTTCTTTTCGTATTTTCATTAACAACGCGAAAACCTTTTCGCAATATTATGAATTTTGGTGAACGTTTTACATTGTGATAAAGTGAAATGCATTAGTGAGCTACTATTGAAACTGTTGTATCAATGGATTACATTCGGCGCTGGTAAGTGAGTATCATTTTAGCGAACCGTACTTCTTCTTAAATCAAGTAAATTGGTGTTAATTTATATTAATTCAATAATTGGGCGAAGCGCAAATTCTCAGTGATATAGTGCACTTGCCATATTTTCTCTCGAAGAAAAGGAGCGTTTGAGATTGGGTTTTTTAATGGATCTTCACTCAAAATAAAATAATGAAGAGCAACAAGCCTGGCCCCGAAGGTGCAGACGCATGATAAGAAAATGAAAAGAAATCAATTAACAAAAAAAAAAATCAATCCGCATAACGGGCCACTTTACTCGCACGAAATATCTCATAAAAGATTATCCGCTGCCATCGCGGAAAGCATTAGGGACTTGAACAATTTACAAGGTTATTCTTTACGAATAGACAAATCCATCGATCTACGATTTGTGACGTTGACGACTTCTGTTAATTAATTAACAAATTGTTATTCGCAAAGGAAGCTTCTCTATTCGCATGAAAAATCTCATAGAAGGTCGTCTGCTGCCAACCTGTATGACAGTAGCGATTTTCTATATTTACGTGCTTATTCTATATACTTGGCCGATTCGATCCCCCTATGTTTCGTCCCGGTGACGGCATTTGTTCATTAACAAAAATAAATTGATATTCTCGAAAAGAGTCGTGCTGGCCGCACGATTAAATTCACAAAAGATCGTCTGCTGTCAACCTGCATGACAGCAGCTACTTTTTAAATTTAGCTGCTTATTGTTTATAATGAGACGAATCGATTGACCTATCATTTATCCCGGTGCCGACTTCGTTAAGTTAATTAAAAAATTGTTATTCGCGAATCGCGCCTCCTTACTCGCACGAAAAATCTCAAAAAGGGTCGTCTGCTGCCAACCCGCATGACAGTAGCGACTTTTTATATTTACGTGCTTGTTCTATATACTTGGCCAAATCGATCCCCCTATGTTTCGTCCCGCTGACGGCATTTGTTGATTAACAAAAATAAATTGTTATTCTCGAAAAGAGTCGTGCTGGCCGCACGATTAAATTCACAAAAGGTCGTCTGCTGCCAACCTGCATGACAGCAGCTACTTTTTAAATTCAGCGACTTATTGTTTATAATGAGACGAATCGATTCACCTATGATTTAACCCGGTGCCGACTTTGTTAAGTTAATTAAAAAATTGTTATACGCGAATCGCGCCTCCTTACTCGCTCGAAAATTCTCAAAAAGGGCCGTCTGCTGCTAACACGCATGACAGTAACGACTTTTGCTATTTATGTCCTCATTCTATATAATTAGCCGAGTCGATCCCCCTTCGTTTCATCCCGGTGACGGCATTTGTTCATTAACAAAAATAAATTGTTATTCGCGAAAAGAGTCGTGCTGGCCGCAAGATCAAATTCACAAAAGGTCGTCTGCTGCCAACCTGCATGACAGCAGCTACTTTTCAAATTCAGCTGCTTATTGTTTATAATGAGACGAATCGATTGGCCTATGATTTATCCCGGTGCCGACTTCGTTAAATTAATTAAAAAATTGTTATTCGCGAATCGCGCCTCCTTACTCGCACGAAAAATCTCCAAAAGGGTCGTCTGCTGCCAACCCGCATGACAGTAGCGACATTTTATATTTACATGCTTGTTCTATATACTTGGCCAAATCAATCCCCCTATGTTTCGTCCCGGTGACGGCATTTGTTGATTAACAAAAATAAATTGTTATTCGCGAAAAGAGTCGTGCTGGCCGCACAATTAAATTCACAAAAGGTCGTCTGCTGCCAAACTGCATGACAGCAGCTACTTTTTAAATTCATCTACTTATTGTTTATAATGAGACGAATCGATTGACCTATGATTTATCCCGGTGCCGATGTTGTTAAGTTAATTAAAAAACTGTTATTCGCGAATCGCGCCTTCTTACTCGCTCGAAAAATCTGAAAAAAGGCCGTCTGCTGCTAACACGCATGACAGTAGCGACTTTTTATATTCACGTGCTTATTCTATATACTTGGCCAAATCGATCCACCTATGTTTCGTCCCGGTGACGGCATTTGTTGATTAACAAAAATAAATTGTTATTCTCAAAAAGAGTCGTGCTGGCCGCACGATTAAATTCACAAAAGGTCGTCTGCTGCCATCCTACATGACAGCAGCTACTTTTTGAATTTATCTGCTTTTTGTTTATAATGAGACGAATCGATTGACCTATGATTTATCCCGATGCCGACTTTGTTAAGTTACTTAAAAAATTGTTATTCGCGAATCGCGCCGCCTAACTCGCACGAAGAATCTCAAAAACGGTCGTCTGCTACCAACCTGCATGACAGTAGCAACTTTTTATATTTACATGCTTGTTCTATATACTTGGCCGAATCGATCCCCCTATGTTTCGTCCCGGTGACGGCATTTGTTGATTAACAAAAATAAATTGTTATTCTCCAAAAGAGTCGAGCTGGCCGCACGATTAAATTCACAAAAGGTCGTCTGCTGCAAACCTGCATGACAGCAGCTACTTTTTCAATTCAGCTACTCATTATTTATAATGAGACGAATCGATTGACCTATGATTTAATCCGGTGCCGACTTTGTCAAGTTAATTAAAAAATTGTTATTCGCGAATCGCGCCTCCTTACTCGCACGAAAAATCTCAAAAAAGGCCGTCTGCTGCTAACACGCATGACAGTAGCGACTTTTTCCATTTACGTGATTATTCTATATACTTCGCGTAATCGATCCCCCTATGTTTCATCCCGGTGACGGCTTTTGTTAATTAAGAATAAAAAAAGTTATCCGCCATTCGGGTCTCCGTATTCGAACAAAATTTTAGTTTAAAGTCGTCTGCCGTCAACACGTATGACAATTGCGACTTGACGATTTACATGCCTAATCAATATGAATAGACGAAACGATCGACTCATGATTCATCCCGGTGACGGTTGTTGTTAAGCGAAAAAAAACATTATTTCCGCCAGACGGATATATGCGGCTCATTCACGAGCGGTTAAGTGGTGGGGGTAGGCCCTATGCTGCCTCGCTACGCTACGACCTGGGCGCGTACAGTCACGATAAAAATGTACCGCGTTCGGGCGGCGCGCGTCTGCTAGGTCTGTCTGCCAGCTTCAGCGTCATGGTAGGAGAGGGGGTGAAATTCGAATAAAAATTGTATTTCCGGCGATAACGGGATTTCCAGTTTTTTTATTTGCGCCGATCGTTCCTAGTACCTAATGAAGGCCACAAAAAAATTGGCAACGATTTCCATCTTCCGAAATCCGCCCGTATCGGGGGTGGGAGAGGGGATCAAATTCAAATAAAAATTGTATTTCCGGCAATAAAGGGATTCCCAGTTTTTTATTTGCGCCGATCGTTCCTAGTACGTAACGAAAGCCACAAAAAAATTGGCGACGATTTACAACTTCCGGAACCCGCCCTTATCGGGGCGGGAGAGGGGGTCAAATTCAAATAAAAATTGTATTTCCGGCGATAAAGGGATTCCCAGTTTTTTTTATTTGCGCCGATCGTTCCTAGTACCTAACGAAAACCACAAAAAAATTGGCAACGATTTCCAACTTCCGGAACCCACCCTCCTGGGGGAGTGAAAGTTGACTGAAAATCGTATTTCCGGCGGTAAAGGGATTTCCAGTTTTTTTGCACCGTTTGTTTCTAGTACTTAAGGAAAGCCACAAAAAAATTGGGAACGATTTTCAACTTCCGGAACCCACGCTTGTGAGGGAGTGAAAGTCGAATGAAAATCGTATTTCCGGCGGTAAAGGGAATCCCAGTTTTTTTAAATTTTCGCCGATTGTTACTAGTACCTAAGGAAAGCCACAAAAAAATTGTCAACGATTTCCAACTTCCGCAACCCACCCCTATGGGCGCATTATGCCGAATCGATAACCTTGCAAGGCTTGATCACCGTCGGGCTACCCACTTGAAAAATTGCTCGGCTTTTTTCACAGTGAAATTCGCAATTGTCAACGAAGAAACATGCACTTTTTCAGAACCCCACCTTATTGGAGTAAACAACATGAGGCGATTTCCGTCTTTTCCCACGTTTTTTTCTAAGAAGATTCAAACTACCATGGTTAGAGTGCGATGCGAATTTTTGGATATGCTCAAGGTTTTCCTGGAAAACTTTGCCTAAAAAATCGTTTACTCATTTTTCAAGATGCTCATTTAAAGATCTATCATTCAAAAATTCAAAAAAAATGTTATGAGTGAAAATAAGTCAGCAAAATATAAACTAAATCATTCTTCACGTTCGAGCAATCCAAACAAACTCCAACACCATCTTTTCTTTACGCGGGTCAATGGATGGTCAAAAATCTCGACAAAAATTAACAATAATCGACCATTAGACGCGGACTAAGTCCGCGTTAAGGAGACGCGGCCTGAAAAAGGGTAGTGGGGGTAGCTTCGGCTAGACAGGCTGGTTTGTAGTAGTGAAACACGCATAGCGTCACATTATCGCACTCGCTGTATCGCACGCTATGTACGCACGAGAGTGAGTAAAGGTGGTGTTCCGTTTTTTTGTCGGTCCCACTAGAGCTGTTGAAGGTACCCGAACCTAACCGACGGAACTCCAGCAATAACCGAACGAGCAGACGATCAGGCGAGAGGAGAAGGGATGGCCTCACCAAGCATAGCAATACGTGCGGGTGCGAGTGCAAACTCAACATCGTCCGTAGCACGGGGGAAGGCCCAATCGAGAAAGCACCATAATCCCAAATATAGTAGGGCGCGCTTCGTATGTTTATGCTATTTAATGAGCACGGCGCAAGGGTATACTGCAAGTAGTTCAGTCGAAATAGGATGTCACCTGGAATTAATTCGGAGGTTCGATTTTTTTTTATACTTAGGGGCGGGGGGGGGGTTGGTTGGTAGTGTAAATCTCGATTTTCGGGAAAATATTATTGACAATGACAATGACAAATTTATATTTTGCCACGATTGTGACACTGTGGGACAATTTGACCCGGGTAGTACTTCATCCACCTGTCATAAACAATCCTACAGTCGTTGTTTATTTTAAAAAATCAGGGATATGCTTTCAACATTTCTTAATATACCTGCATACCTGAAATTTGGAAAGTATAAAATTAAAATATTGTTAAAAATTATTAAAGACTTCCAATTTGGGTAACAACCCAAACCTCTTTCTATAATACCAAAAAGAAAAGAAACAAATAATGAAGAAAAAAAATCGTTTCATTCCAACGATGAAAACTTCAATGTTATGAAAAAGGTCCTTTCCTAAAGAATATCCTTTACCAACGTTGTCGAATAATTTTAACATATAAAAAATGTGGAATAATTAACGCATAAAAAAGTGATCAATATGAGGCTCTTTTCTGTAAAGAAGTCATTTTCTTCATTTTGAGAAAATTGGCCGGCGCGTAATATATTCCCAACTTAGATGAAAAATTTGCTGGATAAAAGTGGTGAGGTTAGGCCCGACGTAATGCGCCGGCAAGTAATAGTGGGATACCCATAGTCGAACATGAAGGAACTCGGTGAATCGCATGCATATACTTTCGCACGGTCGCAATTGTCGAAGGAAGCCGAAGACACCCGAAGGCACTCCAGCACTGATTTGAAACAGAAACGAATGAATAGAAAATGTAAACATACGCGCACGCGAGAGGAGAATACTCGCGTTGCAAAACGCGTAGCGCAGCGCGCGGGTGCGAGTGAGAACGCACCATCGGTCGTGCATGGGAGAGACCCGATAGTCCAGTCATTTCGTCGAAAAAAAGGCAAATAAAAGAGAATGAAATAAGGAATCCAATTTTTTTATATGTTGTGGGGGATACCTAGAAAAGCTTAGCTTGAGTTTTTCGACCAAGATTTCCTAGGAGCTTTCGCCGCCATCTTGAAAAAGGGTTAAAATTTGTTTTTTGGTAATAACTCGGCTATCCGATGAGATTCGAAAATTTTTCTAAGAAACTTTTTTGTAGCTTTCTTTGTGCTCTACAATTAAGTCCTGACCATTTTTAGCGTATCATGCATCGTTATTGAGATATCGATCGAAAAAGTCAAAAATTTAGGACAAAACTTTTGTTTTTTGCTATTTTTTTTGGTCATCAATATCGAAAAAATTGAAGAAATGCAACTTGTAGAGCATATTCAGACCTACAATTTCCTCTTTGGACTTTTTTATTTTGGACAAAAATTACGATCTCCAGTGCGCCGCAAAGTCGGTGAATCCATGCTCAGCGTCGAGCGAGCCGCTCGCTCGGTTGTATCTGCATGTCGAATCGGATGGGAAATTGTTAGGGGAATTAATGCGATATAAAATAAATTAAGAAAGCAACAAATTCTGGATCACACGCAAGTAATTTGTTAAACAAATAATTGTTTTTTAGTTAAAAATTTAGAAAATGAAATTTGGTTTTTGTAATTTTTTTTTCTGGTAAAAAGTTTCGAAAAAATGTGCGCGGTGAAACTTGTAAAGCGTAAGTATTCAGCCTTTCATTTTTGTGTTTTATTTTAAAACTCATTTCCTGTAAATGTAAAGGAAATTGTGAGGCCTCCTGTGGGTGCAGAAAAGCAGGAATTAGTTGCTCGGTTATTTGTCTGCACTGCAGTGGGCAAACATGCAATAACGTCGCCAGAGTCGACATTTTGCTTCACGACGACGATGTTTGTAACGATGATGATGACGATGCTTTCAACGGATCAGCATCATTTCCAACGTCTTAACAGACACAACAACTCGAAGAGTGTACGGAGGACGAAGACCTTCAGCCTGGACCATCCAAGCGAAAAAAGAAATGAAAAAAGTCCATCGTTCGTGTCTCGAGTGCACAAAAAATTAATCGACAAAAATCCCATGTGTTTTTTTTATTCCATATACGTTTATTTTGTATTGAAAACATTTCTTGAGAAACCTGTCATCCGTTTTACCGAGTGTGTTTGCATTTTTTTTATTACAAAAGTTTCTTGAGACAATCTTTTATTCATTTCAACGTGTGTTTTGTACTTTTTTTTCGCTGAAATTTTTTTTTACTGCATAAACAAATTATTTGTTAAATAAATGTCTTGCGTGTGATGCTTAATTTGTTGCTCTATTTGTTTATTTTATATCGCATGAATTCCCCTAACAATTTCCCATCCGATTCGACATTCAGATACAACCGAGCGAGCGGCTCGCTCGACGCTGAGCATGGATTCACCGACTTTGCGGCGCACTGGAGATCGTAATTTTTGTCCAAAATAAAAAAGTCCAAAAAGGAAATTGTAGGTCTGAATATGCTCTACAAGTTGCATTTCTTCAATTTTTTCGATATTGATGACCAAAAAAAAAATAGCAAAAAACAAAAGTTTTGTCCTAAATTTTTGACTTTTTCGATCGATATCTCGATAACGATGCATGATACGCTAAAAATGGTCAAGACTTAATTGTAGAGCACAAAAAAGCTACAAAAAAGTTTCTTAGAAAATTTTTCGAATCATCGGATAGCCGAGTTATTGCCAAAAAACAAATTTTACCCCTTTTTTCAAGATGGCGGCGAAAGCTCCTAGGAACTCTTGGTCGACAAACTCTAGTTAAGCTTTTCTAGGTATCCCCCACAACATATAAAAAAATTGGATTCCTTATTTCATTCTCTTTTTTGAATATACGTAATGACTGGACTACGAGCAGTGCAGCCAGATCGCGCGTAAAAGTTACCCCCTCTCTAGTCGCTTACGCGCCCATCATACAATCATAGTAGCGCGTGTCCGTGAGCGAGCGACGCTCAGGCATCTTCGGAAAGAGTTGAGCGCGGTCGAAGTTTCCCGACCGCGCCTTCGGCAGCTACACCAATACATGGACGCTGAGCACCTTCGTGTGCGGCCAAGCCGAAACGAAGGCTTCGAGGGAAAAAGCAATCTGACAAGGGGACAGTACGGCAGTCGGATTTTTGTAATTTTTCGTACTCATGGTACGCGAAGTTCAGAGCTCGAATATTAATATCCCAAAGCAGTTCGACGCCATATTCAGAAATTTTCGAGAAAATTGACTTTGAAGTTTTCGAGCGCACTCTTATCCCACAAAGATGCAACGATATTCGAACCGGGCTCGTGGCGTACCCGGTAGCGCTCGAGTCTAGTAATCGCGGGGTCGCTGGTTCAAGTCTCACTTCGATTTTTTTTTTTTTTTTTTTTTTTTTTTTTTTCATTTTTTTTAAATGAAAAAACGCAAGCCATATTTTTAATTATCTCTTGATTATAAACATACATTTTCAAGTATCAATATTTATAACCAACAACATTTTTAAGATGAAAATGAAAAACGTCGGGTAAGGAATTGAATACTTCGAATACGCTTCGCAGGTAGTTGATCAGGTAGGAATTGAATACTTTTCATATAGGAATTGAATACTTTTGAATACGCTTCCCAGGTAGTTGATCAGGACAAAGGCAAACGATGTACGCAGAACTGTTATTCACAATATCGACGGTTGCCAAAGCAAGCGTTATATTCACATATTTCAACATTTATTCTTCTATTTATATTCCTATTAATCTACAAGGGAGTTTATGTAAATATTATTAGTGGATATTTTTACGTCGCCTATTCGCAATTTCAAGCAAGAGATATTCAAAAATAAGACTTGCATTTATCGTTGACAATTATAATTACATATATGTGAATTAGCATATATTTTATGATTTTTATCCCGGGATTATTTATTTATTTTTTTATAAATAATCTCCTATTGTTATATATAAATAATATATGATCATATATGAGAAAATATATAATTATGTATAACTATAATGAATTTTGTACATAAATAACTATATACGGATTTTGTCCATATATAAACATATATAGATATATTATATTAATTATATATAATAATATGTGATTATATACAACAAAAATTTATCGGGATATTTAAATGACGGAGGTATGCGAATTAAAAAAAAAAATGAAAAAAGAAAAAAAATCGAAGTGAGACTCGAACCAGCGACCCCGCGATTACTAGACTCGAGCGCTACCGGGTACGCCACGAGCCCGGTTCGAATATCGTTGCATCTTTGTGGGATAAGAGTGCGCTCGAAAACTTCAAAGTCAATTGTCTCGAAAATTTCTGAATATGGCGTCGAACTGCTTTGGGATATTAATATTCGAGCTCTGAACTTCGCGTACCATGAGTACGAAAAATTACAAAAATCCGACTGCCGTACTGTCCCCTTGTGAGCACGACTCGCGCGTGACGTCACCCGACAGCACGCGCGAGGCTTTTAGATGATTTCAATGCTTATTTAGCTCTTGATTCTCTGCGTTCTTAATGTATACAAAAAAATGTATCGCGAACTCTGATCAAGCGGAAGTGAGAAAACAGTACAACCTCAAGAATAGTGTGAAAAAAACGCTTAAATGACCCGTGTGTAGAAAGGATGGTGTTGGAGTTTGTTTGGATTGCTCGAAGGTAAAGAATGATTTAGTTTCAATTTGTATTGCCTTATATTTACTATGATCAATTTTTTTGCATTTTCGAATTGTAGATCTCTAAATGAGCATCTAGAAAAATAAGTAACCGATTCTCGTAGGAAATTTTGTCCAGAAAAACCATCAGCCAACCAAAAAATTAGTTCGCATCGAACCCTAACGATGGAAGTATCAATCTTCTTAGGAAAAGACGTGGGCGAGCGGGGAATCCCCCCATGTTTTTATACTCCAATAAGGCGCGGTTCTGGAAAAGTGTATGTTTCTTCATGGACAATTACTTACGAATTTCGTTGTGAAAAAGGGTCGAGCAATTTTCTCAAATGGGTAGCCCGATAATGGTAAAGCCTCGCACGGTTATCGATTGGGCATGATGCCCTCATAAGAGTGGGTTCCGAAAGTTGAAAATCGTTACCAATTTTTTTGTACCTTTCCTCAGATGCTAGGAACAATCGGCGCAAATAAAAAAACTGGGAATCCGTTTACTGTCGGAAATACTATTGGCATTCAACTTTCACTCCCTCATAAGGGTGGGTTCCGGAAGTTAGAAATCGTTGCCAATTTTTTTGTGGCTTTCGTTAGATACTAGGAACGATCGGCGCAAATAAAAAAAAAGGGTGCGTGTGGGTTCGACACGCAAAAGAAGTGAATACGTATGCAGAGAGAGAGAGAGAGAGAAAGAGAGAGAGAGAGAGAGAGAGAGAGAGAGAGAGAGAGAGAGAGAGAGAGAGAGAGAGAGAGAGAGAGAGAGAGAGAGAGCGAGAGAGAAGGGGAGGAGAGGAGAGGTGAGGAAAAGTAAGTGATCGAATTATGAATTAGCAAGGAAATCAAAAGTAGCCTGAATGTTTATATTTCACTTTTTTTATTTTATTTATCAATATGAAATGAAATATGTATGAAATGAAATATTTCGGCAATGGTGTCGTCATCCTTTAGTCTTCGGTGTGTTGACCCCGATTGAGATGGAACTGAAAAAAAAATTATTTTTTATTTTAAATTTTTGCCATCTCTGTGTGTGCCTCTGGAGACACAACGGAGAGGCTGAGGAAAGGCTTGCAGAGAGCCAGCAGAGAGTTAGCGGAAAAGCAATAGAGAGTCAGCGGAGTCAGCAATCTAGAGTCAGTGAACTCAGCGGAGAAGGAATAGAGAGTCAGTGGAGTCATCGGAGTCAGCAATATAGAGTCAGCGAACTCAGTGGAGAAGGAATAGAGAGTCAGTGGAATCAGCAGAGTCAGCAATATAGAGTCAGTGAACTCAGCGGAGAAGGAATAGAGAGTCAGTGGAGTCAGCAATAGAAACTTGTACAGGGGCAGCGGAGATTATATAAAAGTGTTTGTATTGTGCAAGTTATTTACGATCCATGCTGACTCGTACGTAACCTCGCCTCGAACCCCTTGAATATTGTTTAAATATTTTATTATTTTATGTATATTATTTTTTCAATTTTTATTCAATTTTTATTCATTTTTGAGTATTAATTTGCGAAATTTTATATATCTGTGTGTGTCTGGAGACACAACAGAGAGGCTGAGACTGAATGTATATAGAGAGGCATTCCGGGGCACGTGTATCATGCGAGGTTATGTACGAGCCATGCTACTCGTACATAACCTCGCTTCGAATGGCTCGAATATTTTTGTTTCTTAAAACGTTATTTAAAACGTTCAAATATATATCAAGAATACATACTTTCGTTCGCTGGGGGGTTTGTCGACGATTTATCCACTGCGGGATCCATTTTTTGGAATTGTCATTTATTCCCGCATTAAAATAATACACTACCGCAAAGAACTATCAAAAACAGCCCCAACTAATAACAATAATATAATTCACTTTAAAAATTCGCACTGTTTAACGGATAGCACAAAATTTGCCACGAGGCACGACGACACAGTACGAACTCGCACACACACACAGAGCTGTGCCAGCTGTGGGCTCACACGTACACGGGCAACCGCTACGAATAGAACGGCGCGCATGCATGCACGCGATCCTACCCCCTCTCTGCATTGACTCGCTCGCTCTCACTCGCACTCACACGGCTCATGCATCATTCTCTGTCTCTCCTCTCTTCTTCTATTCCTTCATTCTCTTGTCCGGTGCTACAACGTGGCTGAGGGCGGGGCCTAATACAGTCGCATTAGAAGTATTCACTTCAAAAAACTGGGAATCCCTTTATCGCCGGAAATACAATTTTTATTCGAATTTGACCCCCTCTCCCGCCCCCGATAAGGGCGGGTTCCGGAAGTTGGAAATCGTTGCCAATTTTTTTGTGACTTTCTTTAGGTACTAGGAACTATTGGCACAAATAAAAAAAATGGGAATCCCTTTATCGCCGGAAATACAATTTTTATTCGAATTTCACCCCCTATGCCACGCCCGATAAGGGAGGTTTACGGAAGTTGGAAATCGTTGCCAATTTTTTTGTGGCTTCCGTTAGGTACTAGGAACGATCGGCGCAAATAAAAAAAACTAGGAATCCCTTTATCGCCGGAAATACAATTTTTATTCGAATTTCACTCCCTCTCCCACCCCCGATAAGGGCGGGTTCCGGAAGTTGGAAATCGTTGCCAATTTTTTTGTGGCTTCTGTTAGGTACTAGGAACGATCGGCACAAATAAAAAAACTGGGAATCCCTTTATCGCCGGAAATACATTTTTAGTCGAATTTCACTCCCTCTCCCACCCCCGATAAGGGCGGGTTCCGGAAGTTGGAAATCGTTGCCAATTTTTTTGTGGCTTTTGTTCGGTACTAGGAACGATCGGCGCAAACAAAAAAACTGGGAATCCCTTTATCGCCAGAAATACATTTTTAAATCGAATTTCACTCCCTCTGCCACGCCCGATAAGGGCGGGTTCCGGAAGTTGGAAATCGTTGCCAATTTTTTTGTGGTTTTCGTTGAGTACTAGGAACGATCGGCGCAAATAAAAAACTGGGAATCCCTTTATCGCCGGAAATACAATTTTTATTCGAATTTCACTCCCTCTCCCACCCCCGATAAGGGCGGGTTCCGGAAGTTGGAAATCGTTGCCAATTTTTTTGTGGCTTTCGTTGGGTACTAGGAACGATCGGTGCAAATAAAAAACTGGGAATCCCTTTATCGCCGAAAATACAATTTTTATGCGAATTCCACCCCGTCCCACGCTAGATAAGGGCGGCTTCCGGAAGTTGAAAATCATTGCCAATTTTTTTGTGGCTTCCGTTGGGTACTCGGAACGATCGGCGCAAATAAAAAAACTGGGAATCCCTTTATCGCCGGAAATACAATTTTTATTCGAATTTCACTCCCTCTCTCACCCCTGATAAGGGCGGGTTCTGGAAGTTGGAAATCGTTGCCAATTCTTTTGTGGCTTCCGTTAGGTACTAGGAACGATCGGCGCAAATAAAAAAAAAACTGGGAATCCCTTTAACGCCGGAAATACATTTTTTAATCGAATTTCACTCCCTCTCCCACCCCCGATAAGGGCGGGTTCCGAAAGTTGAAAATCGTTCCCAATTTTTTTGTGGGTTTCTTTAGGTACTAGGAACAATCATCGCAAATAAAAAACCAAGAAATCCTTTATCAGCGGAAATACGCTTTTCATTCGGCTTCCACTCCCCCATAAGGGTGGGTTCCGGAAGCTGGAAATCGTTGCCAATTTCTTTGTGGCTTTCGTTAGGTACTAGGAACCATCGGCGCAAATAAAAAAACTGGAAATCCCTTTATCGCCGGAAATACAATTTTTATTCGAATTTCACCTCCTCACCCACCCCCGATAAGGGCGGGTTCCGTTAGTTAAAAATCGTTCCCAATTTTTTTGTGGGTCCCTTTAGGTACTAGGAACAATCAGCGCAAATAAAAAACTGAGAAATTCTTTACCAACGGAAATACGATTTTCATTCGACTTTCACTCCCCCCTAAGGGTGGGTTCCGGAAGTTGGAAATCGTTGCTGATTTTTTTGTGGCTTTTCGCAGACGCCCAAAACTGTTGCCACAAATAAAAAACTGGGAATGTCATTATCACCCGAGATATAATTTTTTTTTCACTTTCAACCCCTCAATAAGGGTGGATTCTGGGCCCCAATTTTTTTTAAACGTTTTGTATAGCCTGTACAGATATTCTGGAGTCATAATGTACCCGAAAAAAATTCATTAAGAATAAAAAAAATTCAAAGACTTTCGTTGGAATCCAACGATGCAAACTTCAGACTCATGTATGTAGTGCATGCTACGATACGACCGAGGAACTTTATTCGATTAAACAAATCGACAAATGTGGAATAATTTCCGTAGTCAAAAAATCATTCAGAAATTCGTTCGAAGATTATGTGGTCCCAATATTGAGTAGACGGATTGAAAAATGATCCAAACAAAATCGATAGAAAAAAGTGTTTCATTGGTTAAATGTCATTAAATTATCGATTCGCCCCGTTTCTGCGTAATATCGAATCAAAGTTAAAACGTCGTCTTCTAAAGCCCACCTTACTGTATAAAGAATAGCGGCGTGTTCGTCAGTTGGTCAGTGGCGTCGAGATCGGTAGCATCGATCAGTGGCGGCGCATTTTTTATATTTTTTATTATTTTTTTTTGTTAAGACGCTGCCGTGTCTCTTAATTCAAAAGAGCATTTAAAAGCTTGGGCCTCTAGTTTTCCGAACTTCCAATAAAAAAATTTGTTCGTCCCTTTATGACCAATGAATCAAAGAAACGTCGCAAACGACAATGTTCGATTTTCTTTTTCAGAGAGGTCTACAGACAAGGACAAATCTATTTCGTTAATGACGCAATAAGATCCATGTTCCTTGGACCACCACCTTCATTTTGCATTTTGAAAAAAGTCTGTACGATAATTTGCCGCACATTTATGGGCTGTCAAAGCAAAAAATACGCTTTTTACTTTAATAATCAATAACTCATGAACCAATTACTGTAAAGGAATTCAAATGGGAGTTCCGGAAAACTGAATGTATGCCCGTCGAGATAAAAAAAATCTCGACGGGCTCGACTTTTTTTTTAATTCTGTGAGATATGCACCTAAATATATTTAAAAAAACGGCGTTTGTCCCTTAAATGAAAGAGTTGCGCCATATTTGCAGATAACTATCGCGACTATTATGCTTAGGCATTCTTTCAAAGTTGATAGTATCCACAAAAGTATGCTGAACGTGAAGTTGGTCCGATTGTTTTCCCTGTTTACCGAATAATGAAAGTTTTGAATTTGACAGAAAAAAATGAAGAATTAGTCATTATGGTTTTAGGCCACAATTATTTCGTTTATCAGGCGAAAAATTCGTTTTTCGACATTTACGGGTATTCTCGCTCATTAAAGCGAGCATTTGTAGAAAGAAAAAATTAAACTTAGAAAAAAGTTCCCTTCAGTTTTAAAAGTGTACTTTTCATCGTTTGTCAATTTCTCATTGACAAATAACGAATATGCCCTCTACCAGTAAAAACTTCCATTCTTTCATGTTTTTTTTTGTTTGAAAAATTAACCGCCTGTTAAAAGTTGTAAACCCTCTGTATTTCCTGTACTTTTTTGAATACGATATTTATCGTCTGCTAAATTGGCATATTGTGAATTTATTTTGTGTATAAATTTATTTAGAAAAAATGCGGAGTACTAAAAAGAAGTGTTTTCATTTTAAAAGCATGAATATATCAATATTCCAATTTAGTACAAAATGAATTTTGTATTAAAAAAAAAGTAAAGGAAATACAGGGGTAGTACTGAACTTTTAAAATACAGTTTGTTTTTCAAATAAAAAATGGGTTAAATTTCTTATTTTCAGAGGGTACATTGGTTATTTTCCAATGAATTATTGACAAACGAATAATATAACACTTTTGAAGATAAAAATAAAAAACTGCTAATGAATTTTTTTTTAACACAATGCAATATTTGTTTTCTTCTCAAAACTACCACGTTCTATAAGGGAAAATACCGCGTTTGCGTCATTTTTACCGTGGAGTTTTGCAGCGTATAAGAAATAATCATATCTGCTGAAAAGTATAAAAAGTACCGACCTACCGATCGCAATCGTGATCGAGACGAAATGCAAAAATAAGTGTTCAAACAATTATCGTTGCATGACTTTTGCCATTGTTTTTTGCAGCGCGCAAGCAGCAATCATATTCGCTGAGAGGCATAGAAAGTACCGCACCTACCGATCACAATCGTTGTCGAGTACAAATGTACTTTTTTTTAAATTCTGTATCTTCCCGAGCTTTTTCCTAACCATGTACGCCAAGTCGTGGCACAGTATTTCCAGTGTACTTGTGTTATACCTACTTTGTACTTTTATCTAATGGGGATATCATTTTTTTCTTATAATAGTAATATGATTAGATTTTTTTAAATTAAATATTTTCAAAAATATTATTCCTAAGCTTTAACAATGTAGGGTACAACACATGACTAGTAAACTTGCTTGGCTATTTCATAAAAGTGATTTCACTTTTTTTGTACATTTGCATTAATGAAGTATAATGAAACCATTTTTTGAACTGAAATAAAAAGTATAGTTTGATATATTGAGATAAATCAGAATGCTTTATACAGTAAAACAAGCGATAAAGATTTTGAGGGATTTTTATTACTTGGCGTTTTTTTTTACTTAAAAAAAGTTTTCAAAAGAGATTTCAGATCTTTTTGATAGGGGCATTTCAATATATTTTTGAAACGGGAATGTCAACAAACTAGACTTCTGCAATTTCACACTCGTTAAAACAGTACTTTTGATTAATGAACATTTTTTGAAAGAAATTAATACAACTTGTTTTTTTTAATGATTTTTTTACATTAAAGTATTCACAATATACTAATTTATGAGAAGATTCATTTCAAATTAATATCAGTAAGGTAGATGGTCCAGTAATTGTCATCTTAAGCAGATCGCTTGACTTTGAAAATGTATATAGCTCAACTAGGAAAGTGAGTAAAAGTTATTTTCAGTCTATCTTAATCTGTTTTTTTTATTAAGAAAAAGAAGGTCGTTGTGGAATTCCCGTGCCTGGTGCAGTTTTCCAGAAAATATTTCGTAAAGGTGATAAGATGCTATGGTACAAGTCATCGTCATGCCGCCTGATAGTTGGTCTGGTAATCGCCATAGGAACGTCCCACTGATCGTCACATACGTTCAAACTGCTGTGAGGCCTTATATACCTTTGGAAAAAAAGTTTCTTTTTTTATCGACTTAAATTATGTATAAACATTCCGAAAAAAATATGCAAAAGTTTTTTTAGGTGGACATTTTTTAAGACATAGAGAAACGGGGTTTTAAAACTTTAAACGCGGTTTTCATGAATAAATGTTTTCAAAATCGGGCGAACTCGTAGGTCTTACATTTTTTGATTGATTGACTTCAAATTTCAACTATAACTTCTAGATACATTTCATAGCGATGTACACACGGTTTTTAGAATCGATTAACAATTTCTGTGAAATTGCTTCTGTGAAAATGCTTCAAACGTTTTTACACACGTTGTTAGAAATTCACGGACTCAATTTATAAAAAAACGACGCTCCTTAATAATACAAATAGAAAAATGTAAAATATAAATACATGCAACTCGACCGTACTTGAAATATTTTTGTAGTCAAGTTCAGGTCTCTTACTCTTACAGTCTCACAATCCAGTTTTCGTTTAAAGTATTTAAACCACTCAATAATTTCCCACCTTTTAGGGCCAAACATTGCGGATGCATTGCAGAAATATGTAAACAAGCTCGGCATTAATTGTTCTATGAATATTCATTGTTTTGGTCAATTACATTTTCTGCTGTCAAAACAAATGGATTAACTTGCATCAGCGCTTATAACTATGTGTACGGTAAGCGCGAAAGCTGCACTTTGCACCCTTTCTGCACTTTTCAAGAGACACAAGCTTTTTGCAGATATTCCTGAGCTGCACTCAAATTTCTCTACCGCATACTCCAAAGAAACTGTTCGCATATAAAAATTGGGTAAATTTCACCTTTCGTTGTACTCGCAATAGTGCCCATGCGAAGAACAAGGGTTGAAAGCATTGATTCGTTAGACTTTTTACACAGTACTGTCCACGTGAAAACCTATAGGTAACATTTCAAACTTTCTTTAGAGGGATTCAGTGAATCAACATTACATATCTCTCACCGCTGAACAAAATGACAAGTTTGATAAACAGTCAGGTAAGTTATTCAATTTTCCACAGCTTGTGAAACTTGTCATCTTGTTCAGCGGCGAGAGAAATCTTCTGATGATTCACTGAATCTCTCTAAAGAAAGTTATGAAATGCTGGTCAGAGTTTTTTACATGAACAGTACAGTGGAGAAAGCCTAACAAAACATTGTTTTCGTCACTTGTAGTTCTTCGCATGAACACTATTGTGAATACAGCGAGAAGTGAGGTTTTGCCAATTGTTATATCCGAATAAAGTTTTTTCGGTTGACGTAGGGTAGAACTGGGTTTGCGACACAAAAGTATCCCAAATGAGCTATCGTCTCTTGCAAAGCGCAGAGAGCACACTGCGAAGTCCTGCTTTCGTAGTCATTGTACATGAGTTAAAAGCACTGACACAAGGCAATTCATTAATCTTCACGATACTATACATAATTCTTTTAAGCAGTTATGAGCATTAATAAAAAAAAACTGATGCCAAGCTTGTTCACGTTGTTCTATGATGCATGCACAATGTTTGGACGTAGAAGGTATATGATTATTTTTTCTTACCTGTATCCAATGCTAGTAGATTTAATGTGTTTGGCCTTAAAATAAAAAGACAATATTCCGTTATCACGTAAATCGATGATTGCCGTGTCCATAAAGTCAGAGAATTTTCTGAGGTCTGAATCGGCGATGTAAAGAACTTTCGTCAAGTTTTTTTTTGGCTCTGAAAAGAGCCGTTTGTTTTTTTCGAGGTAACAACCTTCGTAAAATTAATATGGCCCTAAAAAGGTCCATTTCATTTTTTTAACTTCTTTGCACTTCGAACTTTTCTTAAGATAAAATAAAATTTATATTTTTTGCACAGTCTAACCCCACTTAGGCGTTACGCTGTCAAATTACGGTACACATTAAAAAGAAAAAGCAGGCGGTCCTACGCGAAGGCGCTGCGTTCGCCCGGATGCGGCGCCCTTGCGGCTGCGCAGAGCGTCTCAAATGCGTATACTGCGGATGTTAGAGCAGGCAAATGTTAATCAACCCTAAAAAGGGCGTATGTTGCATATTTATCACATGGCTGAAAGACTTTATTCGATTCATAAACCCACCGAGGGTGGAACAATTTCTGATCGTGAGTTCGCTCGGAAATTCGGTGAATATCATGAGATCAAGGGGATTGAGTACACGCATCGAAAAATTAACCAAACAAAATCGATAGGAGAAAATCACATCACATTCGTGAAGTATCATAAGTTTGTCGATTTGTCGGTGCGTTTTCGCGCGATGTCGATTGAAAGTGGAAAGTCGTCTGCTAAAAGCTCATCTTACTGTATAAAGAGTCGCGGCGTGTTCGTCAGTCGGTCAGTGGCGTCGAGATCGGTGGCATCGATCAGTGGCGTCGATTTTTAACATGTTTATTACTTGACGTCAAGACGCTGCCGCGTCTCTTGGTCAATAATTGTTGAAACAATTATTTTTGGATTGCTCTTACCGCGCCGGTGTGCACCGTATAACCATTGTGTGTGCTGCGGCATTCGATTTTGCTCGAATCGTCAGACAATAAACTTTTTAAATCATGTTGTAGTATGTTGAAATAATTCATTGTTTACAATTGTCTCGCTGCACAAAACCGCCACTCGCCAAAAAGAACTCTTGCTGCAAAATTCAGATTCCCCGAAATCTCGAATTTCTCGCGCAGTCGGCGTTGAGAAAGAAAACCAAACTCTTTGTCGACGCTGATTGTGTATATAGTCCAGTCAAAAGTGGCCAAAATCGAAAATTTTTGCGACCGCTTAGTGAAACACGTATTCCTATGTTAATCGACCCGGAGAATCCGAATTTCTAGGAATTTTAACTATTAACAGTAAAGAAAAGGGGTAACTACCGAAAAAGATGCATTATTTCAAGAACGAAAAGGAAATCGTAAAAAAGTTTCGAACAAAAGTTGTAGAGGGGAAGATTTTACCCGGTAGGTGTAAATGATGTTTTTTTCTCTATCTCCAATAGTTTAGCCGTAAAATTGAAAAACAAATTCACACCAAACAATCAACGCGCGCGGCACACGGACGTGACGAAATCGAGAGGTTTGAGCATCGCTGGTACCTCCTCTCTCTTTCGCTCTCGCACGGCCGCTACCGCGCTTCGTTCGGGGGTCCCCGATGTTCGTTCGGGTATTTTCGGCAGACTAGAGGTACGTCAGCGGCTTCCCCTCTTGCCGGCACGGCGCGCCAACCGGCAGCTCGGCTCGAGAGTCCCCGGGACCAATCGGGTGTTTTCGCGGGGGTTAGGTAAGGCATTTAAAATGACAAATCCGTTACCTGCTAATATTTCGTAGATTGAAATAAGCGCGAGAATAGAGCATTTCGTTGAAACGACGTACCGAAAAGTACCTTTTTTAAAGGTCAAGCTCTATTAGTGAAAACGCCTATATGGAAAGGATGGTTATGAGAAATTTTGTTTAATAATGATTTTAACATAATTTGTTTTCTTTGTGTATAAAGTTTTTTATACAGTAAAAACATATGATTGAATGATAGGAACTCTAAATTCTAATATTGATAATATAATTTGTGTTCTAATAATAACATTTCATAAAATTATTATTGATGAGATAGCTGATTCTTTTATTCAAGTTAAAAGTAAATATCCCGAAAATATATTTGCTGTTCATCGAATTTATCAAGTTAAAAGACAAATGATATTTCTAGTTCTTTCAATTAAAACTATAAAAGGTATTAAAAGAAAGGGGGTCTTCTTTTAAGGAATTACATGCGTAAATGCAAGGTTTGTATTGTTTAATGAAAGGAAAATTATTAAACCAAATCAAAATGAGAGGGAAATGTCAATTGAAAAAATTAAATGTCTTCAACTTGTAAAAATATATGGGACTTGTACGTATGCTTTATTCGATTCCCCGTAGGGTTACAAAGGCCTCCGTTTCCTCTCCTACCTTACATTCTTCCTTACAATTTCCATGTGAAAAAATATATAAAATTATTTCTTAAAATTAATATAAATAAAATAGTGAAATCAATTATATTAAAACAAATAAATTTATTCAATAACTTTTAATTCTTTAAATAAAGTTATTCAAATCAAATTTAAAAAATTAATTAATCGATAATTAACTATTCGAAATAATATTGGAATAATAACAAAATTTGAATAGAAGAAATTCAATTTTAATAAACCAATGAATTGCTACTAGAATCAAAAATAGAAAATAAAGTTCTTACCATTTGAAGATACATTTAAAAAAATTATTATTATACGAATTAATACTTTTTTTTTAATCTAAATAAAACTTTATTTAAAGTTAATCAATTGTATAGTGATACTTGTGGAATATAAAAAATATTAATTTTAATAATTTAAAAATGCCATTTTAACTTTATATCTTAACTCATTTCTTTCATTAGAGGCAATTTTAATTACGATATATTGATTTAAGGGATCAAAACTTTAAATTCAGTCATTCAGTGAAAATGGATAAGAAATTCATTGTATAACATTTTCATGATTAGTTCTTTCAATTGCAATAGGTATAAATCTATGAGTTTAACACACATTTCAGAACATTGTCCATAATATAATCCAGATAGATTTATATTAATTAAAGTTTGATTACTTCGGCCAGGGATTGAAACAATTTTCATACCTAATGATGGAACAGTTCAGGAATGAATTATATCTGAAGAATTAATTAATATACGAATTTGATTTTTATTTGGAATGATTATATTATTATCAACATCTAATAAACGGAATTTATTTATGTTCATATCATTATTTTTAATTATAAATAAATGAAATTTAATTTTATTAAAATCTGAATATTCAGAAGATCAGTAACATTGATATCCAATAGATTTAATTCTTAGAGTTGATATATAAATTTCATCTGTTAAATATAAACTGTTGAATGAAGAAATTGCTAGATAAATGAAAATTAATATCGGAATTAATGTTCAAACAATTTCAATATTTTGATTTTGTTAAATAAACTTATTATTCAAATTATTAATGAATGAGGAAAAAATTATACAAATAATTATAATAGTAATTAGCGACAACATTATTAATGAATGATCATAAATTTAATTTAACTTTCTGTAAATTGTGAATTAGCATCTTGTATATTAATGATGAATTAGGTAGAAATTTCATTAATTTAGAGTGAATTAATTATGATATCGTAAGGGAGTTTAATTAACCGTATGATTTAATCTATGGTAAAATATTCTTAATCATTCAATTGAAGAAATTGTATACATTGAAAAAAGATTTAATCGTTGAGGTGATAATCGTTCTCATATTCGAAAAATAAAATATATAATTTTTAATATTGAAATTAAAAATCCTATAAAAGAAAAATATTTTAATTTATATATGAATCAGGATATCGTCGAGGTTTTCCATTTAGACCCAAAAATCGTTGGGCGGAAAAAGTTAAAATAACTCGAAAACTTAACTTAATAATTTTTTATGTAATGTTAGGTCGTTTATTAATGGATATCGATAAATAAAAACTCCGATAATAGCAAATACAGCTCCCAGAGATAATACATAATGAAAATGAGGTACTACGTAATAAGTATCATGTAAAGTTATATCACTTGATGAATTACCTAGAATTACTCCAGTTGATCCTCCAATTACAAATAAAAATACAAATCCTAATCTTCAAGCGTTTGAAGGATTAAATTTTATTTTTCATCCATGGATGGTAGCTAATCATCTAAAGACTAATTCCTGTAGGGATTGCAATCATAATAGTTGCTAAAGTATAATAAGCTCGAGTATCTATGTTAATTGTACATATATGATGGGATCATACAATGAATCCTAAAAATCGAATAGCTAATATTACATAAAGTATACGAATAGAACAAAATGTTTCTTTTTTTTCTTCATTTTGGTAAAAAATTATATGGGAAACCAAATATGGGAAATTATATGGTATAACCAAATCCTGGTAAAATTAAAATATAAACTTCAGGATGTCCAAAACATTAAAATAAATGTTGGTATAGAATTGGATCTCCTACACCTGATGGATTACAAATTGTATTTAAATGTCGGTCTGTTAAAAGTAAAGTGACCCCTGCTGATACAGAATCAGCTCATAATAATAAAGTTGTTGTAATTAATATTAATCATGAAAAAAAACCCGATGAGTTGGAACATTTTACAAATAACAATATAACATTTTTTTATATTTATGACTGTGGTAATTAAATTAATTGCTCCTATAATTGAGGATAATCCTGCGAGATTAAGAGAGAAAATGGATATATCTAATGATATTCCTTCATGATATAAATTTAATGAAAGAGGTTTCTTATAATTAATCAATAAATAGAAGGAGGCAAAAGTCAAAATCGCAAATAATTTATGCGTGGAAATGATATATCTGGGGCTGCTAATATTAAGGGAATTATTCAATTCTCAAAACCTCCAATTATAACAGGTATAACTATGAAAAAAAATATGGTGAATGCATGACGTGTAATGATGGAATTATATAATTGATAATTATTAATGAAGTAACCAGGATTACCGAGTTCTATACAAATTGATAAACTTAATGAAGATCCTATTATACCAGACAATATTCCCAAAATAAACTAAAGAATTCCAATATCATTATGATTGGTAGAAAAAAATCATTTTAGACTGATTTTTTAGTCAAAAAAAATTATTGCAATTTTAAAGATATATTAGTTTAAACATTTTAAGTAATGTGTCCGATTTAAGTACTAAACTGTAAATTCATTTGAAAGATTAATTCTTTACTATAACATTATTAAGATTTAAAAGTGAATTTTTATTTTTATTTTGAAGATTAATCGTGTTTTAACTTAAAATGTTATATAATTCAATTATTTAACATTCATACATTTAATGAACTGATAAATAAAGCTTTAAATAAAATATTTATATTATTAATATTAAAACTTTATAATATAGATTAATTTTTAAGATCATTTTTTCATAAGCCTAAAGAAATAATATTACGTGTGTAAAATAAAAAACAGATTGATATAATTATTGAAATTAATAAGATAATAAATGTAATTTAATGTTAATTGAAATGTTCATTGAAGATCAGGAAAATAAAAAACGGTTGGGGCCACGGCTTAATTTTTACTCCTTATTATAAATAAAAAATTCATATTTTGGTATATCAATGTTTTATTGATATACATAATTAACAAATTCATATACAGCGGTATTTCTAGAATTCCTATCGCTCATTTTCTGGTTCAGTCTGTGCCGAAGAGCCGGGGAGCTGTCAGGTGAAAAACTCAATCCCGATGGATTTCGTGCGAAAGGAAATATAGCCGGTAGCGAAGTCTCCACAATCCGACAGCTTAGCTATATATACTAGGCTGCCGAAGATACCCATTCGACTTTCGGAGACCGTCAGCCTAAGGACGTGCAGTGCGCCGGCAAGAGAGTAAGGGGTGGTTAGGTACCAGTGTTCTTAAATCTCCTCGATTTCGTCGCGCGCGCGTTTATAGTATTGGTGTGAATTGGTTTTTCTAAATTTAAGGCTGAACTATTGGAGATAGTGAAAAGAATCGTATACACCTATAAGGTAAAATCTTCTATTCTACAACTTTTGTTCGAAACTTTTTTGCGATTTCCTCTTAGTTCTCGAAATAATGCATATTTTTCGGTTTTTAACCCTTTTCTTCACTGTTAATAGTTAAAATTCCTAGAAATTCGGATTCCCCGGGTCGATTAACATAGGAATACATGTTTCACTAAGCGGTCGCAAACATTTTTGACTTTGGCCATTTTTGACTGGACTAATATGTATGTACGCAGATATACCCACGTAAAGTGTGTATTCGCGGCAAAGGGACAGCATGCGGGAAGAAAATAATTTTCAGCCGTGTACGCTCGACATAGCGAGTACACATTGTACTGACACACACGCGTACACGTGTTGAAGGCGCACATTCGGAATGAACACGCGTTTGTGACGACCGCGCGCTCTGACATCGACCCTTTCGGAGCAGGGGCTTGAACGAGTTCTGCCCCACCGGCACGAGCTAGCGCTGCGTCGAAGTTTTACTTCAGGTATCATTCCGGTTTAAATTATTTTGCGGGTCTATCGACTAGGAATTTTTTTGTCGATTACGAATATCACCGACTTTTTTAAAATCAGAAACTCAAAATTGCAGCACCCAAACGCGAAAAACGTGTTTTCACACACGTTTGGCAATTCTTTAATAAGTATTGAAGATTCTGGGGAAAATTGGCAAAGGAATATTGGACGTTTAAAAAATGCTAAATACCTGTATACAATTGCGCGAAAATCACAGAATCTTGGTGTGTTGCCGAATCGCATCTCGTATCCGTGCTTTCTACACATGAGAAATAATGTAAAAGGAGAAGAATCGAAGGTACCTGTGATGATACCTATTGAATTTCTATAGGTACCTGGGAAGGTACCTATGAAAGTTGTCCAATGAATTTCAGGCTTAGGGAACAAAAGGCGTAAACGCAATGTCCGAACAAAATGGGAAGCACTTGTTTATGCCTACTTAGTATTTATTAATAGCGTTGCTCTGCGCCACATCTAGCGAGTCCGATATAGCGAGACTTTGCGCCGGAGGATCGGCCCGCGGAGAGTACTCGAGACGATTCGTGACAATACCAACTTGTCTCGAGATGTTTTGCGCTCGTGAACCACTAGCTCTATACATAGAAGAAAAAGATAATCTCGAGTTATGAGAAATCGAAGGATCGTCATGATACCGAAAAGCGGCAATATCGACATTGAACGTTCGTCAAGAAGGTATACATACCTTCTCGCATGTACATGGAACTACCATGTATATGTGAAGACATACATGGTAGTTCCGTTCGGCGGGTGTATCCCCCGACTACTTTGCTTCGTCCAATTAACATAAACGCTCCCGTCGCCAAACTATTCCGATTTTGAAAATCGTACCGATATTTTCTATCGTTTTTCGTTTTTTTCTTTGTTCTATTCCTCGCGATGATGAAAAATAGAGCAGCACGATATGTCAGGATCAACGTGAACTTATTCATTTTCGTACGCAAAAGCGAGTTACGTGCGTAATATCCTGCGAGAAATTTCAATCATCTTTTTTCTTCTGATAAAATATTTTTGTCCAGGGCATCGAGCACATACCACTATGATTCAGGATAGTCGAAGACCATTGAAAGTTGAAGCATTGATTGAAGTATTGATAATCGACGCGTATTCAGCAACAACAAAAAATTGTGATATGTGATGAAAATAATAAACACTTCGTGATACAACCAAGTTCAAGAGCAAGTATCAGCAATGTATACGAACATTTTGATGCGTGAATTGAAAGCAATTTTCTCGACAACACAGCATAAGATCGGAAGGCAACGGAACCGAACAAATCAAGGTCTCTTGGCTAATTGATCGTGTCGTCTCCGGATTATTTATGGAGTCGGGTGTCGCCAGACGATATTATGTAATAGAGCCCAAGAGATGTTTCAGTTCCGAATGGCGAACAGCGGGATGTCAGAGTCAAGCTCTATATTCTATTCGGGGTACTAGGGAACGATCGGTAGTTAGGTACATGATGACGGGGTTTGTCTATTTTGCCATATGATTGTATATACCAATAGCGCGCGTGCAGCGTGTCTCTGTTTAATACCAACTTCATTTTCCACACCGTTCGTCAACGAAATTCGATGATTCAAGAATAGTGCTAAACGACATTCTACAACTTGGCGTATTAATCCCTGAGGCTTAGGTGAATATCAAGAAGAGTGCTCCGTATTTGTACCGAAACGACAAAGATGTTTCCTCAGAATATGCCCATTCGACCGAGAGTGCTCTTCGCCCTCGCGTACCATAGAGCGACGTAAATGGTAATAGTTGCTCTGACATTTGTGAATTCCACCAGCGTCTTCAAAGTTATAACGAGAGCGGTTCTCAGATTACCTTTGACGTATTCTCAAGTGAAAGGTTGCACAAAGATTACAACATCTCATTGACCCCTCATTCGCTTCTTCTTCGAAGTTGTCGCTTTTTTTCGTTCTTGTTAATTTTTTGTCCCTTTGTTTGTTGCACTTTTGGTCGAGCCTACGACGTCGCTGCCCACCTCTGATCCTCATCCTCGTCTCGTTTTTTATGCCTCCCGCCGTTTTCCACGAGATTTGCGAACTTGCTTGGTCTTCCCAAGCAGCCATATAATGTGACCCGTACCAGCCAAAGGTCAGCTATATACGAATTATAGACCCCGACAAATATTCCCGGTAATACGTGTAAGAAAAGGTAGGTTGTGCAACAATTGACCAACAGCGGAACGACGTATTTCGTCCACTCTGGAGACTCCGCACTCGGTACAATGATATGTACTATGGCATACGTTTGCAACCAACCTTCCTTTTACGGCATATCATCTCGTTTCAATGACACTTGGAGTATGGCCAAATTTTTATCATATGCAGAGCCTAGAACGGTTCATCAGCCCAAACTCTAATAAGAGATTTTCGGACGTACGAAGCGCAAGGCTTCACACGTCGCTGTAATTATTTCTCTCGTGACGAGTTGTTGCTTTGAGTTCAATATTACTGCGAGAATATGGGATTGTATCACGCAGCTACTTGAAGAGAGAAAGGACATTTAAATTACTACGCCCTTGAATTCTCTTGCACACAGAAGACTAAGCAGTCCCGAGCAGAGTCACATTCAATGTAGAATTAGGGCCACTTATGCAAACTTGCGCGGCCACAAACCATTCTTGCGAATTCAGTTATATTATTACTAGTTAAAAGTATACGCGGTCTTTACGTCGATTAAAAAAGTTATGGAGCCTCAACGACTTCCAATTTCTGTTCCAGGCGATCTGATCGGAGTCCACTGTACTCACGGTATAAATCGCACGGGTTACCTGATTTGCCGGTGAGGAAGGCGGAAAACATTTAACATCTGATAGTAATCTCACGAACCCATTTCCAATTAATGATCCAAACTGTTACAGATACCTGGTGCAACAACATAGCTGGGAACCAGGGAAAAGTCTAAAAGGTACAATGCCCGATTTGTTTTTTTTTACTCGACCTCGTGTGTGTTTTGTCGTGACATCCGATACGGCAAAGTTCAAGGTCCCTTTGAATCCCTTCCCCGTATTGGGCCATGATTGTTCGTCTTCGTTTGTTACCAACGATTCCAACATCATTCATGAAATCCGCCTCGCTGATAATTATGAATCCGGCAAAACCGTCTACCCCGTGTACCGCAATAATTCAGAAAGAGATAAGATCGCAGAGGCACACTCGTGAGTCCGTGCTATGGTCGCTTTCAATATGTGGAAAGACTTCTACGTATAGCTTTGAACGTTATGAGACGGACCGTTGTGTTGTTCGTACCCTTTGCGGTACACGCACGTCCAGCATTATCTGCCAAAAGTTTCATGCGCGGTTCCTTCTCGAGAGATGCCTTCGACGAATCTCGCCATAAACACGCTGTTCGTCGCAAACAAATTATTGTTATATGCACATTTGAATATACATATATATGTACATGTGCATGATTTTAGCTTTCGAAAAGGCGCGTGGCTACCCCATCGAGAGAGCTGCCTACGTGACCGATTTAATGAACGTACCGCGACAGAAACTCGACACGTCGGGCGTTGATTTCAAGCATAGTCTCAAGAGAAATCAGGCGCTGCTAGGACCGATGGGTGCATCCAAGTTTGACTATCGTCAACGATTCGCGAACGGGCGTCCCTATCCTCCGCCGCCGCATCAGCCATACGGTTACGGTGGGCCACCACCGCCACGAGCTTTTGGTCCGAGGCCACCGCCGCTTCCACCGCCACTACCAGGAAGATGGCTCGACGGTCCTCGACCATTGGCGTACGGTATGCTGCCACCTCGGCCTCCCGGTCCAGGCCCTTTTCCCGGCCCTCGCTTCGCACCGAGAATGTCGGGCCCACAAGGAAGGCCGGGTCCGCCAAGGTTACCACCGCCCAATCGTGGACCACCGCCCAGATTGTCGGGACAGAGAATGCCACCTCCCAGGTTACCACCGCCTAGGTTACCACCACCAGGAATGGGATCTCCGCGGATACCTCCACCCGGTATGGGGCCTCCTCGTTTATCGGTACCGCGGATGGCGCTCCCGCATATGCCACCGCCGCGATTGTCCAATGTACGAATGTCTATGGAACACCTTAAGCCCGAAGTTTCCTTCGGCCCGAGCAAGATAGCTAATACGTCAGCCGTGCTACGAGGTATGGTTCGCGCCAATCCAGCGACCAGAATCACCAACGATCTGGACTTCACGGTCGACACTTTCGAAGAGAATCTTACGAGTACCATTCGCCCGTGAGACGAAATCGGGCTTCGAGTGGTGGGTGGATCGATGCCGAAACGACGATTGAAGACGTTACATTAAAGCTAGCTTATAATTCTCTATTTCTTTACCATACTTTATTCGACATTGGCTCGGTTCTTTCGTATGACGTCGTATCTGAGGATAATGTTGGAGTTCATGCCATTGGAATGCAAAGGAAATTATTATTATCAATCGGTCAATTTTTGTTTGGTTTATGCAGGCTGCAAAAATCACACAACCCTTTTTATCAGGTTCCTTATTTGAGATCTCTAAATTAAATTAGCAGAAAACAATATTTCCGATGGTAGCACCAGTGGCGAAATTTAAAAAGAAGCACTTTCCTTCCAACGATTCCAACTATGCAAACTTCAAGACCATTCTGACAACTCAAGCAGGTCGTTACACCAATGCTTTTTCCGATCCGTCTAACACGTTGTGTGGTTAGCACAAGACAGCTAACACTGCTACTTCAGGTCCGTACGGTTGACAAACTTGTTGAGCTGGAAATATATCATGACTAATCAAGGACTAAACTTGAACGGAAAGAAAAAATGGGTTTTTTATATACTTCATATTTGTATCTGTACTTATGTTAATTATTTTCTTTTTGTCTCTTTTCTACGGAAGAAGGAGTCTTTATTCTGATAATCTTAATCAATAACTGGCGAGCTCTATCGCGTAAGCGATTAATATCTGTGTCTAGAACTGGATAAGAATATTTCGATCAATGAATAAATTACATTTACTGTCAATACAACGCTCAATAGGTCTCGTTACATGCTCTCATTCGCAAAGCTGCGGCTGTTCAACCTCGTTTGGCTTCTCTGCTAAAGATGGTGTCGACAGATGACTGTCCGATAAGTACGCGGGACCGATATACGCATCTTTGTTTAATTACACAGTTTTAGGTTCTCATTCAAGATGTGGCGTCACTAGTTGCACGCGCTTTCGACTTTGAAATGGCAAACCGCGATCTTACGTTCTCATCAATGATGCATGTACGTTTGAGTCCCGGATAATGGACGAGTCTCCGTGGCTCGGGCGCCGACGGCGCATTAAAGTGATTCAATATTCGGTCTGGGTCGTGGGTCACTCGTGTAGGTGGTACAATCGTTCCTCACGAGCCACTAGCTGTCCTAACCTCGGTCGTACACGTTCATATATTATTGAAGCCCGCCTCAGCTAGCGGCGTGCGTGGAATAATTTCACGAGATGCTGCACCATCGGTCAGCACTGTACACGTGTTATGAACGAGAATACAGACGAAGGGAGGTCAATAACGAGCAAGAGGAGGGAAAGAGAGATAGACGAAGAAGAGCTCTCGGGGACGAAGCGTCGGTCGATCATGGTACGGACGTCAGAATCTTGCTGACGGATACTGACAACAGAAACGAGATGGACAATAATGATATTGAATTACGTTTGGTAAATAGTTTTTAAAAAGGAGTTTTTTCCGTAAATCCCTGAATTTGTTATCGTGCGTGCAAAACTATCATAGTAGTATCCACACCTTATGATGCTGCAAGTTTAGGTAGCGTCTGACATGAGTCTCCGTGAATTATGCCCCAATTCAACACTTCAAAATCATTGTTTTTGAACCGTCTAAACCATGGGGTGACACTCTTCGAATTTCGTGTCCCCCATATTGACCCTCTCCACGAGGCGCGCTAGCAGTCAACCGCGTTACCTCCACTCCGATCGGGAAGCGTCTGCATTCGAAGCATACGATGCGTTTGGATTATTCATTAATAATACATTACAATTTCAGAGTATATTTTTAGAAGCGAAGGGATAGGCTATATGCACATATCGAAGTATTATTGTATTATAAAAATATTTATTGAACATAAACAAATAACACGAAAAATAGTAACGATGCACGCAGGCATTGTTAAATATAAAAACGAAAACCACCGAAAATGTATTTATATAATCACTTTTTCTTTACACCAAATTGATTTGTTTTCACACCAAACTGCAGAGCTCCCTCTATACTTTCGACACTTTCCAATAAAAAATCGAGATCGAGAAAACGGAGAAATCCAAAGAAAATGTCAAGGTTGCGGAGGTTAAAAATAATGAAATAATGCGACGAGGCGTTTTGCGGAGTGAGAGTAACGCGGGTGACTACTAGCGCCGCATGGTGGGCTGCTTTCCGTTGCGTCAATAACGGGGCTACCGATTGTTAAGGGAATATATACGAGCGTCACGCCCCTGGTCTAAATCAATCGATGTTCTTTCCGATAGAGCATGATCGCCGAAATTCTCGACGAAAATTCTGTGTGCTTCAGCTTCAAATGTTTTTACAATAGACTAGCGCCGTAAAAATCCCCACAAATACTCTTTTGAAGAACACTATGAAGAAAAAAAGTTGTTTACACTTCGGCGAAATGGAATACACTGAATATCAAGCTCGCTGATAGTACTTCCCTATAGATGTGTTACTATATTAAGGGGTGAGATGCAGTAAGAATTGTCAAAAAATCGATTTTTTTTTACATTTTCTTGAAGTATGTTTCGAATATATTCCCTGAAAATTTGAAGTCAATCCGATGAATAGTTTCCGGGATATCCCACAATTAGTGAAGGGACATCGGGTCCCCATGGCAGGTAGCGGACGACAGCTGCAAGCAACCAGTTTCGACCCCCTATTATATTCTATAAATAGTCTTGTTCGTAACTGAACATTTTCAGTTCGAAGACAACAACAAATTGATATTTTGGAAGCTTCCACATCGGCAGAAGCCCTATAGTATGGGCCAGGAATTGATGATTCAATGTAAGTCATTTTTTAATTAGTATTTCTATACATAAATCAAGTGTAAAATTGGAAAACACTTTCAGAAATTTTCAAAAATGTATTACTCAAAAACTATTAACTTTTGAAAAACGTTACATAGAATACTTTCGTTTTAAAATTTTCCAAAATGTTTAAAAAAAATAATTCATTCCGAAAAACTTCAATTTTTTGAAATGTTTTTTTAACAATTAGCTATAAACAATGGAATATTCGACTTTTTGGCAAAAATTATGATATTCGGATTCAGCGGATCAAAATAAAAGTGTGCGTTAGCTTAGGTTTGGATTATCCATATAGCAACGTGAACAACTGCGTTCTTTGTGAAATCCTACTTATCATTCACGTATCATCGTTATCATTACCACCAATGTTGTACCGACTTTGTTAATTGTTGATTTTAATTATTCTTCGATATTGAGATAATACGAAAATCTGAATGTTGGATGTTGAGTTTTTGCAGATGACACTTTCATCCGGCCTTAAAAAAAAGAATAATTTTAATGCGTATAAGGTAAATGTCCCAATTATTGAATACTATCTTGTATTTTTATTATTTCTTATTCACCTACATGCATTTACTTATTTATAAAATTTCTTTACATATATGGAACTTTTAGCTATCGAAATGTTACCTTGTGCAAAAAAAGCTTTAACTAATACAGAAAAAAATTATTTTATTAGCCACGGTGACTCGATTTGACGTCTCGTCGTAACTGCTTATCGTTTTTGCTAAGACGCGCCGCTTCATGCGTAAGGGCATAAAAAATTCAAAAACTGTCGCATCTCAAAAAGTAAAGGCGTTTCAGGTTCCTCAGAACATTTCTTACAAATAACAATTTTTATGAAAAAATTTTATTTAATTATTTGTTAAAAAATACGGTGTTCGATCATTGGGACATAGAAAATGCAGTGTGTTCCCATTATTGAACACTCGAATTCTCCAAGTTGGCGTCATTAAACCCATCAAAACATCAAGACAGTTAACGTGTGATAGATCGTGTGAATCGGATTTATTCAAACAAGAACTGTAAGTTCCTGAATAAACTTACCTTTATTCTTTTAATAATAACTCTAAGATCGTCAAATATATTTTTTATTTGTATTTTCTTGCAATAAACATAAAAAGGAAAGTAAAACGAGAATATAACCTAAATGTAACCTAAAAATACGAATGTACTGTTCAATATTTTTTGCTCTCCGATATTTCAGAGAGCCAAGCTGCGACAAAATCAAACAAAAACAGAACATGAAAACGAGGAAGCTGAAAATAAAAATAAAATAAAGTTCGAGTTGAAAAGCAAAAATAAACAAAATGCGAATGAACCAAAAACCTGTCAAAAGAGACTAAATATATATTCTTGTATTTTTACATGATTAATAAAAGATTATTTAAGTGTTTGATTTCGCTTTTATTCCTTAATATTGTACCCAAAATAATAATTTTAGAACGGAAAAAGAATTCTCGAGAGGATTCAATAACTGGGACATGCCTGTTCAATATTAGGGACACAGGCACTTCCAGTGTTCAATAATTGGGACATTTGCATTATTCACATTGTTATTCTTTTTTTTTCATTTGAAATCATTTAAAAATAATTTAAAGGGTGATTTTTCGAAAGTAAAAATATCATAGTATCATTTGAATCTAAAAACGATGGTTTTTTCTTGATTTTCCGAATTCAATCCCCCAGATCCTTAGCTGTTCAATAATTGGGACATTTCTTACGGATTATACCGAACACTATCCCGAATTTGCCGAGGTTGCGATGCGCCAGCCGGTGCACGGCTAGGCGGTCACCGCTCCGAGTATCGGCCATACGAAACGCTGCTTAACTAGAAACACCGCCGAGCCGAACCCCGACCACCCATCCACCAGTCTCGGTTATAAAATAAAGGTATTATGTGATTGAAAATAGTGACAAGGGCGAGGTAGGAGCTGAGATCGAAGCCCGCATACGAACGAACATTGCCAACAAAAAATAGATTTTCCTTGATTCATAGCGCTTTGAACGTCTTCTTCGATTGAGAAGCTAAGAGAAACGTTTAATGATCAAGATACCAACGAAGTATGGCATTAAGAGAAACGAATATTTTCAACGACTGTGGGTAAATCATTTCCAGGAAACGTACCGCGAATGTATATTTTGCTCTGTTCTCACTGTTGGGTCGTAATGAATCACGAAAGTACGAAACCGATTTCTCGAGCTATTCATGAATTAACTCTAACATCTATTGTCGATTGACTCATCGTATAATTGCCCAGAGCCCATCTGATCGCAAGTTGCCGATTAGTCCAACTTGATATACGGTTCTCGTATCCATGGGGGTTGGTTACGAGGCATCGGATTAATACGTATATCGTTATGACGTACGCTGGTACGTACTCAATGTGCACACCCATTATGTGTAGCGAACGCATAGAGACACAAGAATTACGCACGAGAGTAAAAGTTCTCAGGGCAATAAATAGCGTTGCATGGACGTGCATGCAAATATTGCGCATACGTATATTGGCGTACAGACCGTGGCCACGCGGGGGGAGTTATGATAAATGGTCATCCCGTTTCGTATGGTTCTTGGACGTGCATCACGAGAATTCCAGTTAGACTCTCATTCCACTCGTGCAATCATCCTCTACCACAATGGAATGTCAGCTGTGCCTGCACGAGGAGTCGTCTCGGATTCTTGCCAATCCGTAAATTCTACACACACACACACACACACACACACACACACACACACACACACACACACACACACACACACACACACACACACACACACACGTACAAAAAACGGTAAGAGTCGATGGTCGAGAATGTTCGTTCTCTCCTTCTCCAATATCAACCGTAGCATCCGAGTTCGCCTGGAATATACAGGATGTGTCTCTTTTCGAATTATTGTATAGTTCATGATTATTTATTGTCCATATGTATCCGTGAGATATTACGTGCAGACCGAAACTATTCAAACTGCGTTAGTCTAAGAGTCATTTTGCGTATTGGTTTGGTCTCGTCGATCGTATTCGATCCGACTACCATACGGTAGTAATAGACGGGAGATAGAAGGAAATTAAGAACACGAAAATTTCTCATCCCGCTCGGCATATAACGGAACGACGCGAGTTTCGACGAGGATAAAACTTCGATCTCTCGCTTTTTCTCTGACTTGACTACCAGTAATAATATTCCGTGATAATGCTAATGGTGATGCACGCTCGAAAATCGTCTTCCAAGACTGTCACATGTCGAGTGTGAGCAAATGGAACGGGAACAGCACTTGGGATCTCACACATATACGTCAATTATGCCCTTTTCTCTACCAACTCTCACTTACATACATATATGAAGGGTCTTTTGTTAGGTTCTCTAGCAAAGAGAAAACCGAGAATGGTCGCTGATAAAAGAGGAGCAGCGAGTATCGATAAATCGTCCGTGCACACATTTACACACACACACACCCACACACACACACCCACACACACACACCCACACACACACACACACACACCCACACACACCTCTTTATATGAGAGTGTGTGCACATCTTACACGTGCATCGATTATAGAACGAAAACAATTCAAAATCACTGCTTCGGTGTTCGGGTTTGTTTAGGTTTGTTTGGGTGCATTTGAACACCGAAGCAGTGATTTTGAATTGTTTTCGTACGAAACGCCCATCACACGTTCAATCCTTCCATTAAGAAGGGACAGGCCGACCAGGCTAGGATTCAAGCGGATTTCAACAAAACTTCATTAAGGGGTAAGGCCACTGTAAATTTTTTGAAAAATCGATTTTTTTATTGGCTTAAAAAATAGTTTAAACCCTCTAGTTTAAAAATAGTTTAAATCCTTTTAACTTCTTTTTTTAATTTTTTCCAATAAAAAACTATTCGCAAAACTTTAAACGCGTTTTTCTCGAAACATGGTTTTTCAAAATGGCACGCAGCATAACTCGAACAATTTTCATTTTTTTTACTTGAAATTTTAACCAGATGTGAACATTTACATTATCTTGAGAATGTCGATCGGAATTTTCAAGAACTTTATTTATTGATTTTTTATTAACAAAAAACTTGCCGTTTTTTTCGTCAAAAATCAATTTTTTTTTCAAACGCACGCCAAATCCACAAAAATTGATACTTTTTAAAATCCGATCAACATTCTCTAGCTATAGCCCTCTAGATTAATGGTTTTTTTTTGTTCTAGATGCAAAAGTGCACCAGTGGTGCTGCGTGCCGCGGAGCCCTGGAAGCAAAACATGTCCCGGGAAGATAGCTGTGGAACCGCCATTTTGTTTTTTTTTACTGTAAAAAAATTTTATAATAAAGTTTAATGTATGCCCGATAACACCATTAAAAGTTTTTTTTCAAATACCTTCAATTTCGGGAGCAAAAAATTAGTGAAAAAACCTTTTTTTTTGGGCCGTTACAGTGGCCTTACCCCTTAAGTATGTACATTAATTTATCAATGCGTTATTAGTTCCAAAGATGCTATTCATACTCTGACGTGTTGCGTTAAGCAAACCGATATATTCTTGTGAAAGACGTGTGTTTTAAATGACTTTTATGATAAATCTGTGGAACAAGTGTGTAGTTATACTTCGAGGTGTTTGATCTTTATTAAAAACTAACAAGGGGAGGACGTCAATCCGGACCCACCGATTTCGCCCAAACTCCCCACTTAACGTGGGGATCAACTTCCATAAAAATATTTCACTTGGGTGGTCCATAGGAAAGGTTAAAACGAGAGAGAGAGAAGAGCACTTTAAATTGAACTTTTCGTATAATTCGTTGGTGAAGTCTGGCAAGGGGTGACAGAATCAGAAGGGCGAAAGGTTCTTGTGCGGGCGTTCTCCACACTGCAGTGACAAACAAGTCCATAAAGACCTCCCCCCTCCGTGCTCTCCGTTACCCTCTTTTCTATGGCTCGTGTTCATCCCTTTCCCTCAAATCCTCGCCAGGGTACTTGGGGCATGGTTGAGCCACACAACACACGCAAACTACCTCTTCTTCGGTCTGCCCTTATTTTCGGCATCGTCTCACGGAAGTTTTATATTCGTTCTCCTTCGAGGTGTGCATTATAGCGGTGTGGACACAGAAAACGCGGGTACGGAAAGCTCTTTACCTCGTCGCTCGTCGGTCTCCACACGAATCCACCAGCACATTGTACACTTGTATGGATATTTAAGGTTGTACGGATGTGTTAAAAAACACCAAGATCTATCTACATCTGAACAACATAAAGAACTAAAAATGTTCACGTCGAACAGCGAGAAGTACACATAGTAGATCACAATACAGAAGAGAAACCGACGGAGGTGGAAAGGCCTTAGAATACGTTGAATAGGATCGTTCGGTTTGTTTTTTATCGCACATACGACGTTAAAAAAAGGTATTTATCAATCGTGCCAAATTTCGTTTTCACGAATAGTCATGACACAAATTGGAAATCGATTTGATCGGATCGGGATGAATGATACATTGCAATTAAGGGGGATGGCGGGTTCCTTTTACAACATCAAAAAGAACTTATGCCCCAAAATGAACTTGGGGGAGGGGGAGTCGAACAAGCACATTTCGGCCCCAGAATGGCAGATTAATCGGTAGCCCATCTAGTAACAACATTTTTGAGCCACGAAATTGTAAACGTGTGTTTTGCAGAAAACCACATATTCGTAAACCTCGTACAGTATAACTCAGAAACTATCTAATCGATCATTTCGAAATTTTGCACAATTCTAGATACCATAATCACCGTCTATGTGAGACTAAAAATCCTTAATTTTTTTTTGAAAAACGACTTTTTTATTAACAAATATTAGAGAAAAAATTTCATAAAAAATATATATTTTTTTCAAACACGTACCATTTTCAAAAGTTTCTCTTTTGTTTGGATTCATCAGGTTCACATAGAGCGTGTGTATCTTAGGAATCTAAAAGTTCTTGGCTCCGATGCTTCAGATCAATGCACCAGGCACTAGATTGTACGCCGTGAAACAACTCAGATGGCAACCGTCTCTGCAGCAACGGTCGTAAAGGGGCCATTGTCAATTTAAAAAAATTAATGGTTAATAGATTCGTAAACAAAATTTTAATTATGTAGAATATATAGTTTCGAAACAAAAAAATCTTGAAAATACGGCTATTTTTGAATGCCTAAACGGAACCCCTCCCTCGAATGAATGACATTTGAGGCAATTCCTGTAACTTCAAATAAAATATTCATTCCATATTTTTCATTCAAATGGTATTACGAATCGCGGCCCGACAACTTGCATAATTTTTAACAAAAAATCTCTTACTCATTTCAATTTCAATTCGTTATTTCGGAACCTCTATCTTCCGGTGATAAGGTTCGATATTGCTTCTCCCGAGAAGTTTTGATTAGTTCTGAAAAGAGTGAAATGACAAAGAATCGATTCTTCATGATAGCGATGAAATATTTGCCTTTGAAGCTACATTCCCAAGGATTTGATGACCGTCTAATTGCGGCGTAAAAAAGAAAATAGAGGTTGGCGGTCCTTTTCTTAGTAGCAGTGAGGCCGCCGTGGGGGAGCCAACTATAGAACTAACGGATGACGGAGGCACGAAGGAATATTCATACATGTGCGTGCGTGTAAAAAAGTAAGGGTGCAAGGCACATAGACGACAGAGATCGAATCGCCAGACTATGCGCGAACTTTAATCGAGACCCATAATTCTCATGAGAGCGAGAGTTGGGGTGCGTATTTCCCTTCCCGGTCCAATTAGCCGCGAGCAACGGGCATGGCAATTAGTCCCGATTAATTCCTAAAAAATGAGAAAGGAACGCGTGCCCGGTGGTCTGTGGTAGGTTGTGGTTTAAGGGTGATAAATACGTACGTATATAAATGAACTCCAAAAATGTTGCAGGGTTCGAATAATAGGGAAGGCCTGATCAGGCTAAAGGGTAACCATTTATCGTAGAAATTATATTCATATATATGCACACACACACACACATGCACGTACACGCAAAGAATATTTTGAGCTCGTTATATGTATGCAATATTAGTATTCATCGCGTCTGGCTGCTTTAAGGACGATCCTCAAGTCAAACGTCTAAAATCATCTTTCCGCACATGTAGGTATATATAGATACTCCATTAGGAGTATATGTATACTTTGAAAAACTTTTTTTTTAAGTAAAAAACGCCAAGTAATAAAAAATCCCATAAAATCGTTATCGCTTGTTTTACTATATAAAAAATTCTGATTTATCTCAAATATCTCAAACGATACTTTTTATTTAAGTTCAAAGAATGGTTTCATTCTTCATCTGTAATGCAAATGTACAAAAAAAGTGAAATCACTTTTATGAAATAGCCAAGCAAATTTACTAGTCATGTATTGTACCTAAATTGTTAAAGCTTAGGAATAATATTTTTGAAAATATTTAATTTGAAAAAATCAAATCATATTACTATTGTAAGAAAAAAATGATATCCCCATTAGATCAAAGTACAAAGTAGGTATAACACAAGTACACTGGAAATACTGTGCAACGACTTGGCGTGCATGGTAGGAAAAAGCTCGGGAAGATACAGAATTTTCCGTTCCGACTGCCCGCGAAAATAATTTTTGCCTCGATATATGTATGTATGTATGCGTGTGTGTATGCGTGTGTGTGTATGTGTATAATTTTACATTATAACGTGGCGTCCACTAACAGGGGTATTAGGAACATTTCAAATTATAATGTTCCATCAGGTACCAGGGTCTGGGAACTCGAAGCGTGTTTTTTTCCCCGAGTTCTAGTAATTCTGAGACAAATATGAAATAAATGTATTCAGCAAACAAATTTAATTTGTTCAATTTATGCATGTATTTACTCGTGTTAAATATATTTATATATAAGTGTGTGTATGTGTGTAGATATAATTTGGGTTATTGCAGTGCACTCGTCGCAGGAAATATGTAAAATAGAATTCAATCCCATTCGAGTTTCCTTCACTGTTTTCCTCAAAAAATGTCTTTGTTACAGCGAATACAATTTACACTGTCGGCATGATGCTGTAAATCCACGATCTGACGTCCTTTGACAGCGAATTTTCGTGCGAAAGATCGTAGGAAGCTCAACGTTATAACTGCATGATAATCACGCTGTTGCCACGATTACAGCGCGACTCTCTATACGAGTGTGAGACCTATCAATGCATGATGATGAGGTGCGAATGTGTGGGGCATATAGAGGGTACAAGCTCTGTCAAAAATTGACAACCAACAGCATAGTATACTCATTGGATTACTATACGCTTCTGCCGAAACTTTTGGCTCATACGTGTACCTACAGAACTACCTTAAGATGTTGAGATGACGAAATCCTTCGTCGAATTTTTGTTTAAGGGGTTACCCCCACTTGCGATTTTGAAAGAATCGATTTTTTATTGCATTTTTTTGAAGTATAAGTATCTGAGAATATGTCCTGAAAATGTCAAGTCGATCCGAACAAAATTGACTGAGATATGAGCGTTGAAAGAGAAGAATCCGTTGTGTAAACGACCGGATAGTCTGCCGTCTGGCGCGCTCGACCCTCCCTCCGACCTTCAATGCATTGTTCGATGAAAAGGGTCGTATACCTGGCATTCACAACGTTCATATAATAGACTGGAATTTATAAAAACGTATTTTCGTTGTCTGTTACGGTCTAAACTCGTCAGTGTAGCTCGAAAGTTCGACTGTATAAGACGTATATTCCGCCGTTCATAATATTATAAGCACAGTTTTTATTCATTTTACATTCAAAAATGGATCGAAAAAAAGTTTCGCGACAAACAAGAAGCAGTGATAATTTATGGAAATCTCGACCAAAAATAAGGAAGGGTGTTTTTAACCCCAACCTGGCCGAAACGGAAACTGAAAGTTTCAGCACGTCTGCGAAGAAACTGAAAAATAATATTGATATGACTGTGAATCAAAGTCCTAATATCGAATATCGAATTTTGAACTTTTGGGTTGTGTTTGCTGCTATTTCAAATTTAGTGAAGTGCAAAACGTGTAATGGAAATATTACATTTGAAACGGCAAGTGCAAGAGGACTAGGCTTCAAAATCGTTGTGAAATGTGACTCATGTGCAGATAATTTGATACCATCTTCTCCTTTTTTGGAACATTCGTATGAAATAAATTGTCGATTTATATTCACCATGCGAGTTCTCGGCATAGGATTGGCTGGAGCACAAGAATTTTGCGGACGTATGGACATGCCAAGGTTTCTTACCGAGACTACATATTCAATAATTTTGAAAAGTATATATGAGTCTGTGAAAACATGTGCAGATGTAATATTTAAAAAATCCGTACGAGAAGAAATTGAAGATACACCTAATGCAGAAGGCGATGCAACTCCTAAATTAACAGTTTCCGGAGATGGATCCTGGAGGAAGCGAGGATATACGTCGTTGTTCGGAGTCACATCAGTCATAGGCTACTACAGTGGAAAAGTACTTGATCTTGTGGTAAAAAGTGCGTATTGTAAAATGTGTGAATCGTGGAAACATAAGCTAAATGATGCGGAATACGAAGAATGGTACGAAACACACGAAGATAACTGCAGTGCAAATCACGAAGGCTCCTCGGGAAAAATGGAGGTGGACTCCATTATCGAAATCTTCAAGCGTTCAATAGAAAAATATAATGTCCTGTACCGTTACTATATTGGAGACGGAGATTCGAAAACGTACACTGGGCTAGTAAATTCTCATCCTTATGACGACGTAGAAGTTATAAAAAAAAGAATGCATCGGTCACGTCCAAAAGCGTATGGGATCCTGCTTTCGTAATTTAGTAAAAAAAAAAAACAAAAAGCTTGGTGGTAAAGGACAGCTGACAGGAAAATTTATTGACAAGCTCACTGTGTATTATGGACTTGCTATTCGACGCCATTCTGCTTCTGTTCACGATATGCATGAGGCAATATGGGCGACCTTCGATCATTACAGTTCACCCGATGCAAATCCACACCATGAGAGATGTCCAACCGGTGAAGAATCGTGGTGTTCGTATCAACGAGCTCAGGCGAGAAACGAGGCTTTCCAATACGATTACAAACCACTTCCATCAAATGTATTGGATGCCATCAGACCTATATACAACGATCTGAGTAAGGAAACTTTACTCGAAAGATGCGCCGGTGGCTTCAAAATAACAATGAAAGCTTCAACCAACTTATTTGGAAAATCAGCCCAAAAATCGTCTCGAGTGGAGCAATCGTTGTAAATTTAGCAGCTTATATTGCCGTTGGACTATTCAACGAAGGTTCAAAATCATTATTATTTTATTTGAACTCAATCAGAGTGAGCTGTGGACACAATGCGCACGAATACGCTGATAAAATGGATGAAGCACGGATTGCACTGGCAGAGAGACGTGCGGCCGAGAGCACTCGTGAAGGAAGAATGTTACGAAGGCAACACCAAATTTCCGTTTTGCAAGCGGCATCGTCGGCGGAAGAACTTCTGTATGGGCCCGGAATAGATGCCTCTATGTAAGTTTACAAAAAAAAAATATTTTATTCGTGTAAACTGAAATTGAAACTTTAAATGCGTTTTTCTCAAAATGGCATTTCTGAAGTCGGTGACCAAGATTACACGAACAGTAATGAACCGATTTTCTTGAAATTTTGCAGGCTTATTTAATACATAAAAATGTAGTCTTTAATCTTTCAATAAAAAAAATTGCCGTTTTATAGCCAAAAACGGCCGTTTTTTTCGTTAAAATCAAACCATTAACTTTGACTGTCCGCCATTTTGTGAAAAATGAATATTTTTTAAAATTCTTCGATTAAAGACTAGTTTATACTTATATTTGACTAAATCCATCCGCATTTTTTTTCAGATGATCCACTTCGCCGCAATGTTGGTCACCGCAAACCGTGTATATAAAAACATTATTTCATTGACGGCCATTTGCCACTAAACAATGTAATATTTTTCAATAAAAAAATTACTGAAAGTTCTTCAAGATGTGTTCTTTAAGATGGTATATTGATCGATTAAAAAAGTTTTGTAGTTATCTTTAAAAAAATTCATGAAAAAGGCCTTTTTTGCGCTACAAGTGGGGGTAACGCCTTAACCATGCACGCCAAGTCGTTGCACAGCATTTCTAGTGTACTTGTGTGTTACATACTTTGTACTTTTATCTAATGGTGATATCAATTTTTTCTTATAATAGTAATATGACTTTTTTAAATGAGATATTTTCAAAAATATTATTCCTAAGCTTTAACAATTTAGTGTGCAACATGACTCGTAAACTTGCTCGCCTACTTCATAAAAGTGATTTCACTTTTTTTTGTACATTTGCATTAAGGGGTAAGGCCACTGTAACGGCCCAAAAAAAAAGGTTTTTTCACTAATTTTTTGCTCCCGAAATTGAAGGTATTTGAAAAAAAAACTTTTAATGGTGTTATCGGGCATACATTAAACTTTATTATAAAATTTTTTTACAGTAAAAAAAAAAACAAAATGGCGGTTCCACAGCTATCTTCCCGGGACATGTTTTGCTTCCAGGCCTCCGCGGCACGCAGCACCACTGGTGCACTTTTGAATCTAGAACAAAAAAAAACCATTAATCTAGAGGGCTATAGCTAGAGAATGTCGATCGGATTTTAAAAAGTATCAATTTTTGTGGATTTGGCGTGCGTTTGAAAAAAAAAATTGATTTTTGACGAAAAAAACGGCAAGTTTTTTGTTAATAAAAAATCAATAAATAAAGTTCTTGAAAATTCCGATCGACATTCTCAAGATAATGTAAATGTTCACATCTGGTTAAAATTTCAAGTAAAAAAAATGAAAATTGTTCGAGTTATGCTGCGTGCCATTTTGAAAAACCATGTTTCGAGAAAAACGCGTTTAAAGTTTTGCGAATAGTTTTTTATTGGAAAAAATTTAAAAAAGAAGTTAAAAAAATTTTTTACCGTTAGTCTGCAATCCCAGCACCATACATTTGTCCTTCGATAGCCAAATTTTCGTCTTCTTCGTCTTTCCTGGTTGATTTTTGGAGCGCGCGCGCACTTTTGGCCGCGTCGCTCAGAGATGTCTCCGCGTGCGTGATGCGTTTGGCGTCGGCTTCGATGCAGAAATTATATAACTGTACACCAATTTCCACCTCCAACATCTTGAATATTTGCAAGACGTTGGTAAGGCCGCCATTGAATATGCAAACAGCGATATCCGTCGCAATATCTAGTACAGGTTTTCCGCTTGAGGATGATTTGGGGGCCAAACTCCAAACGGTAGCGTTGAAACTTTCGTTATTGTTTTGAGTATAGGCCCCCAAGCAACGCTCCAGCAACTCGTCCCGGCTCAATTCCATGTAGATGGGTTTGATGGCTTGATAAACCTCCTCACTCATTGGCTGATTGTGATGATACGCATCCAAGGCATTTTCTGCTTTCGCTTTCTTCCAACTGCACCAATTCTCCGAACATTTTTCGTGCTGAGGCTTTTCATCCGTTGACATTTTGTGAAAAAGGGTTGCCCAGATCTCATTTTTCATATTTTTGATGGAATCGGAATTTCGACGGATTGCTAAGCCGTAATAAATGCTTAGTTCGTCAATCAATTTGGCAATGAGTTTTCCTCTTCCCCCGAGACCTTTTGTTCCTTTTTTTAAGTTTCTCAATCGAGTGCCCATTCTTTTTTGCACGTGATCTATGCACTCTTTTTTTTAACATCAACATTTTCATAAGGCTTCGAATCCACGATGCCTTTGAAAGTTTTGGAATCGCCATCTCCGATATAATTGCAGTATTTTATTCCGTATAAATCTTCTGAGCGTTGGAACATTTCGACGACAGCATCGACTTCCATTTTTCCCGATGATCCTTCGTGATTGGCTTGGCATTCATCGGCGTGACTTATTTGCCATTCCTCGAATTCCGTTGTTCCGTTTTTGGACTTCCAGTGCTCGCATGATTTGCAATACTTTGATTTCACTTCGACATCGATTATTTTTCCAGACGACCAGCCGATCAATGACGTGACTCCAAAAAGCGATGAAAATCCGCGTTTTCGCCATGAGCCATCGCCGGAAACCGTTACTCCGTCAGTTTGTCCATTTTTCTGGCTTTCCTCCTTCTCTTCTTGCGCTGCTTTCTTCATGCTTGCATCTCTCACTGCTTTCGTTGCGATTGCTATCGTTTTGACCAACTTATCATAAAATGAATGAAAAATTGGGCGTGGCAAATCCATGAACGCGCAAAATTTTTTGATTCCATGTAATCCTATTCCAATCAGTCGCATTGCAAGCACGATTCTACGATTTATTTCATATGCATTGCGAATGAATTTGGAACTCGGAATATCCACATCGGGACATTTTGGGCAAACGATTACAATTTTGAATCCTAAACTACGAGGACTTCTTTCTCGAAACGCAATGTCAGATCCGCACGTTTTGCACTTGACGTGCTGGGCAATAACGGCAAAAACGGCGCAGAAATTGATGATTCTATAGCCGAATTGACTATTAACATCGAATTCCTCGTTGCAGTCCTTCAGTTTTTTCGCCGAAGCACTGACGCCCGGCTCATCACTCTCACGTTCGTATTGATTCAAGGGTCGTTTCTTCCCGCCTGACCGACGCCGCGTTGGATACGAGGTTTTCGTACCTTTTTTTCCAAGATACACTCGAGCACTCATTTCAACTACACGTTCGTAAACTTTACAGTGAAATTGTAAAGAAACCACGAAAAACACGCAAAAATCGTCGCTTATGAAGAATCAATCGCTCTTTACTGTGCGCTTGCTGTCTCTAAACTAATGGAATTTTTCTTGATAATGCTCAAAAGGATCGAAAGGACACGTGGAACGTTAATACCGGCGGTTAGGAGCAATGGGGGGGGACCTATTGTGTCGTCCCTTTTCGTCATTATGTTTGCCGCAGGTAGTCGTTTCGGAGCAAGTTTTGACACGCTTGGCGGCGACCTTCATTTCCTAAGGACAACAATTTTTTTTTCGCACAGGACCTTTTTTTTCTTTTTCTAGAGGGTTTAAACTATTTTTTAAGCCAATAAAAAAAAATCGATTTTTCAAAAAATTTACAGTGGCCTTACCCCTTAAAGAAGTATAATGAAACCATTTGTTGAACTTAAAAAAAAAAGTTTTTGAAAGAGATTTCAGATCTTATTGAAAGGGGAATTTCAATATATCTAAACACACTGACGTCCGCAATTTCAAACTCGTTTAAAACATTACTTTTTATTGCTGAATATTTTTTTTAAAGAAATTAATACAACTGGTTTTTTTCTTTTTACAAACTTTTTTACAATAAAAGATTCCCAATATACTAATTTATGAGAAGATTAATTTCAAATTAATAAAAGTATAGGAAATACAGAGGGGTTACAACTTTTAACATCCATTTTTCAAACAAAAAAAAAGGTTAAAGAATGGAACTTTTTACTTTAAGAGGGTATGTTTGTTATTATTCAATAAGAAAATGACAGATGAATGAAAGTAAATTCCCTTTTAAAAACAATGAGAAATTCTTGTATATTGAAAAAAAGATTTTTTTTTCTTTGTACAGATATTCACTTTACATGAGCGAATATACCCGTAAATGTCGAAAAACTATTTTTTTTTACCGAGTAAGCGAAATAACAGTGGCCTAAAACACTAATGGATTTCCTTCAAGTTTTTTTTACCAAATCCAAAGCTTGATCATTCGGGCTACATGGAAAAAATTGGGCCAACTTTACGCTTAGCATACTTTTTGTGGACACTACCAACTTGGAAAGAATGCTTGAGCATAATATTCGCGATAACTATCCGCAAAGATGTCGTAACTTTTGTAGTTTATAGAATGAAGGGCATTTTTGAAATTTTTAACTGCACATCTCACAGAAAACAAAGTAATTAAAAATCGATTTTTTCTTACCTTGAAGAGCATACGTTCAGCTTCCCAAAAGCGTACTTTAAATTCGTGTACGATGAATGGTCCATGAGTTATTGATTATTAAAGTCAAAAGTGTCATTTGACTTTGATCATGTAATTGATATATACTTGTTTCAGAGTTTAAAATAGAAAGGGTGATCCAAGAAAAATACGTTTGATTGCGTCATTAATTAAACAAATTGTTCGTTGCCTGTACACCTGTTCAAAACAAAAAATCGGATATTTTCCTTTGCGAGGTTTCTTTTGATTTTTTATTAACAAAAGAGCAATTAATTATTTTGAGTGGAAGCTTGAAATCTATAGAATCTAGCCTTTGAAATGCTTTTTAAAATTTTCTTGAAATAGAAATGCTTTTTTAAAATTTTAAGATAAAGCAATTTGAAAGTCACTGAAAAATTTTCATAATTTTTTTCTTCTTTTGATCCTTGTGATCCCAACTCCATGACGCTGAAGTTTGCATCCAGGGAGACTAGAATGAAGGAGTGGACACTGTGCGCTAGCGATGTGGCTCCAAAATCAAGGAAAATAATAGTTGTAGGTGGCGTTGCAATCGGCTTTCCCTTATATATAGATATACCGTCTTGCTTAGCTTTCCGCCGCGTACTTATACATGATTGTCTATGGATTGAATCCGTGCTCGAAAATAAAGAATTATGTGATGTGTAAAAAAATTATAAATAAAAACTCACATTTTAAATGAGTTTTGTATATAGTTATTAATGTTTTATAAGGGGCAATGTTAAATGTGTATAAATTGAGAACGAACCATTTATTGAACCGTTCGTTGAATCGTTTTCAAATTTGATAGAAGATTATTACATAGACAAAGTAACAATGGGTGTAATTGTGATAACTTATTATTTAAAAAATTACGCTCGTACAATAGAATATTTGTGATTATTATTACTTATTGTGATAGTTATGTATTATTGCACAGACATAATGTACAGCAAAATGCGCCTGAATAACAGTACAGATTGGCTATTTAATTCATTCGCAGTGAACCAAATTTATTATTCAAAATTATATTGATTACTTTTATTTGTGACACTTCTGTCTGCTGTTGTTAATCGCACGCGTGAACGCTTCCAGCGTCGCTCTTAACATTATTGGAACAATAAAGATGGAAAACAATGCAAATCCTGCAGTACGTCATGCATTGAAGCTCAATATGACTGTGCATTTTTTTCAGCGATGCAACAATCTTACATTTTTCATTGTCATTATCTCACTTTCTACAACTAGAGTTCCGTACATTAGCTTCGTCAACTACGGAACACGTATCGTTTTTGTATTTTATAATAAACGAAAAATATGACTAAACTCTCGCGAAAAGAAAAGAAAACCAAATGTTAGTATAGTACAAGTTTGCAAATATCATGCAATATAAAAAAAAAACGATGATGACGAAATGAGGAGGACATCATCGAAGTGTTGCTGTATCCGTAGAAGATCCAGTTTCCAAACTAGTTGAGTTTCACAGAGGGCGAAGTCATCCGCATCATCCAGCACCCCGACGCTGAAGGGGCAGCGGGAACGATCGACGATACGACAGCGTCGTCGAAGAGCGTCCAGTAATCTCGTGGTATCGATGCCTTTTTTCCATTGATTATGAACTCATCACTATTTTTAATATATTTGTCTGCGAAGTGAAACTCACAAACAAAGTGCGTTTTTTTCACTGCGAAACCAAGGGCCTTGCTCTATTCCAGGAGTCACGTGTTGCACTGATTCAAAAAATAGTTTTAAAGATACAAATGTAACTGGTAAAAATTGATGAACCTACCCTAGTTGAGTTTCAACATATCTTACCTTAGGCACTGCAAAAATGGATGTTGTTCGCATTCCCATCCTTCTTTTTCTTGCCTCATCGTTGAATCGACCGCTCTGACATGCAGGGACTGAGCATAGTATCTTCATACTGAAAGTAGATGGATTATTTAAACAATGAAATGGAAAAAATGTTTCGAAAGTTCTTTTCAACACTTGAAAAATCACCAAAGAAACTTCGATCTCACAAGAACATTCCCTTTAAAATTTGTCACTGCAAAATAATTCAACAAGCATTGACACAAATTGGTCGTCCTTGCTCTTGTGGGGTTAGAATTTCGTTGGTAATTTTTTATGTTCTTTAATAGATAAATTAATTAATAATAAAAACATACCTTCTTCAACCGCTTATCTCCTTTCGCGAAAATGAGAACTTTTTTCGAGACACATACTTTTTCAAAACTTCACTCCCGCAAGAAACCCGGTATCATTCAAGTCACGTCAAGGTAAAAGGAAAATTGCCGAAAAGACGCAAACCGCGATTTTGACAACTTTCCTCTAATGCGCATGCCTAGAACCTTTAGCTACAAGTATACATCGGGAAATTGCGATCGCAGCGCCTCTTGCGGTCACTTATAAGTCGGGATTTTGGGGCCGTCTTTCGCTGCTTATCTCCTATGGAGAGTCCACTCCTTTACTCTAGTCTCCTTGTTTGCATCCATGGAGACTAGGTACCAGGAGACCAAACTCCCTTGCAAAGCCACTGAAATACGCGACCACGAAAATGGCCCAACATAGATGGCGCTGGGGTGCCGCGGGCCCTATTTATCGTAATATATTAGTCGACGAGGTGAAAGGGATCGGATGAGTTTCTAACCTCACGACAAACCGAGCGTGACAGCGAACGTGAAAATTTATAGCGATCAAGGCCCGTTAATTTTCCCATGACCATTTGAAGAAAAACTCTTTTGGAAGCGAGAAAAGGTGAGTCTTTTGTTTAAGAATACTAAATTTTGCGACTGAAACCTCTGTCGCTTGTAGAGTAACTTATTCAATAATTGATGACAAAATAAATTTCCTTGTTCACTGAAAGTCTGGATAGAAATTAGTATTTTATTTAATTATAAATGTTACGAATAATATACCGTATTCGATCATTCAAAACTATCATCAGTATTTCATTCTTGAAATTTAATTTCAGTGTCCAATATGGTGAAAGTGTGTGGAGTACCAGGTTGCAAGACTGGTCAGTACGAACACCGAACTCAGCGGTGCGCATTGGGATTACCCCGTATAGGGTCGCCTGTCGTAACAAAAATGACAGCATTCAGCCATTAAACTGTTTGCTGATAATCGGCCAATAATTCGTCGAACAGCATTGGGGTACTGTAGGCGGATGAACGGCTTGTCAGGTCTATGCCAGCCATTGGTGGGCCAATACCATCGCACCGATAATATGGCGATCAGCATTGGGCGTTTTGCAAATGCAGGTCGTTAAACTGTAATAAGTAAAAACATGAGATACGGTTTCGAAAAGCATATCTGAAGGTGAAATTTTGCACAGACCTTCTTTTCAATATTTTAAGAGAACCTTTGAAAGGATATTGGCGGCTAGCAATAGTTTTCGATATATCGTTTATTGAAAGTTATTTATTGTAATGCGCTTCTACTATATTAAATAAACCCAAACAAACCCATCCCACATGGCAAGTGATATGCACGTACGGGCGAGCACTGTTTGCCAGGAAGCAGCGAGGCCGGAGGAGTGGAGGGTATCTATCGGATATATAATCGGATTTTATAATATAGATATACTCGTATGGCGTCAAATAATAAACTTTACGATGCGATATATCGAAAACTATAGCTAGTCGTCAAAAATCCGTTAAGGGTTTCTCTTAGGATAATGAGAGGAAGTTCCGTGCAAAATTTTAGCTCGATCAGAGGAGTATGCTTTTCGGAACTTCACCCAAAATGAGCGAGTTATTTTCACAGCCTAAATAAACCAAAAAAATTGCCGATAAACTTTAATGTCATGAATAAAATTATCGGCATAAAAGTAAGGAACGAACAAACGATGGATCCTGTAAGTGTTAGGATAGCTAAGTGGGTAGGGCGCTGGACACTAGAACGAAAGACGTGGGTTCGATCCCAATGATAGGGAAAAACTTGAACAATGCAGAAAACGTTTTTAATGCAATTATTCTATGTACATGGACGTAAGTAAAGCATAAGAAAACAAAAAAGATACTATTAGAATTTTTACATTCATAATTGGTACATTTTTTGTTTTTCATTTCCGGCAGAAGATCCGGCAACCGTTGCTGGGCCAATATGGGCGTCTGATATTTGGCCAAGTCTTCGCAGCCATTCATGGTTTACCATTTACAACCATGCATGGTGCGGATCTGGCCCGTTTACATAGCTATTACCGCGCCATCGTTTTTTCTCTGGCAACCAGTCGTGGGCCATTACTGCGCCGTTTGTAAAACCCTATTTGGGACGACAGCATGCGGCCTTTCTTACTCCTAAGGTAAATATATTTTGGAGATAAAGTGATGTTGAAGTTGTTGGTTAACAGGTTATATGCAGTTAGAAATTTCAAAAAATTGATTTTTTTCATTGCATTTTCGGAACGTACAAGTATGTGAGTATATTCCCTGAAAATTTTTAATCGATCCAGTGAATATTCTCGGAAATACACACATATTTATGAGGACGTGTGAAGTTTCTCAAAACGGTGTTTTCAAAGTCGGTGAGCACGATTTCTCAAAAACAGCTCAACCGATCGGTCTGCAATTTTAACACCACCTTGTCAGATATATTCTTCAGGTATTGATCGAAGGAATAAGATTTCCGATAATTCTTTTTATTTTTTTTTTAACGATTTAACGAAAAAAATTTGGTTGAAAATCGAAATTGTTTCTTTCCGGAGCCACCATTTTGTTAAAAATTAAAATTTCGACTATTCCTTCGATCACTACCTGGATTAATTTATCGCCTAAAAGAATCTTTTTGGTTTCTTCATTTTAGATAATCCAAATCGGAGATACTTTGCTCACCGCCGGACACTTTTTGTTTGGGGGCCTCCAGGAGACTTCCTACAGGAGCAATGTTCATTAATATTTTTGAAAATAAAAAATGCCAATCTAAAGCTAAATATGCCACTACACTGCCTAATACTTTTCGTTTTGCCCAAATGAAATCCTTTTCCAGAAAAAAATCGTGAAAAAACGACTTTTTTGGCCTTGCAACTGCGTATAACGCCTTAAGGCGGTCCTCTAGTTTCTCGGGTCGAAAAAATCGATTTTTTTTCTTCATAAATCACATCTACAACATGTGTAGAAAATGTGTGCCAAAGGATTTTTCAATATTCGAAGTGGTTCACAAGTTACGGCCCTGGAACGGAGCAGGTATACGGAGCGCGCGCCGAGCTGCTCCGAAAGCCGAGCGGCGCTAACCATTGTATTGATATCCCTAAATCTAACTGCTACCTGAACCTTTTGTGAATTAGGCCCGAGTAAAGGGGAGCCGAGACCGTTGACAGACGCTTTCGAATATTGACTAAGACGCCGTGAAGCGTCGGTTAGTTCAGTTTTGCTGTGGCAGTTGCGAAGCGTACTATATTTTCTCTTGCGAGTCGCGCGTAGCTGATTTTTTGAAAATAATTTTCAAAATGTTAAAAAAAGGAAGTAGAGACGCCCCGGCTCGTTACGATCGACCTAAAAAGCGAAAATTCGCAGGCATCGCACAACCGACACACTTTTGAACAAGACAAGTCGTTTACATCGGCGTGAGCGAAGAAACTTCATCAAAATAAAAATTTTGAAGTGAACGTTGAACAGACTGTTTTGTATTGTATTTTGAATTTTGTGAGTGTATTTTCAACCATTTCTTCGGCTGTTATTTGTAAAGAGTGCAAAAGTACGGTGACTTTCCATCAACGTGATATACGAGGATTGGGCTTTAAAATTTCTATGGCGTGCAAGTGTGAGAAAGAAAAAGAAATAGATTCATGCCCAAAAATCGGTAAAGCCTACGAAATAAATCGTCGCTTAGTTTTCGTGATGCGATTGGTGGGAGTCGGTTATGAAGGCTATAGAATTTTCTGTGGACTGATGGATATGGGACAAGGTTTTGCTTTGAACACGTACTATTCCATATTAGAAAATATTCAATCAGCTTCTTCGGCCGTTTTTGATACAGTGTTGTCGATTGCGGTTAATCAAGAAAAGGAAGTCCTTCAAGAACAAGGAAAAGCAGAAAATGAATTCACCGTATCTGGAGATGGCACATGGAAAAAAAGAGGATTTTCATCTTTATTCGGAGTTTCAACTTTAATTACCAAGTACACCGGTAAAGTGGTTGATGCGTGTGTAATGAGTAGTTTTTGTGCTGGATGCAATTTGTGGAAAAATAATAAAAATAGTGATCCAGTTGGATATGCAGAATGGCTCGCTGATCATGAAGAAAATTGTACTCGAAATCATACTGAAAGTTCTGGGAAGATGGAAATAGATGCAGTTGTGAAAATGTTTTCTCGTTCAGTAGATAAACATCAAGTTCGATATACGACATACATAGGAGATGGTGACAGCAAGACATTCAACGGTATTTTGAAGGCAGAACCATATGGAGAAGATGTTGTTGTTGTAAAAAAAGAGTGTGTTGGACACGTTGAAAAGAGGATGGGGACTCGGCTCCGAAATGCAAAAAAAATTCTAATAAAGGCATTGGTTGAAAAGGTGCAGGAAAACTCACTGATAAATTGATTGATGAGATGACAACGTACAATGGATTAGCTATTCGGAGACATCCAGATTCTATCGAGGAAATGAGAAAGGAAATTTGGGCAACATTCTTTCACAAGATTTCCATAGACAGCAATCCACAGCATCAAAATTGTCCTGCAGGCGAATCTAGTTGGTGCAAATGGCGCAGTGCTGAGTTTCTCGGAGAGGCTGAGCAATTCAAACACAATAAACAGCCTCTTTCTGAAGCAGTTCAAAAAGTTATAAAGCCAATTTATGAGGATTTATCCACAGAAGAATTGTTGAGCAGATGCCTGGGAGCGGAAACTCAAAATAATAACGAGTCGCTCAATTCGTTAATCTGGACTTTTGCTCCGAAGCACCTCCATTCTGGGCCAAAAGTGGTTGAAATCGCCACGTTTCTCGCTGTCATAATCTTCAACGAAGGATTCAAATCTCTCCTGAAGACTTTGGAAATCATGGGAGTGAAAATCGGCCCACAAGCTAAAGGATATGTTCAACAGCGTGATAGCTCTCGGATCGACCGTTCAGAAAGGCACACGAGTGATGTAAAATAGGCCCGAATCGCGAAAAGGGAAGACGGAGCAGCTCTGCGTGACTTCCAAGAAGAAGAGGAAGGCCTATTGTATGGTCCAGGCATAGCAGATTGACGGTGAGATGAAATTTTTAGTATAAATCACATGCGCGATCTTTCAAACGCGTTTTTCTCGAAACACCATTTTTCGAAACGGTGACCACGATATTTTAGAAACTACTGCACCGATCTTGTTCACATTTATACAGCATCTTTAATATGTTATAAGCCAGCGATTGAACTAGAATTATCATGATTGCTTCGATAGATTTTTGTACGAGCGACAAACTTAAGAAAAAATAAGTAAAAAATAGAATGTAATTTTCAAAAGTGTATAAAAAAGTCAATTTTTGTAATTTAGAATTCACTCTAGTTCAATCGCTAGTCGTAAATATAAAGATTAAAATTCCGTTTGGTTTTTTGATTTCAGATAAGCAGAACAGCCGCAATCTTGATCACCGTCAAGCACCTCTTTTACTTGATGCCTTCCTGTCGGCCACTATAACTTTTATTCTATTATATATTTTGACTTCAAAAAATTTTAAAGCTTATTTAAATGTTAATAAAGATTATGCAAAAACAATGAGATTGATTATTTCGATGCTTTGCCCGTAAAAAATTATTGAAAAAGCCGTAAAAAAACAGCCGCGAAACTAGAGAACCGCCTTAAGAAACTATCTCTACGTGCATAGTTGAAAATTTTATTCGATTTTATAGTGCAATAACAGGCTTTCTGAGTGGAACCGAGCACTTAACTGCAATCTCGACAAAATAGGTTAAATTTGATGCTTTTGTTTTAAACGCCAAGATCTTGTCAATTTCGATTTTAAAAAACCTGCATAGCAAGATAGCGGCTTTCATACTGATTAATAAACGTTTTACAAATTTTCTTTCAGATCATATTTACGGCCACAGCCGTGTACACCACGAGAACACTTCTTGGGGACGAGATCACGTCTTGGGGACGAGATGAAAGGCCGAGTGTGGCCTCCTGTACCTAGTCTCCATGTTTGCATCGTTGGAAAGGAACGAAAATGAATTCTTAAACGCTTCAACTTTGTTTGGAACTAAAATTAATTCTTCTTAAATGCTCAAACTTTTTTTTGGAACGAAAAAGAATTCTCCTTCACTGCTCAAGCTTTTTTGGTGGTTGCAGGTTGTTAAAATGGTTCAAACGTTTTTACTCACTTTGTTAGAAATTTACGACCTCAATTTACAAAAAGAAGACGCATCTTGATAATACAAATAGAGAAATGGAAAATATAAATTCATGCAACTCGATCGTACTTGAAATATTTTCGTAGTCAAGTTCAGGTCTCCCACTCTTACAGTCTCACAATCCAATGTTCGTTCAAAGCATTTAAACCACTCAATACTTTCCCACTTTTAGGGCCAAACATTGCGGATGCATTACAGAAGTATGTGAACAAGCTCGGCATCAGTTGTTCTATGAGTATTCATTGTTTTGGAAAATTACATTTCCTGTTGTCAAGACAAATGGATTAACATGAGTCAGCGCTTATAACTATGTGTACGGTGAGTGCGAAAGCTGCAATTTGCAGTGTTTCTGCGCTTTTCAAGAGACACCCGGTTTTTGCAGATACAAAAATTCCGAAATCCAAATCCAAATTTCGGATACTCCAAATACAAATTTCTCTCCCGCGTACTCAAAAGAAACTTTGTTCGCATATAAAAATTGGGAAAATCTCACTTTTCGTTGTACTCGCAATATGCTCAGGTGAAGAACTATAAGGGTTGAAAGCAATGATTCGTTAGACTTTCTCTACAGTACTGTCCAGCTGAAAAACTCTGAGTAACATTTCAAACTTCTTTAGAGGGATTAGGTGAATCATTCATAACATATCTCTCGCCGCTGACCAAAATGACATGTTTGATAAACAGTCGGGCAAGTTTTTCGATTTTCCACAGCTTGTGAAACTTCTCATCTTGTTCAGCGCCGAGAGAAATCTTCTGATGATTCACTGAATCTCTCTAAAGAAAGTTATGAAATGTTAGTCAGATTTTTTTACATGAACAGTACTATGGAGAAAGTCTAACAAGACATTGTTGTCGTCACTTGTAGTTCTTCGCATGGACACTATTGTGTGTACAGCCAGAGGTGAAGCTTCCCCAATTGTTATATCTGAACAAAGTTTTTGCGGTTGACATAGGGTAGAAATTTGATTGTGACATAAAACTATCCCAAAAGAGCTGCTGTCTCTTGCTAAGCGCAGAGAACACACTGCGAAGTCCAGCTTTCGCAGTCATCGTACACACAGTTTAAAGCATTGACGCAAGGCAATTCATTAATCTTCACGACACTAAACATAATTCTTTTAAGCACTTATGTGCATGCATAGAAAAACTGATGCGAAGCTTATTCACGTTGTTCTATGATGCGTTAAGCAAAATAATTGTCAAGCTCTGCATCAATAAATTCTACAAAGCCAGATATATTTTATACACAAAACTTGACCGTCTATGATAGGACTCTTTTCAGAAAACTTTGAGGATATGTTCATAAAACGTTAATGAAACGAGGTAAATCCAAATTCGATCCAAACGACGTAAATTCATTATGCTCTTGGGGCACACAGAAGCTACACATGCACGTCTATCTGCGAGTTTCTTAATTTTATATAAGCAAGTGAAAGAAATGAGAACATCGTTGAATATTTATTTAACTTACTCTGTATCTATTTGCGTATCTTCCTCTGTGGCTGTTTCTCCGACGGATTCCATACGAGCGCCCCTTTCGTAGTGAGGTGAAAATGAGATTTTCTTGCCATTTTTGTGTTGGAAAAAAAATTTCAAAGATTTGCTTTAAAGTCACAGTATAAAGGTTTTTGGGGTCCCTGACTTCGAATTTGATATCAGATTTCCAAAATTCAAAATGGCAGATCCAATATGGCGGGCGCAAATTTGAAAAATGGTTTCATTTCGACGAAAATGAGTACCTTATGGTTTTTGGGGTCGCTGAATCCGAATCTGAAATCGGTTTTTGAAAATTCAAAATGGCGGATTCAATATGGCAGACGCAAATACGAAAAATAGTTCCATGTCGACGAAGGTGAGTACCTTATGGTTGTTGGGGTCGCTGAATCCGGATCTGAAATCGGTTTTTAAAAATTCAAAATGGCGTAAATCCAAATACTTTTCGAATTTGCGTCCACCATGTTGGAACGCCATTTTTAATTTTGACAATCTGATTTCAAATTCGAATTCAGCGACGGCGAAAACCATGAGGTACTCATTTTCGTCGAAATGAAACCATTTTCGAATTTGCGTCCGCCATATTGGATTCGGCATTTTTAATTTTGGAAATCTGATTTCGAATTCGAATTAAGCGACTCCGAAAACCATGAGGTACTCACTTTCGTCGAAATCAAAGAATTTTTCGAATTTGCGTCCGCCATAGTGGATCCGCCATTTTGAATTTTGGAAATCTGATATCAAATTCAAATTCAGCGCACCCAAAAACCATGATGTACCAAATTACAATCGAATCGATGGAGTAGAAATAGGTTGTTTTTCAAATGCCCCTATACGTGTCATGACACAAAAATGGCACGACTTTTTTTGCACCTATGCGTGTCACTCACAGTTAAGGGGTTAATATACACGTATTAGGATCAAAATAAATAATCCACACCTAATGTTGAAATGACGTGAACCTTTGTTAAATAATTTTTTTGGCTCTAAGAAGAGCCGTTCGTTTTCGTTTTTCACATCCGCGCTAATAACTTTTGGTTACTCGAGCTGTCAAAGCGACCGTATTAAAATACAGGGTGAGGTACAAAATTATATACTTATATACAGGGTGAGTTACAAAAAGTCTTACAGATCCATAGCACTCAAACTATTGATCACAGGCAAAAATGTTTAAGAAAAAAGTGTCAGTGTTTGAGAAGGTCGTCTAACTGAACCACCCAATTTTTTATCGGTGTAGGCGCTGAAGCTACGTCAAGGTCAACTGCACTTTTTTTCGATGACATTATTGCCGATTTTAAGATGAATTTAGCGACCTACCACATAAGGTCATTCTAGTCACGCAAAGTATGAAAATAGTCGAAAAATCGAATAATATCGGAATAATCGCTTTCAAAGGATCCACTAACCTTGGTTTGGGTCTACCTACAGAAGATGCTCGAAGTGATGACCCTCGACTTGTAAACACTTGTTTGATCGCTGTTTTCTTTTCTTCCGATACCAATGATTCTTATCGGCAGCAAGTACGCATTTTCTGTTGACAGATTCTTTCTGACGAATCTAACTTCACAAATACGGGAAATGTCAATATGCATAACATGCATTATTGGGCAAATGAGAATCCTCGATGGATGAGAACTGTACCATTTCAACATCCGTCGTCCGTTAATTGTTGGTCCAGGCAATCACGTCATTGGTCCATATTTTTTTTAAGGTCGCTTGACTCGGCAAGTTTACGCAAACTTTCTACAAATGTACTGCCTCAATTACTGGAAGACGCGCCCTTGCATGTTCGCATGAACATGTGGATGCAAGACGACGGTGCACCACCCCATTATGCTCTGTGTTCAAGACAAGTGGTGAATGCGATTTTTGGTGAAAAGTGGATAGGACGAGGCGGCCCTGTAGCTTGCCCACCTCGTTCGCCAGATCTAACATGACCAGATTACTTTTTATGGGGTTTTGTCAAAGAACGCGTAATGGCGTAGCACCTACTAAGCCTGACGACATGAAAGAAAGAATACGGTGAGCACGTACCGAAATTACACCACAAATGTTTGCTGAAGTTAGACGGTCTTTTCATCAGCAAATTATCAAGTGCTTACAAGTCGAGGGTCATCACTTCGAGCATCTTCTGTAGGTAGACCCAAACCAAGGTTTATGGATCCTTTGAAAGTGATTGTTACGATATTATTCGTTTTTTCGACTATTTTCATACTTTACGTGACTAGAATGACCTTGTGTTGTAGGTCGCTGAATTCGTTTTAAAATTGGTAATAACGTCATCGAAAAAAATACATGGTTCCATTTAAAAAGTGGAGTTGACCTTGACGTAGTTTCAGCGCCTTCACCGATAAAAAATAGGGTGGTCCAGTATGACGGCCTTCTCGAACACTGAAACTATTGTCTGAAACATTTTTGGATATGATCAATAGTTTGACTGCTATTGCTCTGTAACACTTTATGTATCTCACCCTGTATATATATATTTCAAGCAGGGTGTAGTTCGAGTCATACCGTCCGAGACCGTGTCGTCAGTTCGTCAGTGGCGTCAAGATTGGTGGCATCGATCAGTGGCATCGATTTTTTATTTATTTTTATGACTTGGCATCAAGACGCTACCGCGTCTCTTGATTTACGTACCCTGATTTGCGAGGAAAGCAATGGTCGTAAACCGCTGTATTCTAACGACCACTGGTATTTGGGTTAACCCCCTCCGCTGGCTAACAATACCGATGGAATATGTATATTGTTTAGTTTCTACAGATATATAGGGTACTCTATTCGTAGTGATGCGGTTTCTGTTCATGAAGTTCTTTAATTTTCGGATAGTATGGCTATACACAGAATGAAATAAACGAGGCAGTCGTTCGTTTCTTTATTTCATTTTTGTCTTTTGGACACATTTTTAGGGGTAAAATCGACCGACTTCACTTCAAATAATGTGCACAGTTACCTAAACCTCCATACTACTGATATGAAGGCGAAAAACCGTTTTTGCGAGAATGCAAATAGAGAGGAAGCAGGGAAGAGGGTCGATGTTCCAATCATGATTTCGAACTCTTTTAATGGCACAGCGCGGCCTACTTAGCGGTCCGCTTGATTAACATGGAGTGATTAATAGTCGCTCCCTCTCTTCTTCCTAGCAAGCCCGAAATACAAGGATTGCTGCTCCTACTGCAGCTACGCGAGACCTGTCTGGTAGAGATCTAATCGCACGATATTTATTACCTCAGCTCCGTACATCCCACCACGAAGCCCTAAGGCCACTGTCTCTCTCTCTCTCTCTCTCTCTCTCTCTCTCACTCTCTCTCCCCCCCTCTCTCTCTCTCAAAGTGGGGGTCGTAGCGCGATAGACCGACATGCCGCGATCTGTTGGCCGAAGTGAACGCAGTAGGCAACCTAGTACAGATAGTGCCAGCTCGAATTATGAGGATTCGGTGGCTGCGGGTTCAGGTGGGGTCGCGGATCGGCCGTCAGTAGGTGGGGAAGCGTCGCTGGATCTTGGGCGCTTTGGTACAGCCTCACTTGGTCGTGAACAATTCAGTGATATGCTCCGTGCTCTACCCTATGCAAAGCTGTCTTTAAGCGCGACTCTGTATGCTAAGTCGACGGTGGAAGAACGAAACGTCACAGAAAAAGCGCTTATGAAATACCGTGAGTCACTGCATGAGATAGCCACAGCATATCTGGAAGTGTTGGCGAAGCTAGAGACAATAGCTGCATGTAAATCAATGTTCGATGAGCGCCATGGTCCAAAACCCACTCGGGTAGGGGTTGAAAATGAAAATGAAAAATCACAGGTCAATACGGGAATGAGCTATGCATTTGCTGCCAGAGGAACACAAATACACTTCCGCCGGGGACCAACAATTACCGTGTCAAAATCTACAAGTACGCGTGTGATTATTGAACCACGACCTGCAAAGGCTGAAAATTTCGCCTCAGCTAACGCTACGAAGCAGGCGTTATATGGCGCACTCAATCCGGTAGCGCTAGGGTTCAAGATTTCGCACGTAACCCACGTTCGTAATAACGGTGTCCGCATTCAGGCTTCTGGAGGTAATCTTCAGGAACTGAAGAAACTCAGTAGCATCGCTGAGGCTGGATTACAGATCCTGGATGACGTCAAACTTAAACCGCGGTTAGTTTTGCACGCTGTACCGGCGACAATGAATCGGAACGCTGTTTTGGCATATTTACACTCGCTTAACCTACCAGGATGAAATATAAATGACACTGAGGTCATCTATGCCTATCCGGCGCGTGGTAGGAGATATGAGGAAAATAAAAAATTCTTACTAGGCCTACCGGAAGTATCCCTCGGCTGGAATGCATGCTCGATTCATGACCATATACGAGTATTATAAATGTCAGCGTTTTGGCCACATAGCGAGCGAATGCAGGCACGAAGTGCGGTGCGGTCACTGTGAGGGCGCCCATGACACGAAGACCTGTGAACTGAGAGGTGAACCTCCTTCCTGTGTAAACTGCATCGCTGCCAAAATGACAAATGTGAGCCATACAGCAATGGGCTAAGAGGAGTGCCCGATCCTGCGGAGGAGGATTACTGAGAAAGCTAGATAATAAACTGTGGATAGCAGAGAATCCTTATTACATGTGGAAGAACTCTCAATATGTCACCTGAACTGTCAATCTCTCTGTACGCATTTACAAGAATTTCGTCTACACTGCCAAGAGCAGCGATACCACGTGATTTGTCTGAGTGAGATCTGGCTTAGGCCAGAAATATCGGATGATTTCGTGGAACTTCCTGGTTACTACCTACTACGTCGTGATCGTGCCGGAAAAGTTGGCGGGGGAGTGGGTATCTGTGTGCACAGTAGTATCAGAGCTAAACTTCTTACTGCATCACTTGAGAACTATTGTCGCGAACCTGAGTTCCTTATTGCAAATATTCATGTACGAGACGCTGGGAACTTATTGCTTGCGATACTTTACAGGCCTCCGAAAAATGGCTACTTGTTAAGATTTTTCACGCCTTTACGGACCTTTCCGAGGATTGTTAGCATACAATAGTGATTGGGGACTTAAACTGCGACCCGGCTGTGCAAACGGCTGAGACGGCAACATTTTCTGAGCTCATTATTACACAGGGTCTTTATTTAATTCCGTATGGTTCCACACACCACACTATCTCTGCTGACACATGCATTGACCGCTGTTTAGTAAGCCCTGCGACTAGAGTCTTAAGCTATGGCAAATACCCGGTCCCGTTTTTGCCAGCGCGTGACCTCGTATATGTTAAGTATGATATTAAGACGATGTGCCACACGCCAGGAAATTTCAACGCGGCCTCTCGTTACATCGGTAGCACAGATCTCGCAGTTTTTAGCTACGAGTCGCTACTGACGGACAGCGCAGCGCTCGCGAATTCGGTCCCGATGCTTCGCACTGGGACGAAGAGTCAGAGCCAAACAGATGGCGATTGCTGAGCGCGCGCCCGCGTGTCTGTTTGCTACGCCGGCCGCGTGCAGAAAGAACGAATACATTCTCGCACGCCGTTCGGTCGTACGAAAACACCTTACATCTATGTGTGTATTACACAATATACACAACTATGCGAAGTGACCACGGTTCGCTTGTATTGGAAGCATGCGCACGCTCGGCAGGAGAGCAGTGAAATTTTTTTGCATTTTACATTGTGTTTGCAAATGCTATCGAATCGATTTTTTTTTTCGACGACGGCCACCACCAAGACTCGTCTTGTGGAAGGTTAACAGTATTTTCCCATGCTTTTTAAATTCATTTAAACAAATAAGCTCGAGCACTATTTGTAACCTCGATGCCACTTATCGTCAACGATTTCGATCCCTGCCAAAATTTCGAGTGGTAACATTTTACAGTGCTCATTATTTGACCAAATGCGTTCAGCATTTTTATCCGTGCCCGGGTTTATATTTGGCAGCATTTTTGCTGGTCAACTTCTCGAGCAATCAAGATCGCTGGCCTCGCTCTACGGAAGAGCGGCGAATTTTTGCGATCGTGCATTGTTTAAGCGAATGCCCTCGAATCGATTTTTTTTGTCGATGGCGTCTATCGGTAGAAATTTCTTTGTCGTTGAACTTTCTAGCAAACCGGGTTTGCTAGAGACTCGTATGGTGGAAGGGTGCTGGTATTTTCCCATTCTTATTCAATTAATTTAAACAAATAAGCTTGAGGACAATTTGGCATCTTGATGTCGCTCATGGTCGACGAATTCGATCTCCGCCAAAATCTCGAGTCATGACCGAGATCGCTCGACACTCACTCTGCGAAAGAGTAGTAAAATTTTATCATTACCGCAAAAAAAATACGTTTAGTATTGGGTGCACAACTTAATTCGGACCCTCTTTTTGCTTAAATTATGCACTCATTTGAATAATAAAATAAATTAATACATTAATCAAAATATTGTCCATCGCTAGACACTACTTTTCCCCATCTTTCTGGTAATTTATGAATTCCGTCGCGGTAGAAGCGTTCATCTTTTGAAGTCAAGTATGAATCGAGCCAATTTTTAATACCCTGCTGTGATGTAAAGCGTATTCCAGTCAAAGCGTTTTGTATCGATCGAAACAAATGGTAGTTGGAAGGGGCAAGGTCTGGGTTATAAGGCCGGTGAGCCAGAATTTGCCACCAGCTATTTTCCAAATAGTGTTTAACCATAATAGCAACGTAAGGCCGAGCGTTGTCATGGTGAAAGATTATGGACTCGTGTCTGGTCGCATATTCTGGACGTTTTTCGGCTATAGCTCGCTTTAAGGCAGAACACCACTGTGAACCCCTGTTTTTTTGCCATTTTTCAAGAATTTTTTTTTGTGGGAAAAAGAGATATTCGAAAATTTTTTTTGTTTTGTTCGTTGTTTATTGAAGATACATAAAAAAAAAATTCAAATTTTTCACGCCCCATGGTGATGCTGGGGAAGCTCCCCCGTCAGGTACTGTTGCCTCTGCAGTGGTTCGCGGCACGCAGCAGAACTCTCTTCAAAGTCGATCTGAAAAAAAATACCGAGTGTTTTCGTTAATAATATGATATTTTGAAAAGAAATACACAGGGATTTGAAAAAATATTGATTTAAAAAAAATAGGAACGCTTTTGAAATTAAAGGACGATTTTCGAGCAAAATTTCTCGTCGAAAATAGGCTATAACTTTTTTTATTATTGAGTTATCGAAAAAATCCTATGTACTTCTTTAGATAATCTAGTTTTATTGATGCAGTCCAAATTTGAAGTCGATCGGATAAAAATTGCTCGAGTTCTGCTGCGTGCCGCACTCAAAAAAGTGGTTTTGAGAAAAACGCGTTCAAAGTTTTAGGTTTGTTAATTTATGCGATAAATTTAAAAAAAAATATTTACCTTTAATTAGCGATGCCGGCACCATATAGCTGGCCTTCAAGAAGCAAATCATTATCCCTAGCATCTTTTCTCGAACTTGTAGAGGCTCTTCTTGCCTTTTTTGCAGCATCTGTGAGCGAGCGCTCCGCCAGCTCGATCCGCGCTGCGTCGGTTTCAACGCAAAAATTGAAACAATTTGGGCCGATAGCTATCTCCAACGTCTCCAAAACTTTCATGAGGCTTCTCAGGGCATCATTGAATAATAATACCGCGATATCAGCTGCAATATCGACGATTTTTTTAGTCCCGGACTGACACTTGGGGGCTATTGTCCAAACTGATTTGTTGTAGCTTTCGTTGTTGTTTTGCGTGAAGCCGCCCAAACAACGCTGCAGCAAATCGTCTCTGCTCAAATTTTCGAAGACTGGCGTAATTGCATCCAATACTTCCTCAGGAAGAGGCTGCTTATGGCGATATTCAGAAATATTACCGCTTGCGACCGCTTGCGACCGCTCGCTGCCACAAACACCACGACTCGGCTCCCTCTGGGCAATCGTCATGTTGTGGCTCACTATCTGTGGATATTTTATGTTTGATAGTTGCCCGAATTGCCTTCCTCATTTTTTCAACATCATCGCTGTTCCTCCGAATAGCCAAGCCGTAATATGTGCTCAACTCGTCAATCAATTTTCCGGTGAGCTTTCCTCTGCCCGACAATCCTTTTTGCTTTTTGACGATTTCGCGGAGGCGCGTCCCCGATTTAGAATCGCCGTTTTAGAATCGAAACGTTTTAGAATCGCCGTCACCAATATAATATTTATATTTTATGCCATAGAGCTCTTCAGACCGTTGAAACATTTCGACAGCTGAGTCGACTTCCATTTTTCCGGAGGAGCCGCTATGGTTCGTCTCTCAACGGCACTCATCGTCATGGGTACTTTTCCATTCCCAGTACTCCGCGGTGCTTTCTTTTTTTCCCCAATGCTCGCAAGCTTTGCAATATTTCGATTTCACCATAACGTCGATCACTTTTTAGTGTACCAGCCGATTAGCGATGTTATGCCGAAAAGCGAGCTGAAACCGCGCTTACGCCACGATCCGTCGCCTGAAACGATAATTCCGTCCTCCACCCCATTTTCCAACGAAATTGTCTCCTCTTCAAGTGCAGCATTTTGTTTGCTCACTGTGCTCACAACTTTAGTGGCAATCGAAATCGAATTTAAGATTCGATCGTAGAAAGACTGAAATATGGGGCGCGGTAGGTCCATAAATGCACAAAACTTCATCAGGCCATTCAAACCGACGCCAAGAAGACGCATACTGAATACGATCCGACGATTTATTTCATATGCATTGCCAATCATAGGACACGAATTGATTTGCACTTTTTCACAATGGCCGCAATCGACCTCGATTTTGAATCCGAGTCCGCGCAAACTTTTTTCAGTAAACTTTATATCGCGATCACACACTTTGCACTTCACTAACGGCGATATAATGTTCAATGCATTGACGAGGTGTACTATACGATAACCGAAATCGTTAGTAACACCGACCTCTAAATCGTCCGACGATTTTAACTTTTTCGCGCAACGTGCTCACATACTCTGCAGAACTATTTTCGGAGCTATAACGGTTCGGAGGTTTTCGATTCGAAATTTTCGTTCGACTCCTCGTCACATAGCTCCGTTTTGTTCCCTTTTTCCCCGCGGACACTTTCGGATTATCCATTTCGATGTGCAAAGAATAATTCTGAGCGTTCGATATTTATAAGCGAAACGATTCGGAGATTTAATATATTTACTTTAGAAACTATAGAATTAGAAACTATATTTATAACAATAGCCGGTTTTTGTGAAGGGAGACAAAAGAATACCTGGGAAAGACCCGCAGTACCTGGGAATGGCCCGGTATACCTGCCGACCCTGAGGCGCGCAGCTGCGCGGGACCCTGAGCGTCACGGAGCGCTGCACCGTTCCACAAAATATTCAATATCTCCGAAAATAATTATTTTTTCGACCTGGGTCCAGCGGCATCTTAATCTTAAATGTATTTATCTTCGGCAAGTTTCTCCAAGGATCGAATTTTCTAGCAATGACGATCGGAGGAGTCTCGCATTACAGAAGAGCGGTTGTCACATCCGAAAGGGATGAGAGCATAATATTTTCGTTTCCCTCTTTGTTGCCTACGCCTAGCGCAATAGCACGGGATGAGGGTAAAAAGGGGTAGTGCGTGAGAAGGAATAGAATTAAGAAATTGACGTGATATTTCGATACTGAGGAATAATTCGACAGAATTGCTGTACGATTGACAACATGTTATTTATTGTAAGATTACTAGACGGGTTAAAGCGGTCTGGCCTACGATGAATGATACAGAAACGAAAAAGGTATGGTTAGCTTACATTGGTTGTGTTTGACGCTCGGTCGCTCGCTCGCTCGCTCGCTTGCGTGGATGTTTGTTGTCGGTCGCGTTACAAGGGCCTTCGCTCTTGGTCTGGTGCGCTCGCTGGTACAATTGCTGGTAAGACGCTCGGACGATTTTACGCTGAACGTGTGTATACTCGACGTGTTTACTACGACGGGCACTACGCGTAGATAGAAATATGAACGGCGCGCAAGGTCGATGAATTGAGATTGATAATCGCGGACCGATGATAGAAGTTATACAAGTGTAAAATAAAACTTTTGTGACTCGAAAAATGAAGACGGTTCGTATGAAGGATAATCGGAGATATTCTTTAGGCTTCTGGGTTAAGACTTGATATAAGGAGTGATTGAGTTGACGAAGATATCGGTTGATTAGCGTGATTGGTCGCGGTATGGTGTGCGAATACTTTACAGATTCGTTAGGCACGTGCGTGGCCTTATTTTAGGGCATCGGTTCTGACTAATATGCGTGTGAAGAGAAGGAGACCTTTGTCTCGTATTTCGAAGAAAAAGCGCATGGGATATAGAGTTCGATATCGGAGACCTAAGCCTTCGCATGGTTTGTGTTGTGTGAATTTATAGCTATAGTGACTTCTCATATCGAGAGGTTTATATATCGGACTACGCTACGAGACCGGATGTCTTATTAGTAGTCGGAGTTATAAGTTCGTCGGAGCCGTCTAGTTTATGTTATGTTTAAATAATCTAGGGTCGAGGCTTTCTTGGTTCTCATGCGGTTGGGCCGGCGTAGGATTTTTGGAGTCTGTTGATCGAGCTGATGGTTGGTTTTTCGTTCGACAGCTCTTCTTGGAATATGCGCCTGAGATCTTGTTCTTGTTGACGGCCAATGGCATAGGAAGAGTCGATAACTGGCGGTGCTGCTATCGTGCGTATGTCGCTGTGGGTTGAATATGCGTGCGAAACGTACGCATGTTCCTTTTTCGTTGTTACGCGTCTTATTCTTAGATTTGTACATGTATAATAAGCTTATAACGGCAAATGAGGATATTGGAAATAACCGAGAGAAGGCATATTCGCTAGGATGTAACACCTCCCCGGTTTAGGATTGAGCATCCCGCTCAATTATTATGAATGTTCCACAGGTTATCTCAATATCGTCATCAGCCTATTCTTGAACGGTTGCGGTGTCGGTAGGTACAATTTTTGGATTAGTTTGTAGACTATAGAAAATGGAAAGTAAGTGTGTCTTATTATTATATATATATATATTTTTGTATGAGAATATGTTTGGTTATTGTATATCTAGATCTTTGTATCAGGAAGTTTTTCTTTGTTCTCCGTTTTTTTTTGATAATTATGAATATCATTTTTTATTTTGCGCTAAAAAATTTGTGTACGAGTTTCCTCCTTTTTGGTTTTGCTCATGAATAGATGCTTATTCACTTATTTTACCCTATCTCTTACTTGATGAGGTTAAAAGAACGATGACAACAAAACAAAATATTAGCATGATCAGTATTATCGTGTCTCCTCGTGCGATTTTAAGGGAAGGATCGCGGTTTGGACGATTGGTTGTTTTCTGGATGATTGGAGATGACAGGGTACAGATCATATGTTGCAGCGTTGATATTGGCCCTCTGGTTCAGCTGGAGGGGCCGACACCAGTTGATAAAGTTCTTGGCCAGTTACTGCTTCCGTTAACGTTTTCTTCTTGGGTTGTTTAGCGAGGTGCATCAGGAGGTATGTAATCGAATCCCATACTGCACCGACGAGATAACTTGACCAGCCGCCCACAAGGTGTAGGCTGTATGCATAGATCGCCGTATCTACGAGGACCTTGATCGCTCGCACGACGAGTGATGTTCGGGTGAAACCAGCGCTTGCTGTACCGAATTGAGTGGATTTTTTTTCCAGGTGCGATTCCAGATGGAGTCCCCTTGGTGTTATACATTGTTGTTATCCAGGAGATTTAACAACTTGTCCTCCGGATTGACATTGTTTTGAGCACTGTTGCCCCGTGTCATGTTGTTTACGGCAGCGGGTTTCTTTACGGGAAACATTACGCGTTCTCGTTCATTGTCGATATCTTCTGTGGAATTGATCTCATATGATGCTGGTGATCCTGGATTGGTATATCTTCGAGTAGACTTCTTCGTCGATTTCGTGATTACTGGTGGTGTGGCTTCGAGAGGAACAGGCATGAACTTGTACCAAGTGTCTCCGAAAGGGTAATATGGAGGAAATAAGGAATTGCAGGTTGTTTTGAGTTGCTATTTCGATAGCTGGTTATATGTGAGTTCGAGGAGTGAGGAGTTATTTTTCGTTCCCACGAGTGACAGGAGGTTGATCGTAAAATTCTTTTAACCTGGTCAGATTTACTTGTACTCTTATATATTGAATAACGTATACTCTTTCGCCAGCACGTAGCGCTATATAACTCGGTTTCTCTCCTAAATTGTATACAATTTGTCCGAGGCTTGGACCGCTAATAACAAATAGTTTTGGAGCATTTGGAGCTCTTTGCTACATTGTTGCGTATGCGTATCGTAATATAATGATTTTCTATTTTAATATAATAACTGCGCGTATGAATTTCGAATTGACGTAAGCGATTATATCTATGTTCGCGACTGGAATTTTTTTATCGAATTGTGAAACAGTTAGTTCGGCCAGTTTTGGATATAATCAAGTTTGAATGTTCTTTACAGAGGCCATTGTAATTAAAAACTTGATCTGATTCTCTGGTTACAATTGAAAAGGTTATACCGTTAAACGTTACAGAGTAGATTGATAACAGCCATCTGAAAACAGGTTAATTATTATGATCATTTATTAATCAGGATTGAAGTCGGTTTTTAGGACACCCTTGTGTCTTCCTGGGTCATACGGCTTACCCGTTGAGTTGGCGAAATAAACCGGATTATCGTTTCGAAAATGGAACAACTCTTTGGTATTGATGCAATTTGCAATTTGGAAATCTGTTATTTTTCTTTCCTCCGCTGGAGGATCTTTGTTTTCGGAGGGTTGTGAATCGAAAGTTGGAATCTGAATTTGTTGAATTTTCGGAATTAGGATCGATGGAGTTTTTGGAGGGATGGATCGGAAATGCTTTGCGCTGGTCAGGGCCTCAGCTGTTTTCGGGGCAATGCTCTCCGCGGATCGACCAGTGCGTATGGGTCTTACTATCTCGATCTTCGTCTCGCCGTCTCTGCTCTCTGCGTAATTTATGAGTCAACGAGTTCGACGCGTAAAGTGTCGAGTTTGGGAGTGCGCATCTATGCGTTCGATTGCAGGCGCATTGGCCTTGACGCTAGCGTAGTCGCCACATGATCCGTGAACTTGTTCTATAGGGCTCTTCACTTGAGAGCGAGTGACGATGTTTATATTTTTCTCACGCGGGACGGGGTGGACATCTGCTCGAATAGTATAGGTCGTTGGATTTTTGTTTTCGTCATTGCTATCGCTAGTCTGGTCTAACCTGCGCGCCAAATGTTGTAACGCGATTTTCGAATTTTCGATTACATGCGATGTTGATTTGGAGGTGACGATAGAATTTACGTTCGTTCGCGAATTTGCTTTTATGATTAGAATTTGATTCGAGTTTTGTTTCATTTGTAAGCTTTCGCCTTCGTTTCGGTTTTGGATTGTTTTAGAGTTTTCTTTGTCGTTTTGATTTTGAAGCGTTTTAGATTTTCCTTTTTCGTTTTGATTTTGTTTTATTTTGGGCATTTGTCTTTCGTTTTGATTTTGAATCGTATTTGATTTTTTTTTTCGTTTCGGGTTTTATTCGTTTTTGATTTTGCTTTTTGTTCCTCGTTTCGATTTTGATTTGGTTTCGTTTTAATTTTTTCATTTTGGTTTTGTTTTGTGTTTTGTTCAATTTTTCTTTTTCGTTTCTTTTTGTTTTTGAGTTTTCCTCGCTACTGGATTTTTTATTTGATTTTCCTAACTCGTCGCTCTCTTCGGAGTGATGGCAAGGTTTTGTTTCGACGTTTTTTATCGAAGTTTTCTGATTGGCCACTTTCGGGCTCTGAATTAGCGTAGTTGTCATGCAATCTACGATTGAAATGGAAGGATCACGAGGAATTTGCCTGGAATTTGAGATTGACAGGCAATCTGATTTCGGATTAGAATGATCGCGAGAAATTGGGTTAGCATCGCGAGGAACTGGATTGGAAACGCAGATTTTCGTGCAATCTGAGTTTGTTTAGTTTTTGTTTTGTTTTTGTTTTGGTTTAGTTTTTCTTCATCATCGTTCTCACTGGAGCGTTGATAAAGTTTTATTGCGACGTTTTTGTCGATTTTTTATTTTCTTGATTGGCTACTGGGCTCTGGACCGGCGGAGTTGTCATGCAATCTACGTCCGAATTAGGATTAGCATCGCGAGAAATTGGATTTAGCATCGCGAGAAATTGGATTAGCATCGCGAGAAAATATGATTAGCATCGCGAGAAATTGGATTAGCATCGCGAGAAATTGGATTAGCATCGCGAGAAAATAGGATTAGCTTCGCGAGAAATTGGATTAGCATCGCGAGAAATTGGGTTTAGCATCGCGAGAAATTGGATTAGCATCGCGAGAAAATAGGATTAGCATCGCGAGAAATTGCATTAGCATCGCGAGAAATTGGATTAGCATCGCGAGAAAATGGATTAGCATCGCGAGAAATTGGATTAGCATCGCGAGAAATTGGATTAGAATTGCAGATTGTCATGCAATCTGAGTTTGTTTTTTTTTAGTTTTCTTCGATCTCGCTGGAGCGTTAACAAAGTTTTATTTCGACTTTTTCGGCGACTTTTATTTTATTTTTTTGTAATCTGATTTTTTTTGTTTGGAATCGCAGATTGTTGTGCCATCTGATTTTTTTGGTTTGCTTTTGTTTTCCACGATGTCGAATTCCTGTAGTTTTATGACCGGCACGATCAGTCATAAGGCGCCATTTGTGGGGTTGAAAACCTTCAAAAGGGCCTTTCCATCGATGTTCGTTACCGGGCAGTCGCCGGCGTAAACACCCTAACGGATTTTTAAAGGCGGGATATACCCTTCCTTTAACGTGCGGTTTTCGACTCTTACGTGGAAATAAGTTTCCGAATGCGCGGGGATTTTCATTACCTCGTCGGGTTGGTTTGTTCGTTTGAACGGCCATGCCTTGTCTTCACATTCAAGGCATTCCGCCTTGAAATTTATTTTGGATTTTGTGGCAAAAAAAAGACATTTGGGACCTCAATAAACCGGGGTGAGGGAGTCGAACCCTGTCAGGTATGATGTAGAATAAAGTTTCGAAATTGTAGTGTTTTTTAATTAGGTCCGGGATAGCGCCACTGTCTAGAAACATCGATATTTTTTTTGTCGGCGCGCTCCGATACACACCGAGGGTACGTTAACGAAATCTTCCGCGTTTATAGTGTAGGTAAGATAGGTTCGGGCGGAATGATTATCGAGACCGGACGCTTTGAGATCGTGGAATCTCTCAGTGCGGCTGCCCGATCGGTAGTCGAACCATTTCGCGAGTTATTATATTCGCGGGTACGGCAGTTTTCGATAGTGTGTCCTATCCTTTTGCAATACCGACAAACGGGTCGTTTGGATTTAGGCGTTTTGTTCTTTAACTGAAAACATCTATCTGCTGAATGGCCGATTTTTTTGCATATTTGGCAAACAACTGAGTTTTGTTCATTTAGGACCCTTTGGTACTCGATGGCATTGTGTTCTTGATTTTTATAATTTTGGCAGGTGAAGGTCGCGAATCGACAATTTTCCGTAGTGCCATTGTCTCTTTTGCATACATTACAAAATTTTACCGATTTGGGCGGAACGAACCTTTCGTGGTTAGTGAGAGGGGACTGCAATTTGTTGCGCGCTTTAACTTCGCCTTTAATTTTTATCGCATATTCTATTGCGTCTTGGCATACCGGTATGAATTCTGATAAAGCGATATTTTTTTTGTCGAATTCCGGAACGCAGTTGATGGCATCCTTTATAGATATTGACTGGTTTGTTTCTAGCGACGTCATTGTTTTTGTGGGTTTGGTTTCGATTTTTGAGAATTTTTGAAATTTCTTGTTCGATCGTTTAGGAGGTTCCAAACCAGTTAACAAATACGATATATCAATTTCCGAATCCCTTATGGACGTTGGATTTATTAGCACATTCCCTTTTTAATATCCCGGACGAGCCCCCAAAAATTAATGTCACATCCGGAAGGGATGAGAGCATAATACAGTACTACCTCTCTAAGAGAGCGGTCTAGGGCGGTTAGGGGAAGAAATTCTCGAGAAATTCGTCGCCGAAGCCTTCCCCCACCGCTAGGTTAGCGCGCTCGAAAATCGCGCATGTGGTAGCGTGTATGTGTTTCTCCACTCGAACTCGATAAGAGAGCGCGAACGAAAGTGTTGAGAAAACTGTAAACGAGTTGCGGAAAGTGTACTGGCGTTTCGTCGTTTCATGCGTAAGTATATCTCATTGAATATTGATGTGTAAATCTTTCTTTTTCTTCGCGTTTCTTTTTATTCTGCTGTTTGGTATATTTTGTTGTTGCAATATTATCGCAACAACAAAATTGGTGATCAGCCCAGCACATCAGCAGATCACGAAAATGAAGCCGTCTCTACGATTCTTGCGGACGTCAACAGGACTCTATACTCTGATGTATAGTATATATGTTATGATACATACATATTGTATATGCTGTACGATATTTGCATTTATTACTACTACTCATAAACATATCTCTAGTATAATGTAGCCTCGATAATTTTTATCAATATCAATAATATTCTATGCTGTGTTAATGTCTATTAAAATATATTTTACTCGCATTAAATTACTACTTGAAATTTAATTATGGTGCATGTTTTTTTCTCCGACTTTACGGCTTAAACGTATATATTATTATACAAAGGAATATTATCCATTTGACAATCGTGCGACGTGCGATTTTCTGAAATCGCTCGCGATCTCTTATCGAGTTGTCCGCGACAAACTCGAGAGGCCTCGGGTACACTGGACAGCTCGAGCTAGGTGGGGGAAGCCATAAAATGCGCTCAAGCGAAACGGCGGGGAAATTCTCTCTTAGCGAGGGCTCTCTTAGAGAGGTAGTACTGTATTTTCGTTTCCCTCTTTGTTGCCTACGCCTAGCGCAATAGCACGGGATGAGGGTAAAAAGGGGTAGTGCGTGAGAAGGAATAGAATTAAGAAATTGACGCGATATTTCGATACTGAGGAATAATTCGACAGAATTGCTGTACGATTGACAACATGTTATTTATTGTAAGATTACTAGACGGGTTAAAGCGGTCTGGCCTACGATGAATGATACAGAAACGAAAAAGGTATGGTTAGTTTACATTGGTTGTGTTTGACGCTCGGTCGCTCGCTCGCTCGCTCGCTCGCTCGCTCGCTTGCGTGGATGTTTGTTGTCGGTCGCGTTACAAGGGCCTTCGCTCTTGGTCTGGTGCGCTCGCTGGTACAATTGCTGGTAAGACGCTCGGACGATTTTACGCTGAACGTGTGTATACTCGACGTGTTTACTACGACGGGCACTACGCGTAGATAGAAATATGAACGGCGCGCAAGGTCGATGAATTGAGATTGATAATCGCGGACCGATGATAGAAGTTATACAAGTGTAAAATAAAACTTTTGTGACTCGAAAAATAAAGACGGTTCGTATGAAGGATAATCGGAGATATTCTTTAGGCTTCTGGGTTAAGACTTGATATAAGGAGTGATTGAGTTGACGGAAATATTAGTTGATGGGAGACTAAGTTCTGAATTTGGTGAAGATTGTCGGGAGACTGGGATGGAGACTTGATAGAAGGGAACGAGGGCTTCTTGGTTCTCATGCGGTTGGGCCGGCGTAGGATTTTTGGAGTCTGTTGATCGAGCTGATGGTTGGTTTTTCGTTCGACAGCTCTTCTTGGAATATGCGCCTGAGATCTTGTTCTTGTTGACGGCCAATGGCATAGGAAGAGTCGATAACTGGCGGTGCTGCTATCGTGCGTATGTCGCTGTGGGTTGAATATGCATGCGAAACGTACGCATGTTCCTTTTTCGTTGTTACGCGTCTTATTCTTAGATTTGTACATGTATAATAAGCTTATAACGGCAAATGAGGATATTGGAAATAACCGAGAGAAGGCATATTCGCTAGGATGTAACACGGTAAAATTTTACTATCGCGAATTGTTTAGAGGTCACCAGTGTAAAATTTTCGAAAAATCGTTTTGTCGGAAGCACTTAAAAAAAATACTTGGAACCTTCAAAAAATTTACATCGCTCTATATTTAAACAATTGCGGTCGCCATTTCTTTCTCTGCCATAGCTCATTTTCGACAGGTTGTCTGCGGCCGACCAAATTCGCGAGCGAACGAGATTGACCGAGTCTCACTCTGCGAAAGCGTGGTAAAATTTTATATATACTGCAAAAAAAAAATACGTTTAGCATTTTTTCTCTCTGCCTGGCTTTATCTTCGGCAAGTATCTCCAGGGATCGAATTTTCTAGCTATGACGATCGAAGGAGTCTCGCTCTACAGAAGAGCGGTAAAATTTTACTATCGCGGATTGTTTAGAGGTCACCGGTGTAAAATTTTTGAAAAATCGTTTTATTGAAAGCTCTTTAAAAAAAATCTTTGGAACCTTAAAAAATTTCGCATTGCTTTTTGTTTAAAAAATTGCGTTTAGAATTTGTTCTCTCTGCCGGGATGTATCTTCGGCAGGTTTCTCCAAGGATCGAATTTTCTAGCAAAGACGATCGCAGGAGTCTCGCTCTACAGAAGAGCGGTAAAATTTTACGATCGCGAATTGTTTTGAGGACACCGGTGTAAAATTTTCGAAATATCGTTTTGTCGGAAGCACTTAAAAAAAATACTTGGAACCTTCAAAAAATTTACAATGCTCTATATTTAAACAATTGCGGTCGCCATTTCTTTCTCTGCCATAGCTCATTTTCGACAGGTTGTCTGCGGCCGACCAAATTCGCGAGCGAACGAGATTGACCGAGTCTCACTCTGCGAAAGAGTGGTAAAATTTTATATATACTGCAAAAAAAAATACGTTTAGCATTTTTTTCTCTCTGCCTGGCTTTATCTTCGGCAAGTATCTCCAGGGATCGGATTTTCTAGCTATGACGATCGAAGGAGTCTCGCTCTACGGAAGAGCGGTAAAATTTTACTATCGCGAATTGTTTAGAGGACACCGGTGTAAAATTTTTGAAAAATCGTTTTATTGAAAGCTCTTTAAAAAAAATCTTTGGAAGCTTAAAAAATTTCCCACTGCTTTTTGTTTAAACAATTGCATTTAGAATTTGTTCTCTCTGCCGGGATGTATCTTCGGCAGGTTTCTCCAAGGATCGAATTTTCTAGCAAAGACGATCGCAGGAGTCTCGCTCTACAGAAGAGAGGTAAAATTTTACGATCGCGAATTGTTTTGAGGACACCGGTGTAAAATTTTCGAAATATCGTTTTGTTGGAAACGCTTTTAAGAAACCCTTGGAACCTCAAAAAATATGATGCATATTCGTTTGAAGCTGAAAAAAAACAATTATAAAGAGGTTTTCGGACTATTTTTTAAGGAAGTCTCTGGCGCTGTAAACTCCGGCAATTCTCAACTCTTGTAAGTCTATTGTGGGGACAAAGTCACCGACTAAAAATAGTTTTATCTTCAACCAATAGGTGCCATGAAGATTATGGGAAAAAAAACTTCTTCAGCTGTAGCGTCTATGAAACCGTTGCCTTCAAACACGTTTTTCTCAAAACCATGTTTTTGATATCGGGACGTAGCAGAAACTCGAACAATTTTCGTCCCATCGACTTGGAATTTTAACTGAAGCTTCTTAGATTGCTTTAAGGAGTAAGGCCACTGTAAATTTTTTGAAAAATCGATTTTTTTTTATTGGCTTAAAAAATAGTTTAAACCCTCTAGTTTAAAAATAGTTTAAATCCTTTTAATTTCTTTTTTTAATTTTTTCCAATAAAAAACTATTCGCAAAACTTTAAACGCGTTTTTCTCGAAACATGGTTTTTCAAAATGGCACGCAGCATAACTCGAACAATTTTCATTTTTTTTACTTGAAATTTTAACCAGATGTGAACATTTACATTATCTTGAGAATGTCGATCGGAATTTTCAAGAACTTTATTTATTGATTTTTTATTAACAAAAAACTTGCCGTTTTTTTTCGTCAAAAATCAATTTTTTTTTTCAAACGCACGCCAAATTCCCAAAAATATATACTTTTTAAAATCCGATCGACATTCTCTAGCTATAGCCCTCTAGATTAATGGTTTTTTTTTTGTTCTAGATTCAAAAGTGCACCAGTGGTGCTGCGTGCCGCGGAGCCCTGGAAGCAAAACATGTCCCGGGAAGATAGCTGTGGAACCGCCATTTTGTTTTTTTTTACTGTAAAAAAATTTTATAATAAAGTTTAATGTATGCCCGATAACACCATTAAAAGTTTTTTTTCAAATACCTTCAATTTCGGGAGCAAAAAATTAGTGAAAAAACCTTTTTTTTTGGGCCGTTACAGTGGCCTTACTCCTTAACAGTTAAGAACGAGCGCTTTTTTCGATTGACTGAAAATTGTAAAAAATATATAACTTTTTATACCCTACCCGTAAAAATTATAGAAACAGAAAATTTCTTCACTTTTTAAAGCGTTTTTTGAAAGGCTGTGGTAATGCTAACAATAGTCGTATCAAGATGAAAAAAAATTCGAAGCTTCATGTTTCTATTTTCAGATCTTTTGGCAAAATAATTTTGTGATCTACGGTTATCGAGCAATCACAAGAGATAGCGAGAACATTATTTTCCCAATTTTTTTCTCAAGGAATTGTTTTCATTTAAATCAATGTATAGGTCTGTTAGCTTGTTTATTCAGCTTCAATTTGGTTTTTTGTGGTCTCTGTATGTCAACTTTTTGTTGAAATATTCGACTTATAATGAAAAAAGATTCTCTTGTCTTTGATTAATGATATCTCAGCAACCAATGATCGCACAGGAAATTAATAGGCAGCTTTGAAAACTTGACTAAATTTCGTACAAGACCTTTTCGTCGATTTTTGAGAAAAAAACACATTTTCGTCACCATTAATATTAATTTGAAAAATAGGACAAAAATGAAATTTTATGGTTTTTCGGTAAATCTACTACTCTATTACAAATATTAGTGGTAAGACGTTGCCACATTTTTTTTCAGCTCAATGTACCTCCAATAGCCGTGTAAGTTTTCAAATTGATCGATCGACCCGTTTTTCTGGACCTATCGATCAAAGTTTTACAAAAGAATTATAGGAACAAGTGTATTGTCCCTAAACATCGTTTAATCATGATCAAAATGAAAAGACCCATTTTCTTCGACTATTTTTAGAACTTTGCAGTAGTTGCTTTCTAAATTAAAGAAAAAAAACTGAGAAATGTCAAAAAAATCTAATGTTTTTTAATTTGTAAAACTTTTCAGGAAACGATTGTGACTCATTTTTGCCACGCTTCGCCTTTCGCGCACCATAATTTCACTCATCTTTAATTGCATTGATTAAAAGTTGATACCGCCAAGCTGTATTCACTAGTCGATCTGAGAACTTGTATGCGATTAACTCTCGATATTTTCTGCGCAGATTATTAAAGATACAGAAATACTTTTTTTCAAAAATGATCTTTTGTTTGGAAGAAAAAACCAATTAACAGTGTTTTTTCCAAAAACTAATCTTTTTTTGGTCAATTTTTTCTACGTTTTGGTAAAAAAAATTAATCAAATGTTTTTGTGAACTCATTTTTTCTTCAATTTTTTATCATGCATAGTTTTGATTTAAAAAAAAACTGTTTTCCATAACCCTAATAACCTTCGTAGAAAATATTGAGAATTAATTGCATAAATGTTCTCAGATCGACGATTAAATGCAGCTTGGGAGTATTGACTTTAATTGATGCAATTAAAGATGAGTGAAATTATAGTGCGCAAAGGCCGAATTGTGTAAAAAATGAGTCAGTATTGTTTCCTGAAATATTTTACAAATTAAAAAAATGTCTATCTCAAGCAACTAGTGCCAAGTTGTGAAAAAAGTCGAAGAAAATTAGTCTTTTTATTTTGATGATGATTACACGGTGTTTATGAATAATACACTTGTTCCTTTAATTGTTTTGTAAAACTTCGATCAACTTTTTATGGAAAACAGTTCGATGGATTAATTTGGAAACATTAGTCTTCGCATGAATATTTGTAACGTAATGGTAGATTTACTGAAAATCCAGAAAAAGTAATTTTTTGTTCTTTATCAAATAAAGGTTAAGGATGAAGAAAAAATTCACAAAAATCCACGAGGGGCTGGCAGGAAATGTATTCAACTTTTTAAAGCTGCCCTTTAGTTCCCGTTGCGATCATTGGTTGCTGAGATATCGATAATCAAAGACAAAAGGATATTTTTTCATTCAAAGTCGGATAGCTCAGCAAAAAAATTGACGTAAGGATAAAAAACCAAATTAAAGCTGAATAAACAAGGTTTTTCTGTTCCTGTAATTTTTGGAGTAGTATATAAAAAGTATGGTTGAAAACACGAACTTTTTACAAAACTTGTCCTTTTTTCAAAATTATTTAGAAGTTTCCCCTCATACTTAACGGCTAAAACTAATGCAATTAACGAACATATTTTACTCTTACCAGGGGGCATTCCCTACTTGTCATCACCGATTTCGCTTAAATTTATAAGAGAAATGAAAGTACCCGAAGTGGGAACTCCAGATGGCCAAGCGATTAGAAAATAAAAATGTTGACGCGACTCTTGCACCGTATAAGCCATTTACGTTAGCATGTTTGCCAAGCAGCGGTTGGCGTAGCGGTAGGAGCTCGGACTAGTATTTCGATGGTCGTGGGTTCGACTCCCCGTGTAGAGACTTTTTTTCTTTTTCTATCTTTTTCTCAATTTTTATATTATTCGTTTTCCAATTGAGCAAAGAGGTGAATAATTGATTTGATTTATTTATTTATACGCAAAGGCACAGAAAAGGTAAAAAATTGGGATTTCGGACTTTTCAACAAGGGATTGTAATTAAAGCGCATTCGAAACGATTTTGTACATAAAAATTCAAAACTTTATTCGTTGACATTCGATGATTTACATGTGTCGGGATGATATTTATCGTAGCAACAGGGGAAACAATAATTATTTCTCCATCTAGCGCACGTTATAAACGCCGCATTTCTACAACCACATCGTTGGTTCAACGTCTCCATAGAAAGATATACTTGATTGGCATTCATAAAGCATTCTCTCTCATCGCAAAGTTTAGAAGCGAACCACGCGTAACGTAACATGTTATCGAAATATACATCGCAGGGTTGCACCAGTGGGATACATTTAGGGGGAATTACTTTGATGCTACACGTTGGCAATCCTTCTTCATCTTGGAAGAGTTCGTCGTATAATTGCGGATTTGTTTGTCCTCCCCACGAGTCAATCAGCAGAAGAAATTTGTTCTCTTGTACGTACGGCTTCATCACAACCGTTTAAATTTGTGTGTACAACGCTGTTGTAAGTTTTTCAGATTTTGAATAAGCGATGATGACATTCTTCTATTTTGCTGCATATTCATCCACCGTTTTTTGAATCCTCGGTCAAAAAAAGCCAGTATTCTCTTGTAAGCATACGTAAACTTTTGACAATAGCTGGAAAGCTATTGCCAAAAGTTTGGCAATATGCTATGAGCCTCCGAAGGTTCATAGCATATTGCGCTGTATATGAGTGGGTCACTTCATTCATATCCTTTCTTCTGACGAAAACCGTTTTTATCCCTACATGTTCCGGGTTCGGTTATACGTCGACTGGTACTGGCAACCTGGAAAGACAATATACGAATGTAAATTTGTTATACGCGCCATTAAACAGAGTATTTCAGTTTTATCTGTGTTGATAATAAAATCCTTGTCGTATTGAGGAATGAGAGCTCGAGTTTGGAGTCGGAATTTATCTATCGCAGCAAGGATTTCCTCTCGTGTAGCTGTCTCTTTTTCCGACACAAATCTTGTAATTTTCCTCTGAGTATGTAAACGACGGCGTAATCCATGGTGATAGTTGCCGCATCCAAGTACACCACAATGAGCTCTGACCAGGCTTTGTGATCGGGCAGAGCAAGAGGTGAGCAGCCTGGGTTTCACCAGCCCACTCGGAGCCCATGATGAACGGACTTTTTGGTGGAGAATCGATGACACCCTGTCGTGTCATAGCAGCCTGGAAGTTGCGGCCACATGCTTTGACCTGGATAAACAGTTCACCCTCTGCGAGTTGGCTTAAAGCGGAGTTGCGTGAACGTATGCGGCGCCGCGACCGTTTGTGACGAGCATACGTTATAGACAGGCGGAATAGATGTCACTTATATGAGAAATTCAAGAACGTCCGTGATAAATTGAAAATAGATATGAAACGCACTGAGGAAAATGTTTATCGTGCAAATTTTGCGTCGCTCACGCGAACCGTCTGTGGCCTGGGATCTTGTACACAGACTTGGTCTCCTCCCTGGCAAGAAATCACAGATGCGACTAGCCTGCAATCTGGATTTGCTAAATCGTAATTTTTTCGCGGAGGATCGCTCGGCAAGCCATAACATTCGGAATTTGAGCGAAATTATCGATGGATTGCCGCGGTATGATGATACCACGTTTATCTTTCATACGTAACACCGCAAATCTTAAACAAGACTCTCAGCAAAATAAGGGCAAATGCTTCCGGTGTACACGGCATCCCTATGCTTCGCATCGCGTGGCCAGCAGTTTAAAATCAAATTTTATATCTGATTAATCTTGCTCTGATGAACTCTAAATTCCCAGCAGTGTGGAAAAAGGCGCGGGTCCGTCCAGTGCCCAAAAAAACCCGCCTATTCCTGTAAGTGAATATCGACCGATCATGCTCCTCTGCAATCTGTCGAAGATTGTTGAGCGTATTGTGGCGGATTAAGTGGGGCACTATATCACGACTCACAGCCTCAGCGATCCTTACCAGTCCGCATTCAAAAGGCATCATAGTACGCAATCGGCACTGTTGAGATTTGTGGATGATGCACGTCATGCCATCGACACACATATGGTGACCGTTCTAGTATTATTCGACTTTTCCAAAGCGTTTGATGGGCGTGTCACAAGGTTCTGTATTCGGTCCAGTTTCCTTCGTTATGTACGTTAGTGATGTTACGACAGTTATTAAGAAGTGTCAATATAGTATGTATGCAGATGACCTGCAAATTTATCTGCACTATCGGCCGTCGGATATTTTGAGTGGTATCGTCCAATAGAGACGTTGCAGCGATTTGTGTCTGGGCGAAAAATGCTGGTCTCAAACCGAACACGTCTAAAACACGAGCGATTATAATTGAATTAGCTCGTCATCTAGTACAAATAAATACTGTGCCACCTGTGCCCATCCTTGTCGGTCCAGATGAAATCCCGTGATCTGACTTTGTTACGTGTTTGAGCGTAATTATTCACCGTACCCTCTCATGGTCTGAAAAAACTATGAGAGTCGTTGGCAAAATGAGGGCTGCCATTTATCAGCTTAAACTGTGACGTGGACAACTACTTATAGATATACGTAGGATGCTAGTATCGGCCCTAGTGTCCGTCACCTGGATTATTATAGCCTCCTCCTTACTGATATAACTGCAGAGTTGAACCTCAAGCTACAGCGGGCACTAAACACACACCGACGAAAGTCGGTTCATTATTCGGAGCTTACCAAAAACTGGGCACGATGGATTTCTCCGCAATAGCTGGGCTCGACCGTCAGATTCTGATGAAATGTGGAGCCGTACTGAACAGTAAGAAGAAGTTTTCCATATCTATCCTTGCATAATATTCAAGATAAAATATTCGATTTTCGAACATTGTACTCTCACATGTGCACTTGATATTGCTGATAGCCACATTGGCCATTAGATAATATTTTTCATCTAGGTGTGCGCATACCGATTCGTAAAAGGTAAGACTCGAAACCGAACTCCCGTCGTACGCCATGTCACCGTCAGCTCTTATATTCTCGCAAACGTTCTTCGTTCAATAAGTACTAGTTGCGCAACTAAGTTTCCGGTTTTTTTACCAATAAAAAATCGAAAATTTCAACACAAATACAAAAAACGGTCCATTCAAAGAATTGTCCCTTGCTATTTACACATTTTCGCCATCTCTCTGACAATACATGAATACCGCGACGATAAAAAGACGCGTCGTTGGACTGAAACCATTCGTCGAACCAATTTTGTACTGCATCATAATTGGCCAAGTGTAGCCCACCCAAGCCATGCGCCATCGACTGGAACGAGTGACATTCTGAAGCGGCCAAGTCTGAGGAATACGGCGGGTGCGGTAGCAGATCCCATTTCAGTGTTTTTATGGTGTCCTGGACGATGGAACTCCGATGGTACGGAGCGTTGTCGTGTTGCAATATCACACGTTCCTGTTTCGTGTCCCATTCTGGCCGTTTTTCAAGGAATGCGTGGTTCAAATTTATTAGTTGTTTTCGGTTTCAATGCCCATTGGCAGTTTCGCCCGGTTTCAGCAGTACACGATTCCTTTCTGGTCCCACCAAATGCAGAGCATTGTCTTTTTTCCGAAGCGATTTGGACGTGACGTCGATGTTGACGCTTCCCCAAGTGAAAGCCACGATTTTCTGCGTTTGGGATTCTCGAAATATATCCATTTTTCATCGCCAGTAGCAATTCGATGCAGGAAACTCTTTCTGTTCTGCCGCAAAAGCAAAATTTCGGAAGTGGCTCTTCGATTTTCCATTTGTTTCTCAGTCAACTCATGCGGCACCCACTTTCCTACCTTATGAATTTTTCCCATGGCGTGCAAACTTTCAAAATACATTGCCGGGTCACATTTAATGCCTCGGCAAGTTGATCTTCTGTTTGAGTGTCATCATCATCCAATAACGCTTGCAGATCGGCGTCCGCAAATGTTTGCGGTCTTCCCGAGGGCTCCTTGTCCCCAGTCTCAAAATCGTCACTTCTGAATCGCTTGAACCAATCTTCACACGTTGTTTTTGATAGTATATGTTCGCCGTAGGCCTCCTCAAGTAACCGACGTGCTTCAACTGCTGTTTTTTTTTTAGGTTGAAGCAGAAAATTAATGCCTCCCGAAAATGCTGTTTATTTGGTACACATTTTGGCATTTTCGAGGTTAGAAAAAAGGTCGTTGTGTTGCGATATTTGTTTATATTAGGACTGGGTATTCTTAACAGATGTCCAAGCTATAAAGACACCCAATTTTAGACCTGTATGCCGACTATATGTGTCGCCAGCGCCATCCATGTGTGAAACCCGGGAACTTAATTGCCTACCTAGTATATCGCTGTAGCAGGCTAGCTTACGCGATAAAAAATAAAAGGAATAACCCAAGAATACTACGCATTTCGAAAAAACAAACGTACATATTTCTATTCGGCTTGTCACGCGGCAGAGACATATAAAATGCAATTTATTTATTTCGCAGCATTACCTGCGATGGGCACGATTGCTTATCACGTGGATGGGAGTTTGAGACACATGCAACTGTTTCATCCAGTCTCTTCTGCAGAGTTTCTCGAGATCGAGAAAATGCATTCGAATTATCAGTCGACGTCACTCTTGCGAAGGAATGTGCAAGAAGGGGCGTTTTTTTGTTAGGAAATACTCTCAGGATTGTTTCTATTTGCGTCTTAACGCTACTCTTGTCACTTGACACTATCGCGAGTTTCATGGATGCTTCTTGTGATGGTTGTCCACAGGCACTCGTTATCGGACGCTCTATCGTGTCGCATTCATCCAAACTACCGCCAGAGATCCCCGTTCGTTACGGTGGTAACGTTTTTCGGGCGAGGTCGAAACTGACGCTTGAGTAGCTAATATTTTTTGTCAATTATTAGGTGTAACTTGATAATGTCCAGTTCCTGCCTTCTCATAGATAGTATCAGTCCGCAAGGTGTACACCGCAAGTACCGATTTGGTCTGCTATGGACAAAGGGTTTGGATTGCAAGTTTAATTAGCTTGAAATCTTTATGAGCTTGATCTTTCTATTTGAATCTTACTCTCGTGGATAGCGCGTCAGTGGAGGGTATTGATATTGACGCAAAGTGAGAGATGTATTCAATTTATTTATCGGTGATATTGATATTCTTTAAATACATATAATTCGTGGTCATAAGGAGATAATCTAGTGAAGGTTATAAATCTTGATTGCTCGCTTGTACGATCTCGTCGCGTCAGATCGCTCTCGCATGTCTTCGAACGCTGGTCCCTTTTCCCAGATTCTCGCTACCATTGTCTCTTAATTTCTATCCCCACTTCAGGGGATAGAACCTTGTCGCTAGTCCTCGAAAGTTCTCGAGCCTTCTAGTAGCGCGAATATTCAAATTTGTACAGTGGTTGCTAATTTTTCGAGAGACCGGTCCTGGGCGAACTGTTCAAGGGTAGAAGCAAGTTCTGACAGCGTCTTTGCGCCGATCGTCTTCTTCCTCGGAGTGTCGTTGAGTTGATCTTGCGAAGATTTATTATAATTACGCCCAGGGAGGAATATTTCGATTCCTAGGAACATTTTTTATGCATGCCAAGGGATATTCATGAAGAGACTGGGATACTGTTACCCCACATTATGCACCCCTTGGTAAAAATTGACTAGAAAAGAAGAATGGGTTGTATAAATGTGAGAACTCAATCTCGAGCACAGAGTTGATGTTTCCCGTAAGATTTTGCTGTCGAACCTCGTGAATACACTTACAATCCATTGCAGATAACGGTAAAGGGATCAAGAAAGACCTCCCCTCTGGTGGCGATGATCGCGATGAACGAATGGTTCACATGGAATTCGATAAATATTGGATTCGGTTCAATCGACCGAGCATTTCGGTTTACGCTCTCGGCCTCATTTTTAGTATAGAATGCACCTGGTCATAACGGTAATCGCAATTTTAGTTAAACGCCGGATTATCACTTACAAAACCCGCTCGCAGGTCGGATTGGCCGACAGGGTGGTTATACGTAGAGAACTGCGTGGCATCGATTTTCGTGGACATCGCGATCTGTCTCTCTGAATTGTGCATTTTCAGGCAAAATAAAAATATTCTTCTTTCATTGCTATAGTTTTTCATAAACGAAATTGGGAAAAGAAAGCTCGTAGCTATTCGTAAAAACATCTCAGGGAAAAAGGTCGAAAAATCGATGGAATTGTTTTTATTATGGTGATAAGAATATTTCTATGGGACTAGACTCGTCGAGCGGTGGAAATTGACTTATATTTACCTTTTTGCCTGTATTGTATTCGGTAATATTCTTTCGATTTTTGTCACAGGAGGAACGAAAATGCAATTCTTGGTAATAAAGAGACGAGAAATAGAGGTCGAAGAACTCACCAGTCAAATGCGCAGTCTTATCACCGTCCTCGTCGACCTCGATGACGTACTTTACGACGCCATTGCCAAAAGACATCGATTCGTTTCCCGCCGTCATTTTACTAAATGTGGATTGTCTCTGGAAAGGATGTGCGTCCCCAAATATCTAATGCAATTAAAAGTCGATTAGTCTAGGTACAAACATTTCACCTTTTAGCGAAATGTGCCCGCTTTTTTGAATTGCTAAAGCAGTTTGACCTCTGCAAACGCTAACGTGATCGAACTTACGGCTAAATAGTAGTTCGGAGTATTCGAATTTGAATTTAGGCAGGTAGAGATTGACGTCCCTTAGTGTAGAGTGGAAAAGGTCCTTTGATTGGAATTCGTTAAAGTCTTTTATGATTGCGGTTACTTGTCGTCTTCCGTCTGGAAGTATAATGAACATGCTTATCGCATCGTCCTCTCCATCTTCTCTGTATATATTTGCTCTCGTGAAGCAAGTTTTCGTAAGTGAACGAAACGATAATTGAATACAAGATAATTATCTCAATTATCAGGATGAGTTGCGTTCGTTGCAGAAATTTCCCTGTTTATTCAAGGATGCATCGTCACAGAGACGAAAAGGTTCTGAGCGGAAGAGGGGATCTAGGAGCATCAGATCGGATTTTAGTATTCAATTTGTACAATAGGTTCGTTTTTTTCGGTTAACTCCACTATTACTTTTTTATTCGTGGAATAAATTTACCTTGTAAGCGAGTTTGACGAAACTGGCATGCATCGACTCGATTCTTCCGTAAGGCATTCGAGCAAATTTGTGCATAGTCGGTACGCTCACTGCATCATCATCGAATAAATAAAAGGGACGTTGTGTGGTGTGGTAACGATCAAACGGCAACTCCCAAACGCCTTTAAAATAGACAGCATTCACAAGAACGACACTTGGTTTGGGCCCGATTTTGACTGCAACAAGACAACACACCTACTGGAAAATTAAGCGACCAGTTTGGCCCTGTCGCTAAATAGAGAGGGTCGCTCAATAATTTTTTTCCGCGACACAATAAACAAATCACTGTATAGTTCATTTACATGCCATCTCATCCCTTGTGGCAATACAAAATATGACGCTGCTCCATTTTTTGTTTCCTTATTCGCACAACGATAAAAACATCTACGGATCTATTTCCGAAAAGTTCATATTCATCATATAATTCTAGTATTCGTTTGCGATGAGCGTACATTTAAAGAAAACATGCTCAGGATGATAGCCGAAAAATGTATAGAGCAAAATATTTGTTGCTAAAGCTACTATTCCTATTGTCGTTTAAGGCGTACAAATCGTTTAATACATTTACCACGGTCAAAAAATCGTTTCCTTTTTTTTTTGAAACGATGAAAGTATATATATAGGTTTTTTCCCCAAAGTTTCAAAGCAAAATTCGAAAAACTTTAAACGTCACAGCTCGTTAACGTTGTGCCTCACCGCTCGGATTCGGAGCGGGCGTGAACTTCAAATGCGTTTTTCTCAAAACTGCATCATCGAAATTAGGGTGCAGGATTACTAGAAAACTATTAAGCCGATTGAGTTGAAACTTGGTAGAAATATCGATAACATTGGAACCTTCTACTTAACGGGAATTGTTTTTGAATGTTTTCTTGGAAACCTACTTTTTTAATCCACATTTTACAGAAATGTTGTGTGAAATGTTGATTTTTTTTTATAAATGCGTGCCATTTCCTAAATTTTGCATATTCTTCATTTTAGTTACCGTCACATAGAAACTATACAAATTCCAACTGAAAAAGTGTTTGACCTTTTTTGGAAATCAAAGTCTACGGGAAGCTTCCCGTAGACTTTGATTGCTGTTTGACTTGTTTGACTTGTTTGACTTGTTTGATTTTGTTTAGACTAGATTGCACGCCGATTCGCAACTCCTGCGGCGACCTTGTTGTAACACTCTGCCACAGCTTCGCCATTTTGAGGAATCAATTTAAAAAAATGTTTTGTATACTTAAATATACTATCAAAGTATACCTAAAGTTTGATAATAGTAGAATAATTATTTCTTAGTTAAAAAAATCCCTCAATATTGCTTTTTTTTTCCTGTCTAAATGTATATCCCGCCTTAAGGTTGTTATGGCGTTAAGTCAATATATTATCACCGAGCTGAAATTTTTTCCGGACCTTTATAACCTTTTTGCTGATCATCCTGTGCAGTTTGAATACGATCCACAAATTTAGAGAAAAAAAATCGGAAACTCGATGTATTTCGTAGGCTAATTGCATTATGATTATGGAAAACTCCCGATAATTTTTCAGTACATTATTAATATCTGCTAAGTGAATGTTACCACGGAGCTGAAAAAGTAGGTACGGTTGGACTAATTACTGGGCTAACCCTTGGAACCTCAAAAATGACGATTCACAGTACCGTTATAAAATTATTAATGTTTTTGATAGCGTATTTGTGCGAAAACAAAGCACACAAAATATTAGACTGCAAAAATGGCAACGCCGTAGACAGCACAAATGCTATCTATCTTATTCGTATTCGGTAATTATGCCCGGGAACCTCAAACTACCCCGTCAGGATAATTAACAACTAATATTATTGTTACTTATTCTCTTAATTAGTAACAATTACTTAATATTAATTTGATAACTATGTTCCAAAATTATACATTTCCAAACATTTCTAAGCAAAGAGAAAATAATGTGGAATTTTTTACATTTTTTTTTAGAATTACGGAATATGATTAAAGTTTTTGATTTCTTCGAGAACATATACGCACAGTGGGGCAGAATCCCAAAAAGCTGGCCAAAAGTCAAATTTTTGAGTTGTATATATTCGTCTATATATGTTCAGATCTTGTTTACTGATAGTCCTAGGACGAAATTCCGGACCGGGCAGGTTTATACCTGCTCTAGGTTCGCCTCGACATCAGTCGTCATTCAGCCGCCGTTCGGTACGCATTAAACAAGCGTACGCGTCGAAAAATTCTTGCCTGTTTTGAAGTGCTGTGAAACGGACGAAACTGTCTCAATTTTAATTCTGCAAAATGGAAAAACTTTCTGAAGGTATGCAGAAAATATAATTATGCACAGTTATTGCTTATTTTTTGTTTGAAATATCTAAATTTTGCAACAAGTAAACATAAAAAATTATACATTTTTTTTCGAAAATCGATTTTCTAAAGTAGTTTTAAAAATGTCTTCGCGAGTCTCGACCTTGTTTCAACAAGAAACTGATAGTGTACAGTACTAAATATAATATACTAAAAAACTGGCTGCTCAGGAGTGCTCAACGAATAGTTAGACTAATTTTTAGGGAGAAATACGTGGCGCGACATTAACGGACGTGTGAATGTAATCCATTGATTATTACGTTACAGCGCGTTGGTATATTTTCTGTCTATTAACATAGATTAATATTTATTTATCAATTCCATTTGTAGTATGTTCATTTATTGATTAATATTCATAGATCATTTAAATTTTAATACAGTAATTTATTACTCTAAATGTACGCTTTACGAAAATCTCAACATTTTATAAAATATTCCTGCAAGAACTCTCAGTAGCTAGAACTGTGTTTCCCCCATGTTTGTACGGCGTAACGGTTTTCGGCAGTAAAGGTGTATTAGTGTATACGTACATAGTGTATACGTAGTGTAGACGGCGATTCGGCAAGGACTGACGAGGGGCTCCTAGAGCAGCCATGTATGAAAGAAAGGAGCCCGCCTGCTGTTCAGGCTTTATTATACCTGTTGTATACTGACACAGAGGTGATTCTCGTTAAGACAGATTTCATGTAATTTCGGTTTTATTTTCGTGCAGAATGTATGTAAATATATTTGTTAATCATTTATATCATAAATATTCGTTTTCTTTATAAATATAAAATCATTTTTAGTAGTAATAAATTATTTTTGTACATTTCGAGTCAGAACACCGTATATAGTTTTGTTAAGTATAAAATGATTTCAAAATAATGTCATTCAATTTTGTACATGTTTATATTGGTATTTTACAGAGTCTTCCCAATCTTCAAATATGGAATTATCAAGAAGAGATGTTTTTTTCATGGTGAAAGACAGTTTAAAAAACGAACAGAAATTCGTTATTGGAGTTTTGAACGATGCAATTTTCAAGAAAACAGAACATGTGATACAAGTAGACGAGGATGAAAAGTCATTAGGACTGTTATTTGCAAATTTTCGATCCAGATGGAAAGCAGCAAATAGAGGCCAAGAAAAGTTTCTAAAAAATAATGAAGAATGGTTGAATGGCACCGTATGTTTTTCAACATTATCCGATACTGAATGCACAACATCAACATTTGAGAAGATTGTGAAGAATGATGAAAAAGGAACATCTGGACGACCTTCGAAATCCTTTGCTTCATCCAGCGATAGATCTAAGAGGCGAAAGACTGAAGAAATACGTTCTACTTTATCTACAGAAGAATTGACGTATGCTGCTCAAATGAGTTTAAGGACTTCTGGTCAAGTGGATGCTGCTCAAGTTCTTAAAGATGTCATATTAACCAGCCCAACAAGAGCCTCAAAATTTATAGCTGCTGTTCGGTCAAAAAATGAGACACCTTTAACCCCAGACGAAGCACTTTCTTTGATGATCGAGAAAGGAGAATCAAAGCGCTCTTATCAGCTATCAAGAAATGCAGCTAGAGCACGTAAATGCAAATTATACCCATCATACCATGAAGTAGAAAAAGCGAAAAATCGTTGTTATCCATCAGTTGTGTACATGAATATTACTGAGTCGTGCGCACAAATTAAACTACAGGCTTTACTTGATCATACCACATACAGAATTATACAACTTCAGGCTGATGTCATCGATACTCTAAATTCTGAAATTCTGCAAAAATTAGTACTTCACTGTAAATGGGGATGTGATGGAAGCAGCGGTCAAAGTGTTTATAAGCAAAAATTTGATGAGGCTGGAAAATCTGATGAAAGCATTTTTTATACTTCTCTGGTACCTTTGTAATTAATCTACAACAATCACGAGACGGATGAAGGAACTATTGTGTGGAAAAATCCTAGACCTTCATCTCCTCGATTCTGCAGACCAATACGATTGCAGTTTGTACATGAAGGTGTACAATCAACATTGAAAGAAGTTACCGACATTGAACAGCAGATTGCGGGTCTTGCACCATACACTACTGAACAAAATGAAAAATCAATTTCAGTAACCTATTGTATGTCGTTTACGATGATAGACGGCAAAGTCTGTAACGCTGTAACCGGTACCACTTCTGCACAACGCTGCTTCCTGTGCAAAGCCACCTCTAAAGATTTTAATAACATCGACAAAATTATAAAAATGGACATTACTACAGATAATTTAAGATTTGGCATATCTACATTACATGCGTGGATTCGTTTTTTCGAGTGCTGTTTGCATTTGTCGTATAAGCTCACAACTCAAAAGTGGCAAGCTCGTGAAGAGGAAGTGAAAAAGATTGTGAAAGTACGCAAGGAAGACATACAGACTTAATTTAAGACAACACTGGGGCTTATCGTTGATCGACCAAAGCCAGGATATGGCAGCTCAAACGATGGAAATACCGCCCGCCGCTTTTTCGAAAATGCTAATATATCTGCTGATATAACAGGAGTCGATGAAAATTTAATTCACCGATTTCATGTTATTTTGCAGGCAATTTCGAGCGGGTATGATATAGACGAAGAAAAATTCAAAGACTATTGTGTAAATACTGCCCGTTTATTCGTTGCTTTATATCCATGGCATTACATGCCAACATCTGTGCACAAAGTCTTGATGCACGGAGCAGAAATTGTAAAATATGCCCTTTTACCGATCGGACAACTTTCTGAAGAGGCCCAAGAGTCACGCAATAAGGACATAAAGAACTACAGGTTACATCATTCAAGAAAATGCTCTCGAGAATCGAATATGAGAGACATTTTCTATAGGCTCTTAGTATCATCAGATCCATTTCTCTCAAGCATCAGGAAATTGCCCCAGAGACCGGCGAAATCTTTACATAAAGAAGCTATAGAAATGTTAAAACAACCTGAAGTCACCAGACAAGAGATAAGGAACGATTCCGATTTGGATACAAGTGGGTCAACATCAGAATCCGAATCGAATGATTCCGACATTGAAGATGACATACAAGATTTTTGTTACTAGAAGTAAATAACAGATATTCGATTTATTGCAAATTTTGTACTCAAGAAATTGTTCAAAAATAAAAACATGGCTCAAGAGATTTTCTACTCATTTAAACCTAAAAATATTTTGAAACATTTTCTATTAAAAAATATTTAAAAATTGAAAATTTTTGTGGAATCGTCTATATATCGCGTCTGCTATTTTGAAAATTAACATTCCTATAACAAATTCGTAATCAGCGATCCCAAAAACCCTTAAGAAATATGATTGGGTATTTTTTACTGAATTATTTGACTAATTGGTTGAATTATGTCCGCCATTTTGCGTCCGCCATTTTGAAAATCGTAATTCTGATAACAGATTCGTATTCAGCGACCCCGAAAACCCCCGAGAAGAGAATTGGAGATCATTTTGGACACTTTCCGAATTTTGGCCAGCTTTTTGGGATTCTGCCCCACTCTGAGACGTGCTGAATATAGACGAATATAGCTTCTGTACACACTTTTTCTTTCCAAAGGAATTTTTTTACTCAGACCAACATTCATTTTTGACAGCTTCTTTGGCCGATATTGAGGTTACGAACGGAGCGCGGATGTCTCTAACTTCGGACCACTTCTGCCAACGTCGGCATTATGATATACCACGATTTACGATGCTGCAATCCGTTTCGCGTTAATTAAGCGAGAAAAAGTTATAGAAAATAATAATACAAAGTAATTAAAATACTTAATATAATCACCGAATGTTCAAAAATGTACATTTTTCAAATAGATGTAGAAAAATATTTCGATAACGTAGTTCAATATGACGGTCTTTTCAAAGCTAAAAGTTGCTAACCGTGAATCGGCTCCGTGCTGTCGGGGGTGCAGTACGAGAGGAGCGCATGGAGCGCTCCCCTGTACTTCACCCCCGACGGCTTAAACCCATAACAACCTTAAGGAGGTCACCCCGTGTGATGTGTTGAAAAAGTCATGCTTTTTGCATAAATTGATTCCTAACCATGTGTAGAATATGCTGCTCCAAGAGGAAGAAAAAGGAATTCTCTATGGACCAGGCATAGCAGGCATAGCAATGGTGAGTAAAGATTTCATAGTTGAAATCGCATTTGAACTTTTAAACGCGTTTTTCTTAAAACTGCGTTTTTCTAACTGGTCTCCACGATGTCTCAAAAACGGTTTGATCGATTGCTTTTAAATTTTGACGGTAGATTCGGCACATATATAGCCATCGATTAAACAAAAATAATGCAAAAATTCCAAGCCGTTTTTTTTCGTAACAAAATAATCGAACAAAACATGAAATTTGAAAATAAATTTTCAAAAATATGTCAATTATTCCATTTTCAATATTTTCGAATGATTCTAGTTCATTCGGTAGCCACGGCTTTGCAGATTAAAATGCCGTTTGGTTTTTTCATTTCAGATAAGCCAATCAGCCGTAATCATGAATATCGTCGACAAACTTTTTTTCGACATGGGTGCCTTTGGAGTGGTGCAACACGTATTGTGATGAAGATTTTGGTCAGAAAATATTCTGTCTGTTGAAATGTCAATAAATATATAGTAAAAAAAGTTCGAACTTCTATATTTTCATTGTTCGTAAAAAAAATCCCAAAAAAGCTATTTAAAAAACCGGTTGTCACACGGGGTGACTGCTTTAAGAAAAAAGAGACAGAGGAGCTTACGGGGTGACTGCTTTAAGAAAAAAGAGACAGAGGAGCTGACGCGGTTTTTTAAAGAGATATGGGCACTCATTATTGGTTTGATTCTTCACCCAATCGTTAATTTTTTCGCTGCTTATGTACTCGTTGCCGGCATCGACAGGCTCTATGTCAGCCTTGAAAACCTTTTTGGCTACTCTCGTGAAGAAGGGCACCAGTATTGAGTCGGCAGCATAGTATATTTTGGTGGATATCCGCATATTGTAATGGTAAAATAAATTCACATTAAAGACTATAAAAGTCATAATTTTCGAATAAAATCAATATTTATTGTTTTATAGAACTGAATAACTCACGGATAGCTTATTGATGAGTCTCTTGTAACCATATTTAGCAATTCGAGTTTCATTCTTGCGCAGTCCTACGGCTACCAGAAAGAGATTTTTTTCTTCCCCTTGCGCGCCGTAAGACAACATTGAGAGGAGAATGAAAAAGTTCAGAAGGGAAAGGACCACTGATGAGGGTTGCCACAGCGTCATATTCTGTTGAAATGTACAGGGCGAGTCGCGAGAAACAGAACACCTGAATATCTTTGTTGGATTTAAATACGAAGTATGTACATATCGGAATTTGAATGGTTTGGAAGGAAGCACATGGCTGTCATAATGTTGGTTTTTTATTTCATTTTTTTCCCTTTTTTCAAGGTTATCAACGTTTTTTCAAGTGGAATGGTATATTTTTTCTCCTTGTACATTGTAGCCGGTATTATAACGAATTCCACCAAATTATCTTCAATCCGGAAATATTAAATAAATAATAATGCAACGAGTTTGATTGCTTTGCATTCACTTGTCTTTATCATCGCTGGCTTTTTATCGTCAACACTACTTGTTTCACGGGATTTTGTGATCGCATTGAGGTAAATAGAAACTGATGGAAAATTATTACGATCGGGAAATCGATCTTCGTACAGTCGTACTGCTTCTCTTAAAATATAAACTTTCTCCGTAAATGATAATCATGTCGATCTTTTCTTCCTTCGAGTAACGCATTGTGAAACGTTCATCGATAAACTGATAGGTTAGAAATTTTAGAAACTTCCGAAATCTGTAGCAAGAATATATTTAGAGTTTTAAGTAGCTGATAAACACAAATGTGTACATACGAATAGGTGAAGGTGTTTCGTAAATCTTCTGGCATCACCGAACCTGTTACTGTGTTGTGCTATTGTGATACACTTGAATGTAACCCAGCTTACCCGAATCATTTTGCGTAACAGAAATAAAGAAAAAAAACTCTTACACGGTGAATTATAATAGGTCCAATATTTCTGGGTTCAAGGTCATTTGAAGGTCATACTATGTTACATGATTAAATTCGTTTCTATGCCGACCACACTCTACAAGGAAAAAAACGTGACATTCCATTTCTAGAAACTTTGATGATCTTGAAAACCCGAAAGAGAATGGAATTTAAAAAGTAGATCATGATACCCATGTGCAACAGAGATATTCAGGTGTTCTGTTTCTCAGGGCTCACCCTGTATATATGGATAATCCCGATGTTGCTCCCCAATATAAATGATTCAATCATTTTTTATACAAGGAGTCCCGTTTAAAATAATAAACTGCCATAACTCGAAGACATGGTGTTTTTTTACATGTATGAAAAAAGTGCCAGATATTCAAGAGGGACATTCGGTGTATTAGGACATTATGCCTTCTGTATTTTTGTTCGATCCATTTACCTTAAATATCTTGGGCTTGTTTCGACATACTGAATGCGGACGGGAGTTGTTACTAAAAAAAATCGGTGATTCTGAGACGACCACATTGGAGAAAAACTCTGGCTCAACAATAGTCTAAACGAATACCTCATTTGATGATCATACACTACGCATAAATTGAATCAGATCTAACCTTACATGCAATTAAAAATGTGATGCTAAAAACCTACCGCCTAAATCAGCATCACCCAAATTTTAGCATATACACAGACATTTATATTTATATACATATAAATTTATGTATACCTTAAAGAAGTTGATCGAGAATTGATTTGCGAGGCTTTTCATCATCCTGTAGCCTTGTAGGCATTCGCGACTTAGAGACCATCTTTTTGCAACCCTTGGGGGGTTTGCCACCTTGGTGCTATTTGGATTTTCATTCATAGAGTGCAGTACGGTGAATGAGATCAATGTCGGGTGCAATACAAGAACGCCGATTTGAAAAACTACCAGAGAGACGTAAACAATAAAATAAGCGAAAAACAAAATTTTGAACAGAAACTGCATCATACGTGTACTCACACAGAATATTTTACTACTAAACATACATACGCACAATATTCCACATTTTCTCTCAAAAAAGGTAAAAAAAACTTACGCCAAGTTCTAGAATGTCGGTTCATGATTATTGTTTTCGAAATCCCAAGAGATACTTTCAAAAAAATAATATGTATAAAGATGAAATTATACGACGAAAATTTGATGACGTGACGGTTTTGCCCGCAACAACTGTCGTTTAAGTGCCTGATCCCGACGGAATCTGAAGCCGTACTGACGAGAAGTTCGCGTCGTTCATATGCGGTGATTGTTCTATTTGAACGTGGCACGTTTCTATCCTTCGCGTAATAAGTGAAAGATATTTCTCTATTTCCGAACATTGTTTTCCCACACGTGCTTGGTACTGGACATTACCGCTAAGCACATTGGTCACACTAGATAACGGAGCGGTTGTACATCGTAGCAAAAATATTAGTAATACTTTGTTCTATACAGGTGCGCACAAAAAGCAAAACTTGTGACGAAGCTGTCGCCGTGCGTCATGTCGACGTCATCTCTTATATTTCCACAGACGTTCTTCGTATAATCAGTATATCATTATTACATGATAGCTAAGAAGGTAACGAATGGAATGAACAAACCAAACATTTTGTACGTTTCGAATAAAAAGAATATACCTCTCTCTCCATTTCTCTTCAGTTTTTCATGCGGCAGAAAAACAGAATATGCGTTATATACCTTTTAGTTCGTAACTTTGTCGTTACGAACCACAAAATGAGGTTGCGTAGCTTTCACGTACTATTATCTAGCCAATGACTCATGGTTGGCTATCCAACCTGAGTTTCAGATGGCGTTGCAAATTTAAAAAAAACTCTCAATTGGCTATCTCGGCATGACCTTGCCAACACTAGCTAACTGCGGCCATGCACCCCTTGGCTAATCACTGCCCAGCCGAACTTGGTCACAAATGACAAAGTGAGGTTATGTGACTACGTGTAGTTCCATCGAGCGATTCGCTTATGGAGCCTAGATACCAGGAGGTTCAGCGGCAATGCAAAGGCGCTGAAAAAAGCGTCCCCGAAAATGTCCCGACGTGATGGCGCTGGGGTGCAGCGCGACCGACATATATAGTAATATATTGGTCAACGAGGTGAAAGTGATCGGATGAGTTTCTAACCTCACGACAGACCGATCGTGACATCAAACGTCGAAATATCCGCCGATTCATAATTTCCTCATGACGGTTCGGAAAAAAAAACGCAAAAGCGAGAAACGATCTCAAACTCAAAATGGCGGCGATACAGCCCATCTAGAAAAACGTGTTTTTTTTACATATAGCTTCACGGGAGAACGGTTTTCTCGTAAAATATAAGACCTGAAATAAAAACCAACAAAAATGATAATTTATATATTTCTAGCTATGAGACTACCTAGAAATTTGCTTTCAGATTTGCAAAAACAGCGCATTTTGAAGGAAATAAATCGATTTTTTGCCAAAAAAGCAGTAAATTGTTTATAAAAAGAAGTTTACATTTAATTTTAAAAAACGGGTACGTACTCCCATAAAGAATATAATTGTGAAGCTGCCATCAAAATTTCAACCTCGAAATCGATGCATGCAAAGGTGGCCGAGTAATCCGTCTTCGGAGATCGAAAAAAGTGCTATCAAAATCGATGCATGCAAAGGTGGTCGACTAATCCGTCTTCCGAGATCGAAAAAAGTGGTTTCGAGAAAAACGCGTTTAAAGTTGTACGAGCAACTCAGCGCGCGGTCCAAGGCGCTGCGGCCAAATCGATAATTGAACCTTTAAATAAAAAAATTTGCTACAGGACCAATTGCATATTGTTTTTATGACACCAAAGTATTTTTAGGAAAGAAAACGTCTTTCCAAAGTCCTAGAGTGGTGTTATCCCTTAACACTAATGAGGGTTAGGTACATCATCTGTGATCTGTCTTAGATCACACCTATGTTTAGCGTATATCTATATACATATAGGTTGCGGAGCACCCCAGCGCCATCATTTCTCGTTCTCGTTTTAGGGACGAGTTGAAAGGCCTCGCTGAACCTCCTGGTATCTAGGCTCCATGGATTCGCTGATGGTTGGCTAAGCAACATAAATTATAGATGGCGCTTCGAATGAAAAAAAATCCCTAAGCCGGTATCTCGGGATGCCTACCCAACACTAATCAACTACGGCCGCACTAGCCAGAATATATGATCGGACAAACAAGGGGTATCTCAACATGACCTGATATTTCAATTAATTGTTAAAACGTATTATTTATTTGAAAAGTACGAATCTTTTTATTTTACTATAAGGTACAAACACGGAGGTTATATGTGGAACAAAATATTCGATAAATGGCCGTCTCGTCCGTATTTGCAAACGTTTACTCTTTCGACGAAATTTTCAATAACATTTTGTTATAATTGCGGACTTATTTCATTAATGGCGCATCTAATTGCTTCCTTGAGCTCCGGAATGGTTTGTGGATCATTGGCATACACTTTTTTTTTCTTCAGAAAACCCCAAAGAAAGAAAGCCAATGGCGTCCAATCGCACAATTTTGGTGGCCAATTTACATGGCCACGGCGCGAGATAACACGACCATGAAACTTCGTCTGCAATTACTATGCAGTAACAATACAGCAAATAACAATTTCTATGTGTCGCTCGATCGTGTAATTCTCCATGACTAAACCTCATTACTTCCTGATGACAGTTGTCAAAGATTAGTACTCTATGTTCGCCACAAAAACATACCGTGCAATTTAAAATGTCCGGTCATTTTGAGACATCCTTTGCAATTTAAGGTTATGTAATTGAATGCTATTATCGCTCTGAACGCGAACGAAATTGTCATCGGTCCGATAATGTTATTTACATCTGTTATAATTCACCCATTTTCCAATAATCCAACTTCGTGTATTGTAAGATATGTAGACGATACGAGAATTCAGTAACTAGACAAGTAGAACTGGCTCAATGGACAACGTCACTACTGATCGCCCAGAGGTCCCGGGATCGGAACCACGTTACGCGTATGCGTTTGTCTGATATAACTTAAAGTTGAATCATTTATATATATGCAGCGCAAATATCATAACCGCATTTAATGAATAACAAAGAATATTGTGAAAGGGTGCAATGATCTAAATAATGCGCAAAAGACAATTCACGGAAAAATATACTATATAGCCGCAGGATTTGTTTATCTGGTCGTCGCCTAATTTTTTTCTCCCGGTGACTAGCTGATAAAAACTAGATCAGAAATATTATACTGCCGTGAGATATTTCTGTCTATCTAGTTAGCATCTAATTTTTTTACAATCAGTCACTAGACGATCAAAGCGTTACAAGGCTGTGTAAAGTCAATAGCTAAAACGGCTAAGTAATGGCAATTCGAAACATAACTTACTTTGCACTCCAGGCCAAAAGTTTGGGTACATCCCACGAAATTCCGAGCCGCACAAAAAGTTCGATAACTTAGTGAAAAATTGAGATAATCGAATTTCCAAAGCCGCATTTTAAAAAGGACATATCAGGCTTCATTTTGCTTTTTTAGAAACAAATTTGCGATTTTTTTGTGCCGGTGCACCGGTTTGAAAATGGCCGTTTTTTGACTTTTTCTTGACTGTTTTCACTCGGTTGCATAGTTTCTAGAATTTTTTTTTGTTGTTTTTTTTTAATATTCCTGAAACGGTAACCAATAGCTTCAATTAAATTTTTTAGAAAATTTCGTGCAATTTTTTTTAGGGAGTTATGATTGTTTTGACCTAAAAACGACCATTTCCAAAAAAGGCAGCGCAACTAAAAAACTTTGAGGTTTAAATAAAATTGTCAAGAGGGAAAAAGTGGCGTACGATCATGCTGAATCGAGTGGAATTTTTTCAAAATTCTCCTTCGAAATGTTTTTTCTCACTATTTTGGGTCGACCCTCTAATAATTTAAGTGGCTCAAACTCGTAGATTATTGAGTTTGGGCTCAATTATCACAATGCAGCAGAATAATTATCCAAAGCATACCTCTTGCCTCTGCAAACAATATTTGGAGCAAAAGACAAAAAATCGCGTCATTGTAAACATGGTGTGGCCACCACAATCGCCAGATCTGAATCCGATCGAACTGCTTTGGGAAAAGCTCGATCAAAAAATACGTATGACCTGCCCCACATCCGCCAAAGATTTGTGGAGTAAATTGCAAGAGGCTTGGTTTTCCCAGGAGCAGGCAGAGATCAATAAACTTATCGACAGAATGCTGCGACTCGTTAACGCGTGCTGAAAGGAAGAGGCTGCTTTTTTGACGAAACATTCGTTTAAATAAAGTAAGACAATTAATATAAATTTGTCTTTCTTTCTCGTTTTTTTACAATTTTTTAAATTTCGACCAAAAAAATGCGGCAAACATTTTTGAAAATATTATAAAAGGCTCAAAATGTTCAAATAAGAAGATTTTCTCCCGTGATAATTGAGCCCAAACTCAATAATCTACGAGTTTGAGGCACTTAAATTATTAGAGGCTCGACCCAAAATAGTGAAAAAAAAATTTCGAAAGAAAATTTGAAAAAATTTTAGTCGATTTAGCATGATTGTACGCAACTTTTTTCCCTCTTGACAATTTTATTTAAACCTCAAAGTTTTTTAATTGCGCTGCTTTTTTGAAAATGGTCGTTTTTAGGTAAAAACAATCATAACTCACTCAAAAGAAAAATCGCATGAAAGTTTCTAAAAAATAAAATTGACGCTATTGGCTACCGCTTCAAGGATATTCCAAAAAAAAATAGGGAAACAAATTTCTAGAAGCTGTGCAACCGATTAAAAACAGCCCAAGAAAGTTAAAAAACAGCCATTATCAAACCGGTGCACGGGGCAAAAAAAAAACGCGCAAATTTTTTTCTAAAGAAGGCAAATAAAGCCTGATATGTCTTTTTTTTAAATGCCGCTTGGAAATTCGATGATATTTATTTTTCACTAAGCTATCAAACTTTTATTGCGGGTCGGAATTTCGTGGGGTGTACCCAAACTTTTGACCTGGAGTGTATGTGGGTTGCCCATAGGCATTCGTTTTCTAACGCACTACCGTATCTTATTTACCCAAATTACCACGAAATAGTGAC
>OZ023322.1:7685138-7765138 GCA_964007375.1 Ophion obscuratus
GTCGAACGTTCTCGGAACTCTGCGGCCAAGGCTAGGATCCCTACAGTATTATTAGGTGAAACTTGATAGCAAACTATTCCCACCTCCTCATAGCTAGTATCAGTCTGCAAGACTCACGGCAAGTTTCGATCTGGTCTGCGGTGTTTAAAAGTCCTGACAGACGATGGAATATGGTCCGGCCGCACGATGGATTTGGTTCGCTATCGTACCATATTCGATCGTGTGGAGAGCAGTACGCCGTACATTGTTGGAGCCCTAACAGACGATCGAATATGGATCGGCGCACCAAGTTCGATGTGCGGTGCGCTCATCGCAACAGACGAGCGGACAGCTCCGTTGACCGTCCAGAGAACTCCTCAATGGACGATCGAATATGGTCCGGCCGAACCATAGATTTGATTCGCTGTTGAACCATATTCTAAGGTGCTCTAAAGTGCCGAACGGTCCGCTGCTGCGTCCAGAAGAGCGCATTTGGTACGGAGCGCATCAAATTCGATGTGCGAGCCATTGAACCAACCGTACCAATAATAACAATAACAATGTACGGTGTACTGCTCTCCACACGGTCGAATATGGTACGACAGCGAACCAAATCCGTGGTGCAGCCGGACCATATTCGATCGTCTGTTAGGGCTTTAAGGGGTTTGGATCTCGAATTTAATTAGCTTAAAAGTTTTCTGAGCTCGATCGTTCGCAAGGGCGTACCCAGCGAGGGGCAAAGGAGCTCCTGCCCCCCTAAAAGAAAAATATAAGTCGCTTATCTGTTGCCCCGCCCCTCCTTCCGGATTCTGCAAAACTAATATGTGCTGCCCCCCCCCCCCCCCCCCAGCTTATATCCTGGCTACCATCTGGATCGTTTCATTTAAATCTTCTTTTTGTGGGTAGGGTGTCAGTGAAGGGCATCGATGATGTCACAGAGTGAGGGGTGTATTTAATTAGTTTATCGGTGATGTTGACGCATACGTTCCATTTGGGAAAACATGATTCAATTGTGCAGTTACGGAATATGCCGGTATTTATTAGGGTAGACGTTTGTTATGTTTCCTGTTGTTTTAATAATTATAACTCTTGCTGTTTGGAGATAATCGAGTGGCTGTTGTCGCTACTGCTTCGAGAAAACCGTCCTAGGTGAACTATTGAAGGGAAGAATCAAGTTCCGAAACCCGTGCGGAAAATTGATAGGGCATCCCTCATAAAAATAAGGGCCTTTAAGGGCTTATTCGAGGCTTTTCCTATCAGGGAAGCGTCAAATAAGCCCTCGAAGGCCCTTATATGGCAATCGCGACAGGGGTTGGTATAATAAGGGCCTTTGCGGGTCCTATTATGGCAATCCCGACAGGGATTGCCGTTTGGGCATTATAGGAAACGGACCGGTATACATCGCTTGGACTAAATCGTTTGTGGTATTTTAATTACTACACTCAATTATTCGATAATAGGTAAAAATAGGATAAAGCGTGAGGGCATTAAAAATTATTATACATTACATTTACAAATCTTTCAAAAAATTACATATTATTCTTATTGCCTTATTCACTCATGGAGTGATGCCAGAGCGTATGTTTGAACAATCCCATTCGGTTTTTTTCACATTTTTATAGTGACTTTTTTCGCTGAATACTTTCCGTTATATACGAAGATGTTACAAGCACTCGGTAGCATAGGGGCAGCGTGCGAAGCTATGAGTATGTAGGTACATGGTGCGCCAGAGAAACTTACTTATTTGAAAGGTCAATAAAAACAAAAGTACTTCAATTATTGTTTTAAATTTTTTTTTTATTTGAGAATACAATATCCCAATTTTTTTTCATACAGTCTTGAAAATGACATCGGATAAATGGCGACCCCCATTGCACATACACTGATGAAGTCGATTTTTGAAATTCGTATCTACTCTTTGCAGCATATCAATCGGTATGTTGGCAATGGCGTCGCGAATGTTGTTCTTGAGGTGTGCTATGGTCCGTGGTCGATCGACATAAACCAGAGATTTCAAATAACCCCATAAAAAGAAATCGCATGGAGTCAAATCTGGAGAGCGTGCCGGCCATTGGAGATCGCCTCTGAGAGAGATGAGGCGGTCGGGGAAATGTCGCAACAAATTCATTGAGTCTCGTGCTGTGTGTGCTGTGGCTCCATCTTGCTGAAACCATACGTTCCTAACGTTCATTTCTTCGAGTCTTGGAAGAAAAAATTCCTCGATCATGTTCCTGTAACGAGCTCCATTCACGGTAACTGCGCGTTCGTTTTCTTCAAAAAAATAAGGACCAATTATTCCCATTACCGACATCGCACACCAGACAGTAACTCGCTCACAATTAAGTGGCTTCTGGTGAAGCTCACGTGGATTTACACCACACCAATAACGCATATTTTGCTTGTTGACGCAGCCGGAAATGTGGAAGTGAGCCTCGTCACTGAAAAAAACGACCGCGTCTTCAGGCAGGTTGTCAACCAGCATTTCACATGCATTTTGACGGGCAACAAAATCGCGTTCAGTTAATTCTTGCACAACAGCCAATTTATAGGGATGAAATTGAAGGTCTTCATGAAGAATTCGTCGAACAGTGGTGTCAGAAATTCCCATAGCAGCTGCGTGTTTGCGAGCCGAACGCCGGGGAGAACGCACAACTGACTGCCTCACTCTTTCGACATTTTCCGGAGTTCTGATGGTCCGTTGAAGTCGATTTCTGGGTTTAGCGACACTTCCACACTCCCGAAATGAGTTAACCGACGACAGAATCGAATTACGGCCAGGAACGAGTCTGTGAGGAGGAATTACAAAGCGAGCGCGGAAGGCACGTTGCGTAGCAACAAGTGAGCGACCGTTAGAAAAGAAGCTCTCGACTGCGAAGGCCCGCTGCTCTCTAGACCAGAGCATGATGGCAACTGACTGGAGGGAGAAACAAACTTGGGAAGTTCCCCCTCCAGATGCGCCCCCTCTCGCCCCTCTACCCGCCCAACTCACCGCGCGGGAATTTTTTCAAATAAGTAAGTTTCTCTGGCGCACCCTGTACTAGGTTCAATACCGATATAGGTGAAATATTTTCTTTGAAAAAAATCATTCCGAATGGCCAGAGCATGACGAATGACGATACAAAATCGTTGTGGTAAACTCTCAATTAAGTGCTTAATTTCATTTTGGATTTATGAAATATTTTATGCACAGAGTACACTTAGATTTACAGTGTACATTGTAAGCAAATAAAGATTTATTTTAATCGAATCCTTATTTATTCGATTTGAATATATTTTATATTTAAAAAAACAGCTGAAACGAATAGAAAAATATCTTTGAAACAAATAAGATCGTAGTAAGCCGTGAGACGAGGAGAAAACCTATCTCATTTGAATAGATCCTATTTACATAAATTTAAAAAATTTGGCAGTGTATCGCGACCTTATATAAACGGACACATATACGCAGAAACACATACATTTACACACACGTGAGCATATCCATTGACAGGGATAGATTATGGGCACACCATGGTTTACATGAGGCGTCGATCAGGCATCCTTGAAGGCCCTCATTATTCTGCCTTTAATGGCCCTCAGTAGCAAAGTGTGACCAGCCACTAAGGGCCCATGTGAGGCTACCCGATTAGGGCCCTATTAAAGTTAGGGAAATCCTATATGGGCCCAACCAAAGCCCTAGTTCAATTTCTGCACGGGAAGCACCTTCGTGTCAATCCTCCTCTTCTCGCGTGTCTCGTTGAGTTGATCTTGCGTAAAAGTGCCCCGTAAAAGATTCATTTTCGAATAAAGACATCAATCAATTCGCCGAAGTGTGCCAGTGTAATTACTCCCAGGAAGGAATGTATCAACTCGTAGGAACAATTTTTATGGCTACCAAGGGGTATTTATGAAGAGACTGGAATACCGTAACCCCACATCATGCACCCCTTGGCAAAAATTGGCTAGAAACAAAGAAATAATTCGTATAAACGTGAGAACACGATCACGAGTACAGAATCCCCGTAAGATTTTGCTCTCAAACCGCATGAATGCACTTACAATCCATTGCAGATAACGGTAAATAGATCAAGGAAGAACTCCGCCCTGGTGGCGACGATCGCGATAAAAGAATGGTTCGCATCGAATTTGACAAATGTTCGATTCGCCTCGATAGATCGAACATTTCGATTTCCGTTATTGGCCTCATTTTCAGTATAGAATGCACCTGCATATAAAGGTGAACGTAATTTTAGTTAAGCACCTGATTATCACTTACGAAACTCGCTCGCAGGTCCGATTGGCCGATAAGGTGGTTCGATGTCGAAAGCTTCGCGGCATCGATTTTCGTGTCGATCATGACCTTCCTCTTTGACATGTGAATTTTATAATAACAATGAAAGTATTCTTGTTCCGTTGCTATCGTTTTTCATAAACGAAGTTGAGAAAAAGAAAGCTGGTGGCTATTCGTGAAAACAAGTGAGGAAAAACTTTCGCAAAATCGGTAAAACAATGTTCAGTGTGGAGATCAGAATATTTCTGTAGGAGTAGACTGCTGTCGAGCCGCGGAAAATGATTTATATCGACCATTTTTACGTATTGTGTTCAATAATATCCATTCCACTTTTGTCATTGAAAGAAAAGAAACCCAATTCGCCGTAATAAGGAGACGAGAAATAGCGCTAGATGAACTCACCAGTCAAGCCCGCACTTTTGTCACCGTCTTCGTCAACCTCGATAACGTACTTTACGACACCGTTGCCAAAAGACATCGAATCGTTTCCCGCCATCATGTTACGAAATGTGGATTGTATCTTGAAAGGATGCGTCTCTCCAAGTATCTGCAATTGTAAGCTGATTAGTCTCCGTACAAAAATTTCAACCTTTTGCCCCCTACTATTGCTACAAGAGTTTGCCCTCCGAAAATACTAACGCGATCGAGCGTGCGGCTAAATAGTAGTTCGGAGTACTCGAATTTAAATTTGGGCAGGTAGAGGTCGACGTCTCTTAGCGTAGAGTTGAGAAGGTCGTCCAATTGAAATTTGCGGAGCTCATCCATTATCGCGGTTACTTGTCTTCTTCCATCTGGAAGTATAATGAACATGCTCATAGCATTGTCTGTCCCATTGCTCTGCAAACAAAACGGGAACAAACGGTCAATTCTGTTCCATTTCGCTGTCATTATTCGTGATACATAAATGTTCCGGAAGGAAGCGGAGATCTAAGAGCATCAGGTCGTATTTTAATATTCGATTTGTACATAGTACGATTTCCGTGCGGAAATTGAACTACAGCCAGAAAAAAGATTTATTAAGGACGAAGAGTTTGTCTCCCGGCGAATAAGTTTTCTTATTCGTATGTCGGCCTACTACGATTGTATTAACAGCTAAGAAATTTTTTTATTTAAGTTTATATTTAAGATGCCGTAAAAAAAATTCTTAACATCTGATAGGATATATAAGTTAGAAGAAACAGGTGTTCTATATCCGACAAATAGAGTTTTTCTTAACATCTAATAGGATTCTTCATAATCCCCTAACTGGTTTTGTTCGAGGAATTGTGTCATTTCGTCAATCATTACTTTCTCCCTTGAACGTTTTTTTCTCACTTTATATTCTTACTTACACTCAAATCATTCCTTACTTTCGAGTTTCTCACTTCCGAAACGCAACACTGACACTTGTGCCAAAAGCAGGGACATAGGAAGAAGCTACATGGTGAGCGTATGCGTAAGCTGCATCTGACGAATGGCCTGCTGTCGGGCCCGTCACGTTGAAGGGCAAAGTGCGCGTGCGCGCATTAGTATCATAGTCGCGAAATAAGAGGTTTTCGTTATTGGAAAGCAGTATTTATTTGATTTGAAGAAATATTTATTCAAATGTTCTATTTTAAATATGGCTTTTGATTGATGTGAAAAATCTGCACGTAAAAAAACATAGTTAGTGACGCCAAATAAATGCTGTAGTTACAATCACATAAAAACTGTCTCCATACGAGTAAACATTTATTAATTTCCAATAAAATATGTTCTAATGTGCCAATTTATTAGAACATAATACATCTTTTTTCTGAGTGTAGGGCTTTCATCGGGCCCATATAGAATTTCCCTAACTTTATTAGGTCCCTAATCGGGTAGCCTCATATGGGCCCTCAGTGGCCGGTCTCACTTTGCTACTGAGGGTCATTAAAGGCCGAATAATGAGGGTCTTCAAGGTTGCTTGAACGACGCCTCATGGAAACCATGGTCTGTCGGTAAGTTATCCCTGTCAATGGATATGCTCACGTGTGTGTAAATATATGTATTTCTGCGTATACGTGTCCGTTTATATAAGGACGCGTCACGGCACACTGCCAAAAAAAAAGATTCAATCTAAATAGGATCTATTTAAATGAAATAGGTTTTTTCCTTGTCTTACGGCCTACTATGATTTTATTTGTTTCAAAGAATGTTTTTTTTATTCGTTTCAGCTATTCTTTTTAAATATTAAATATGTTCAAAGTAAGTAAAGATTCGATTCAAATAAATATTTATTTGCTTACAATGTATACTGTAAATCTAAGTATACTATGTGCATAAAATATTTCATAAATAAAAAAAAAAGAAACACTTAATTGAGAGTTTTACCACATAGATTTTGTATTGTAATTCGTCATGCCCTGGCCTTTCGAAATAATTTTTTTCGAAGAAAATATTTCACCTAAGGTATATGGCCCAGTAATCCTCACCTTAAGCAGATCGCTTGACTTTGCAAATTTATATAGCTCAACTAGGAAAGTGAGTAAACGTTATTTTAAGTCGTTCTTAATTAATTTTTATTACGAAGAAGGTCATTGTGAAATTCCCGTGCCTGGTACAGTTTTCGAGAAAATAATTCGTAAAGGTTATAAGATGCTATTGTACGAGTCATCGTCACGCCGCTATGACAGTTGGTCTGGTAATCGCTAAGGGAACGTCCCACTAATCGTCACATGCGTTAAAACTTCTTGTGGCTTATATACCTTTAAAAAAAAATGTTTTTTTTATTGACTTAAATTATTTATAAACATGTCGAAAATAATATGCAAGTTATTTTTGGTGGACATTTTCTTAAGACATGTAGAAAAATGGTTTGCAAACTTTAAACGCGTTTTTTATGAAGAAATGTTTTAAAAATCGGGCGGACTCGTATATCCTGCATTTTTTGACCGATTGACTTCAAATTTCAACTATAACTTCTTAGATACATTTTATGGCGATGTACACACGATTTTTACAATCGTTTAACAATTGCGATTTTTAGAAACGCACAAAGGCCGTTGTTTAAGTCGAAATTGCGACTTTTTTAAAATCGGGCTAGATCTACAAAAATAAATATTTCATCATAATCGTGTGTACTTGGGTAGCAAAACTCATGTAGATTACGGGGAAAAGAAAATTCTTCTGAGTGCACATATGCGACTCCAACGAGTCCGCTCGTTGGAGGTACCTACAGATATGTGACGTAAACCCTCTAAACTTCGTTTTGGTTGCTTTATTAGTATTTTTTTTTATCGCAAAAAGCCTTGTTTTCCGACCACCCAAAGGTATATAAGGCCTTGACTAATTATGCAAAGGTTCGTAGGACTTTCTTGACTTGATTATGTCTGCATATAGAACGGCAGAATAAATTACGGCACTTTGCCAGAAACTTTATGATTTTCATTAAAACATTTGATAAAGAGTTTGGAACATAAATTTCTCTTCCATGGAACTTTATTAATTTCAAAAATAAAACTAATTATTGCCTATTACGTCAGAATTATCATTTTTGTTTATTTGTAGTAATTATAAACAACTATTTTTTCATAAAATAATTTTTAATATTATTTCGATCGAGTGCAGTTCCCCTGTGTTCCAGACATACCCAGTTATTGACATTGTCACGACTTAGTAATCGACGACATTTATTTATGTGTCATCTTTTTACTACCGCGAATATGTGTATAACGATCACTGGTTCGTGGATCCTTCAGATGATGCTAATTACGGACCCAATATTTCATTCCTCATTTTCTATAAACTAATATTCGATTCGTAAGACTTTTTGTTGCTAACATTGTCCCAGGTATCGACAGCCGTGGCGATTAATCGGCAGAATGTTTATGTTGCTAAACCGCTAATCGTCATATATGAAAATTCGTTGAAATTAACATAAAACTACATTTTTTTATGCTGAACGCATAACTAAAGTCCTTGTTAATCACGTGAAGGAAAACTTCCTTCGCGCGAGTCCGAAGGCATTTTCAAATCTCCCGAGATGTGACAATTTAATTTGATGATTCTTTTATACGTATACTTACGGGTGTGAAAATGCAATACAACATAGTAAATACCTCCTGGAAGCTAATATAACGCAGATCTGCACGAAGGACTGATTTTTATCTTAAAATACTTATTTAATGCGTAGACATGACGATCACTATGACCCCTGACGGCTACTGGGCCGACTACCTTATATGGAAATCGAACCTAGTGCCTACCTATTCATAGCTTTGCCCCTCTGAGTGCTTGTAACATATTAGTCGCAGATATCTACAAAACAACTACACTGACAGATAATTCTACTGATATTAACTAACCGCGTCTATTTGATTTTTTAAAATTTAAATTAAATCGAATTTTCATACAGTCAACCATTTTTCTATTTAATTGAACTAATGGTCTGTCTTTATTGCAGCACTTATATCGAAGGGTCGGGGGGGGGGGGGGGGGTAGGGAGGGAGATGGTGTGTGTGTGTTTTTAAGAGAGGGAGAAATGCTTTGCACTGGCTGCATGCACAGTAGGTTGCATGCAACCCGTGTGTTGGACTCGCCCACTTGCTGTACCAACTAAAGCCCTGAACCTCTTTTTCACTGACCTATTCTACTCCCACGGGACCGCCGCCAAGCATTACTTCGCGAGAGTGATCACAGCCGTAGCTCTTCCTCCAATGGTGCCGACTGGCTTTCTTCCTCTTTTTTCAAGCATCAGCGGCTATCGTCGCTGTCTCGCTTCTTCTCTTCTTTTCTTCTTGGCGCCGTTTCTTCAGCACCGCCGTAACGAAACTACTAATCGCTGCCCAGTTCTCTTCTGTTTTCATCATGAGTCCCACCAAGGTCTCTGGAGTTGGTGCTTCCACTAGTACCTCCTCCAGTTCCTCTCTTTCTTCTTGGTATCGTGGGCACTGGACGAATGCGTGTTCAGCATTCTCTGGTACTCCACATCCACTTGGACAGTCCGCAGACTCATCGTGACCAAACCTATGCAGGTATGCTCTGAAGCAGCCGTGGCCTGTTAGCATCTGCGTCAGGTAGTAGTTGACCTCCCCGTGTTTGCGGTTCAGCCAACCATCTATCCGGGAAATTAGGCGGTACGTCCATCTCCCTTTCACGGATGCATCCTACTTATGCTGCCAGCGTTGTAGGCTGCGTTTCCCGATTTCAGCTCTGTGCTCATCTTGAAGTCCTGACGGTGACCTCCTCTGGTGGTATAGGCATCTTCACTCTTCGGCCAGGACCTCTATAGGTGGCATTCCCGAGAGGACGTACACTGCATCTTCCGATACTGTGCGGAACGCACAGGAAACCCTTAAGACGGTGAGCCGGTAGACCGCTGTCGTCTTACGTCGGTACTTCTCGGTAGTCAATGCATTGCCCCAAATGGCAATACCATAGGTCAGGACCGAAGTGACCACTGATGCCAGTAGCTTCCTTGTCGCCTGCCTCGGCCTGCCTATTTTTGGCATCAGTCGCGCTAACGCCGCTCTAACCTTTCCCGCCTTGCCAACGACGTACTCTACGTGCTCCTTGAAGCTGAGTCGTGCGTCGATCATCAGAACCAGGTATTTTATACTGGGTTGTGACGTAATTGTGTCATATCCCACAATCAGCTCTATGGTCTTCATCTTCTTCCTGCTTGTGATCAGCACAGCCTTTGTCTTGGGCTCAGCTAGTTTCAACCCAGCGGTACCCATCCAGTGTTGGATCTGGGTGTATGACTCTTCGAGCATCCTGTTAACTTCTTCCAGGTATTTCACAACGATAACCACTGCGGCGTCATCGGAAAAGGCGACTATTTCTACTCCTTGTGGCGGTGTTAGTTTCAACAAGCCATCCTACATTATGTTTCACAGAAGTGGACCGAGCACCGAGCGTTGAGGTACGCCCCCAGTGATTTTGTACTCTTGTGATCCATCTTCTGTGTCATACTTCAGGAACCTGTTGTTAAGGTAGCTTCCTATTATCCTTTTTAGGTAGGATGGCACGTTCAGCTTATCCAGCGCAGAGCAGATGTTACTCCACCTGGCTGAATTAAAAGTGTTTTTGATATCGAGGGCGACCACGAGGCAATACTTCTTTGCCCCCCCCCCCTCTCCATCTTGTGCCAGAGATTGCTTGGCTCGCTGTGGTGAACACGTGACTTATCGCGTCTAGCGTCGATCTGGACTTACGGAATCCGTACTGATTGACTGCCTGATTGTGGACAATTCTCTCCAGGATTTTTCCTGTGGTGTCCAACATGCACAACGGACGATATGACAATGGATCGTCCGGCGGTTTTTTGCTCTTTGGCAAGAGAACAAGTCGCTGCCATTTCCATGGATCGGGGAACGTTCCTTCTCTGAGGCATGCATTGTACATTTCTATGAACAATGCGGGAGCTTCTTTGACGGCTGCTTTAAGAGCGATGTTCGGGATGCCATCCATTCCTGGTGCCTTCTTATTGCCCACCTTTCTGCACGATCGGAGCAGCTCCTCCTGTGTAACAGGCGGGATAGCTTCAATGTCCTCAACTTCCACTAATAGTTGAGTTCCTCTTGTTGGGGGAAGAGAGTTGACACTATCCTCCTAAGTTGGTCTGGGCAGGTAGCTTGTTGACTTGACTGCCCTTTCAGGCAGATCATGAGTACCTTGTAAGGCATGCCCCAGGGATCACCTTCGACTTCACCGAGTAGCTCGATCCAGCTTTGCCTTTTGCTCCGCTTGATTGCCTTAGCTAGCGCAGTTCATGTCGCCTTGTGCTTCGCCTCCAGTGCTCGGTGCGAAACCTTGCTCCTGGCTCATTGGGCTAGCCTCCTCATTTAGTTGCTTTCGCGTCATAGCCCGGCAATCGTATCGTTCCACCAATACATAAGGGGGTGATGGTTTCCTTCCCGTCTTCTCGGCATCGTAGCATCACAGGCCCTTGCTACCCTCTTCATCAATTCTTGGGCTTTAGTCTCTACGTTTTGGGTGTCGGTTTCCATTTCACTGCCGTCCAATGCCTCGCGGAACACGTATATGTCGAACATGTTTGTTTTCCAGCCGAGGACCTTGGAATCACCTAACGTCCGTCGCTTGCACTGCGGCCTCGACGTTTCCCATGTGATGGCGCGATGGTCACTATGTGTATAGATTTCCGATACCTGCCAGCGTGTAGCGCCGTTAGCGAGTCCGCCACTGACGAAGGTGAGGTCTATCACCAAGGAGGTCTCTCCCTTGCAGTACGTTGGTACCTTGCCATCGTTGAGCAGGACTAGGTTCAGTACGGACAGTACTTCAAAGAGTGCCTGACCCCTTTTGTCCGTCTTTTTACTGCCCCAGTCCAGTGCCCAGGCATTGAAGTCGCCCGCAATCGCATGTGGAGTCCGATCCTTGGCGTCTTTTACCAGCCGGTCCAGACTTTCTTCAAAGTTCTCCAGTGTCATGCTCGGTGGCATATAGCAGCTGAAGATGTGAGCGCCGTTTATTTTTGCCCTAACAAAGCCGTTTTCCAGTCTCTTTGAGATGTCCTGGAATGGGTACTCGCCGCAGGCCCAGATAGCGGCTTTATTCGCTACCCAGGAATGGTAGTCGAGATATCTGTATGGCTCCGAGATGATCGCCACGTCAGCCTTGTGCTCCTGCACAGTCTGCATGAGCAGATCCTGTGCCGCTTCACAGTGATTAAGATTCACTTGCAGTACTCTCATTCTCGCTTATGGATGAGCGTCTGGTAGGCCTTCTTATACGCTGGGCATTTGAAGCTTCCTGCCGCATGCTTGCAAGCATCATCATCCTCTTTGCTGTTACACAGAGCACAGCGGGGCTCTGCAGCGCACTTTTTGGCCTTGTGACCTTCGTCGCCGCATTTGATGCAGCACTTCGATCTGTCCACCGTGCTTTTGCAACTGCTAGACAGATGCCCATAGTGCCAGCACTTGAAGCACTTAGTTGGCTTCACTATCTCTCGGATTCGACAGACTGCCCAGCCAACTCGAACTTTCCCTATATTGGTAGCCTTTTTCGCGACCGAGGCAGGTAATGTCACCGTCGCCGTTAGGGTACCACTGTACGCTTTCCGGGTAGATTTGACAGCTTCAGTTTCCACCAAGGCGTTCTCGCCTAGAGCGTTCTGAAGGGCTTCGCAGATCTCCTGCTTCGTCGTATCTTCGGCCAGGTCTTTGATTTCGATCGTAGTAAGCTGCACCCTGCTTTTTATTGCCGCTACTTGGCCGAGGGCCGTCTCGATAGCCGTAGAAAACTCGGCGGTTTTGTCTTGGCTTGCTTTATCGAAGATGATGATGATGTCACCCCCCATCGTTCGACGTATTTTCGAGATACTTTGGCTCACTTCCTTCAATTTTTCCCCCTTCTTCATCTTAGATAGGATCTCAGCATAGCTGAGATCTCCTTTATGCTTGATGATCAGTGCATTAGGGAGTACAGGTTCCTTGCGCTGCTTCCTTCGCGGTTTTCATTGCATTTGCTTCCAGTCAGCACTGGCAGCCTTCTTGGTAAAGTTCCCGTTGTCTTTGGGAGGTTCCGGTAGACAACGGGAACTTGACCAAGAAGGCTGCCAGTGCTGACTGGAAGCAACTGTGACTGTGAATAGCTGACTGGAAGCAACTGACTGTATGTGGGGGGGGGAGGGGGGGGGGGGTGCGTGCGCCTTTGCTATGAGCGCTGCAATAAAGACAGACCATAAGTTCAATTAAATAGAAAAATGGTTGACTGTACGAAAATTCTATGTAATTTCAATTTTTTTTAATCAGATAGACGCGGTGATTTTATATCAATAGAATTTTTCTGTCAGTGTAGGTGTTTGCTTTGCCATGTAGTAGATGACGTTGATAATTTTGGTTGCAACTTGAGCAAAATAAATTGCTTCCCCTTCGAAAATTAACTGGGAAAAATAAAACGTTCTGTTAGAAGTCTAGATAGGCCTCGGATTCAAGTTTGTCGCGGACAGAATGGAAAAAACAATTTCCTTGAGCGGCCAAGAGAAATTTCTCCGAAATTTCAGTTACGAAAAAAGTGATTAAAGGCGCGAAAATAATTTCCGAAAAATTGATTTTTAATAATAGCACCACTATGCCAAATAACGTTGTGCTTTTATGCAATGGATGTGTAGTAGAAATCAGAAAAATATTGGGATTCAATCAATGTCTAGAATCTTTTTTGATTGACGGTAATATCTGGAAAACGAAAACCGATCTATTTACTTATCCTGCACGATCGGGTAAGGTTCATGAGTGAAAAGTATCATCAAAAAACCGAATGGTATTGTTTAAACATACGCGCTGGCATCACTTCATGTCTAAATAAGGCAGTAAGAATAATTTGCAATTTTTTAAGAATTTGTAAATGTAATATATAATACATTTTTAATGCCCTCACGTTCTTATCCTATTTTTTGAACTATTATCGAATAATTGAGTTTAGTTATAAAAATACCACAAATGATTTAGTCGAAGCTATGTATACTGGTCCGTCCCTATAATGCCCAAACCTGGTCCTATTGTGGCAATCCCGACAAGAATTGCCATATTCTACATCAGATCATTGCCATGATCCACAAAGGCCCTTATTTTGGCAATCCCGACAGGGGTTGACATAATAAGGGCCTTTGTGGATTTAAGAGCTTATTTTTATGAGGGATGCCCTGTCAATTTTCCGCACGGGATGTTTTCGATTTTTGCGGTCTACTCCTCAATCCATTTACCTTGAAGGGGAGTTCGACGAAACTGGCACGTATCGACTCGAGTCTTCCGTAAGGCATTCGAGCAAATTTGTGCATAGTTGGTACACTCACTGCATTTTCATCGAATAAATGGAAGGGACGTTGTGTGGTATGGAAACGATCAAACGGCGACTTCCAGACTCCCTTAAAATAGACAGCATTCACGAGAACGATACTCGGTTTGGGCCCGATTCTCACTGCAATAAGACAACACACTTGCTGATAAAATAAGGGAGTCTTTTTACTTTGTTGACAATAAAATAAGGTTTACTCAATATAATATTTACGCTCAACACAGTAAATAAATCATGGTATAGTTCATTTTTAAGCACTCCCATCTTTTGTGTCAGTAAAAAATATGGCGCCGTTCAATTTTTTTTTCGTTTTCCGATGACCACAATGATAAGAAAGATTCATTGATATCAACCAGATTCGTTTATTTGATCCTTTTTTATTCGAATTAATTTAAATTTTCGTACTAGCAAGTTGTTCTTTATTTAATTTCTCTGTTGCAGACATTCAAGCTTTTTTCGCACGCTATATGTAATTACTCCGGCAGTCAGTGAGCAATATAAAGTCGCTGCAAGACGTATCGACACCTCTTGAATTCCACGGACTATACCTCATGATCTGCCTTTTGTCTTCCGAAAGACCAGGAAATTGCACAATTCATGATACCCATGAAAAGGGAACATTTTCTCATATGCCGAAATAGTGGTCCTATGTCGAACATATAATACATGTTAAAGAATTTTTCAACATCCAGAGTCGGTACCAGCAGGACTGTTAATGTATATTACGACAAAAATAGGATAAATTTACAAATTGAAATATTATTGTCAAATACAATTTTATCTGATGGCCTAGGTGTTCGCGAGAAAAGGCGCAAATAATTTTATTTTAATTGATCATAGTTGAACCAAATAGACTTCTTTTTGACAGTGCACGGTAGTGACGTGCAAAAAATATTATTCCACAAATATCTGTGGAATTTTTTATTTTCCGAAACCTTTAGATTCACCATGTAATTCGATTATCGATTCGCGATAAGCACACATTTAAAGAAATCATTCTCAGGATGGTTGCCAACCAATGTATAGTTAGAAATATTTGTGGCTAAAGTTATTTTCGGTTTCTTTTGTTTAAGGAAAAAGGTATAGAGAATCTCACGTGGTTCTTTGAATAACTCTGTGCACTCATTATTGGTTCGATTCTTCACCCATTCGTTGACTTGTTCGGTGCTTATGTATTCATTGTCGACGCCAACAGGTTCTATATCAGCTTTGAAGAAGTCCTTAGCTAATTTGGTGAAGATGGGCTTCGGTATTAAGTCGGCAGCATAGTACATCTTGGTGGACATCCGCATATTGTAACTCTGTAACGGATTTACATTTAAGACAATTATAATCAGTGTTTCCCAATAAAATCGATATCATTTCTGCTTGTTTAATTAACGCAACGGCATTTATTTTCATCGGTCGAACAACTTACGGATAGGGTATTGATGAGTCTTTTGTAACCATATTTGGCAATTCGAGTTTCACTCCTACGCAGTCCAACAGCTAGCAGAAAACGGTCTCGTCCCGGCCCTTGCGCGCCGTAAGACAACATCGAGATGGGAATGAAAAAGCTCAGGGGTGAAAGGACTAGCGACGTGGGTCGCCACAGCGTCATTTGCTGTTAAAAATGTATATATAAATATAAATATAAATATATATATATATATATATATATATATTAGGGTGGCGGCAGTTTGGGTCAAATTTGGATTTTGGAAGTCCGCTTGTAAAAACATAATCAAGATATATAAAATAAATTATGTGCACGGTTTTAAGGCGCCCGGAAAATTTTTAATGGTGCGTGTGGGGGTTTAAATTTCCAATACAAAAATACATGTGTTTTGCCAAGTTATTACTTAATTATTTCTCATGCTTAGTATATTGATGGGAAAAAATCTTAAATTTGGCACACGTATTGTACGCATTATGAGATATGACCAATTTTTTTACAGATTTTCCCAGCAATAATTCTCATTATAACTAGCATTGCAATACCAACCTTGTTATCATTTTCTGAGTTTCTATCAGCAAAGCCTATTTATTCATGTTCTACTGCAATTGTCGACTTGACTATAGACTGCATGCATTACGGACAAGTTCGATTTGCATAAAAAGATGTTATACAATCGTTTTGATTCACGTTAAGGCATGGTTCACAGCTCCATTCGCAAATGCTGCTCCCGATCATGATTTTAATTTTTTTTCAACAAATATATGATCAGACGGTGCTTCTTTGATGGGTGAAAATATCAATTGTTTCATAAGCCCCTATTGATAACGTTTTTCAGAATATTTCAGATCGATTGTAGCTTCCTGAATAACGACGTGTCCAAGTGACATTTGGATCAAAATTATCAGTTGGGTTCGCAAATTGTCAAAAAAATATGGTTCGTTAATGACAACGCGGAAAGAGGAATCAAGCTCATTACTGAATATAATAATCGATTGATATGCGGCGAGGAACGGAAACAATTCATTGTTCAGGTTGTCCGTGAATACCAAAAAATGTATCCAAACCAAAAAATGTATCAAAAATGTATACAAACGGACTCTAAGCCAACCGCTCTACTAATGAAAAGTTACCTTGGCACTTTTTTGTTTGGGTTTGTTTGTTTGGGTATTATGTTTGTTCGATTATTATAGTATTTATTGCGATAATTTATTTAAGTGCAACGAATTTGTGGCTCAGGGTTAATTCAAAGTTGAAATTTAATGTTGAGGAATTTGTATACTTCTGACAGAAATTAAACTTCTCTATTATGTTTACGTTTTGTTAGGTCAAAATTTGCATTAAAACATCAATAAAAAGTCTGATAAGTGAAACTCCAAAAATGAAAACGAGGTTGTCATTGCAAAGCTAGTAAGAATGACACTTATTGCTGAAAAAATGTGTAAAAATTTGGTCATATAGCTCATGATGTGCACAATATGTGTGCCAAGGCTCAGATTTTTCCCATCAATATCCTAAGCATGATAAATAATTAAGTAATAACTTGGCAAAACACACATCTTTACATTAAAAATTCAAGCCCTCACAAGCACCATTAAGAATTGCCGAGCGCCTTAAAACTTTGCACGTAATTTTTTTTATATAGCTTGATTATGTTTTTACACGGGGACTTTGAAAGTTCAAATTTGGCCCACATTGCAGCCACCCAAATATATATATGTATGTAAAATATTTGTACGTATACATATACGCCTCTAATTCCCAACTTTCTTTCGACTATATAGTGTTCATGATTCAATTATTTTTTATATAAGGAGTCCCATTTTGAATAACACACTACCATTACTCGATCGCATGGTTTTTTGTGTATATCTAATAAAAGAGATAGTTTTTTAAGGACGGACATTAGGTCCGTTACCTAAATTTCGGAACGAATGCCTACTTTAGACACAGGATAGCTTCGATTGTCTCAAAGAGGACCTTATATTTTTGATTACGGATTAATGGCCTTCATGAAAAAGCAATTAACTTTTGCTCGATTCATTTCTTGCTATTCGCTCTCAAACAGGCCCAGAAAGTAAAAATCTTCGTATTGCCCAAGCGGCTGACACCGGTAGATAAATGCTGTTCGCAAAATGTGCTTGCTGCACTGTGGCGCTAGTAATCGTGTGACAGGCATGTGTATATATATATATATTCTTAACACCGGTGCAGCGTACATATATATATATATATATATATATATATATATATATATATATATATATATATATATATATATATATATATATATATATATATATATATATATATATATATATATGTACGCTGCACCGGTGTTAAGAATATTTTACACGAATCAAAGTCTAGTGTAGATATCTTTATGAAAACCATTATTCGCGTGTATACTGGATTCTTTTATCGCTGTAACAGGTCGTGCTGTTATCGCAATAACGATAACAGCACGAAATGAAAATACCGAATCGTTCAGCTGATCGGAGTATTTAGAGCCGAACGCTGTCACATAACGGCCAATGCTGGGTAGTGGCGATTTCAAGAACTAAAAGGTGGGACAAAACTCGTTTTTGTTTATCGTGTAGGAGTAGTAGGCCAGTGTCAGGGGGCTGGTATTGCCCAATACTTTACGGAATGCGCATTTTCTGCATTGATATTGATGAAATGTAAGGTTTGGGGATACATTTGTACTTTGGAAGTGTTTAAAAGATACTGTAAAATATGTCCCATTTGAAATAATACAACGAATTAGGTTGAAAAATTAGACCACACTATAAAATGTTTCCTCAAAAAGCTTTACTGTAGATTTTTTCGATCCAACTAGCTAAAATATCTTGTGGCTGCTTTTATTATTTTGTATACGGGCAAGTAGTTGTTATCTTCCAAAAAGTTGCTCATTTTGAGGCGAAAAATCTGCAGTTCAAGAAAGATGCACGTTACTGTACTATGTAGTTTGTAAAATCGCGGAATTAAAAGAACACTTCATTTGATCCTCACACATTATGTAGAGGACAACCCATATCTGAGGCTACATACAAACCGCCAATATTCTGCTGTATACCTATAGTCTGCACTAAGCATTGTTCAAGGCTGTGTGGTGCGCCTTGACCCAAACAAACACACAAGCGCGCACGCACACAAGAATACACACTAAGCACGCAGGCACGCACACGTGCATACATACATAGGGAAATGTGGGTCAAAATGAGGCTCGGGGCAGAACGGGAAGTGAGCCCGTGTACATGACAAATAAATGTATACGAGTCGACAGCAGTGCCATTTATTCGTTATTCAGTCACCTTACTTCAGTCAGAGTATGCGGAACGTGTCAGTACGTCTTTTAGCGTTGTCGCTACTACAAACCGTTTTTGAGTAGATTTTGATTAATTTTTGTGTTAAATACTCATGTGTAGTAAGGTAAGTAAACGACCTACATGAACTTTCATATCGTAGGATCGTGGGAGTGTTATTAATGTATTCAACTTTAAATATTTTTCGGATAACTCCGGTTCAGGTTCAAATCGCCGAGCAATATACAAAAAATTGTTGCTTGGAGAAATATAAACGCGGCATTTTGAGATGGTACCGCATTTTGCCCCTTCTTTACGGGGGCATTTAAAGTTATTAATTCATTATTTACTGCGCAATTAAACAGATATCTGTCATCGAGCCGATAGGATTTCTCCAAGTAGGTACCTACGTATTTTACCCCAGCTTTATTCTAAGTGCTTTTTCTTTGTTTGCAAAGATATTTGCAGAGATAGTTCGTAACTACAAGAGAAAAACTGAGGGGCAAAAACAGGACGAAGAAGAAAGACCTGGAAAGAGCGGCGTCAGCTGTGCTTGTCAAAAGAATGGGTGTTCTCAGAGCTTCAGCTACATATTGTGTACTTCGTCTTCATTTTGCCCCTTAGCATTTCCTGTTTTGCCCCAAGCACGGGCTAAAACGAGAAATATGCCATTTTTCTTTGGTCCCTATTAGCTAATAAAATTTGTCTATTTAGTATCCCATTTAAGTATCCCATTTTACCCCACCTTGAAGAAGTTTACCCTTACCTTGAAGAAGTTGAGCGAGAATTGATTCGCGAGTCTTTTCACGAGCTCGAAACCTTCGTTTTTCTGTGCGAGCGTGAGAGGAATGATCTCTTTAGGCCTTAAGGACATTGCATGCTCGATCGTATTTGGCTTTGCAGTGATGCGGTGGCTTAAGGTGCATGAGGTTAATGTCGCGTGCAACTGGAGAACCCCCATTAAAAAAACTATCGGAGGAATATAAATTATATATGTAAATTGTATGTGTGTGTGTGTGTGTGGATCTAAGAGAAAAGCAGTTTTAACAGAAACCGTGTCATGTGTGTATACAATCACAGTATTATATACTAAACGTTTATTCGTTCGTACCGTATACTATATTGTCTGTCGAAAAAAGTAGAAAAACTTACGCCAATTTCTGGACAGCCGGGACATTTTTTATTATTTTTAAAACTCGCAGATACGTTCAAAGAAATAATTTGAATAAAAGGTGAAATTATACGACCCTAGTTGTCATACTCTCAATTGACATAAACAGGGAGCGATACTTTTTTTCTAATAGCTCTCGTCCGATAGTCAAATTTGAACGAAATTCGAAGCCTTACTGAATCTTGATGAGACTTTCACCAAATTTATAACAGAACCGTGGAATGTTCCACATTTCCTCCTAGAATATTCTCTTCTTACACGTGTCTGACATACGGAATTGCTAATAGCTTGATCGGCCGAATGAAAGGAAATCGAAAAGATAATTAACATGCGAAAGCACCGGTTCGTTGGCGAAATCTTATCTTCGAACCAGATAGCATTTTATTGCAATTAAGTTGTAGTCAATACCATTAGCATACGTCCACATTTCGATAGACCCAGAAGTTATAGACATTAACGCAGTGTCTTGACGGAAAAATATTGCGATTCTCAGTGATACAGAAATTTCACGATACCAAAAAAATTCGAAGCTTAAAACGATTTGTTTTTTTTTTAGTCTCTCAATTGGTTAATCGACCCCCATGGATCTAAAAAGTATAAAAAAATCTACGTTATGTTCTGAAAAGTCGGTTCATTGTATTTATTTTCAATACCCCTCGCAGATGCTTTCAAAAGATCCGTTTAAATAAAGGTGGAATTACACTTGCCAGTATGATGTAATCTGAACAAATAACGCCCTACCAAGCCAGATATTTTTTCGGAATAACACTTGTTCAAACATCAGATTCAGGCGACGTATTAATCCTCAACGAACTGTAATGCCACGTTCATGTAAATCACGTGATAGTCCCCTTTGCATGCGGCTAATTTCTTCTCGAATATTTAATTCTGATACCCATCATTATTCATAGTCCGATCGGCCAAAAGAATACGAATCGCTTCTCCGAAGTAGCTAGAAATATTAATGGAGAATTTTTTCATACGAGTCCGCGCGAATGCATCCCGAAAAAAGAAGACTCAATTATTTCAAAGATTTTACGTATAAAAACAGACAGCTGGAGATATTTATTTTTTACTCGAACTTTTAAAACAAAATTGCAAAAATCGACAATTGCGTTGTCGATTTTTTTCAATGTTTTTATACCCTCACGAATTTTTATGGTTGCCGCGTTCACTATGACGCCACACTTTTCGAATTTGCACGACGAAGCAGGTCGTCGGATTTGAAGTTTTCATCTTAAAAGTCTTATTATATCTAGATTTTTTCCTACTCGCTAAAGCATTTTTTCGTATTTAATGTTGTGGATCTCCAATAAGGCGCCTAAACAATGTTTGATTGATGTTTGTAACCAAACTTGGCGACGAAAAAATTGAGCAGTCAATAAAAACTAGATGCTCATTGCGGTCCAACAAGGCAAACTTAATTGAAATCCAGCATTTAACTCGACAGGTATGGCGCAGGTATTATATCGGTGCTCGTGATGCACGATCGAGTAACGCAAATGACGTAATGTTACGCGTCTTGGAAATCTCGGAAACGCTGAAGTCCTTTACTAATGAGTCAAGACACGAATAACAATGCGTCGTTTATTTCAGCGTTTGCGTAAAGGCTTTGTCAAAAACACTTAAAACTCACGAAGCTCGGAAAACTTGGATCATACGCGGCACTTGAACTGAATTAATTGCTTAAACAATTGCCGAGGAGATTATATCAAAGAGAAGGGATACTGACGCATGAATAAATTTGTTCCGTAGGAAGTTGAGACATGACTAAAAAAAACGCAATTATATATATATATATATATATATATATATATATATATATATATATATAGCCCACGAGAATCTCCTGTCAAAATCGAGTGAGGGCATATAAGCATTGGAAAAAATAACTAATCTTTTGTCTCGGAAAGAATGAAAATTTTATTGTGGCAACGGAAAAGTTATCAATGAATCGATCTCGAGACGTCTCGCGAATCAGTCGTGTATTAGAGTACTCCGCAAAATAGATATTCCTATTTAATCACGTATTACCGCGTATCCTCTCATTCAATTAAACATTGAAGTCGAGAAAGATGTAAACTGAAAATCACGATAAAAGACGGTATCTTTCATTGAATTAATCACTTTACCGCACAGCTTCCGCCGAAAAGATAAATTCCCAGAAAATAAAAGAATACGACAAAACATTTGGTGCCTCCTGTGAGGTGTGAATCTTAAATACAAAAAATAACCACACAATACAAATAACAACCAAAAGTGTGAGTGCAATTCATCGCGATTTATCCAGTCAGAATGCTGACTATTATTTCCATCGAAAATACGTCTCTGCATCGCCAACGGATTTGGTCAAGATCTCAGCCATAGAACAGCGCGCCCGCTCAGTCGCCACCAACAGCACTCAACACGGATAGGAAGCTCAAGAATAAAGATAAATGATCGCTATTTGAAAACCCCTTTTTTATTAAAAAAAAAGACTGTTATTTACGTGATTAACATGTCATCAAAACAATCTACAAATTCTCACGGAATAGAGAAAACCTAATACGTTCAAGATTTCCTCGTTGTGCTGTTTCACGTTTCGCGTTTATTTTCTTTCAATTCCATAATATCTTTTCCTAACTCAAAATTAGTCGAGACGCAAAGCAAATCGCTCTGATCGTACAAAAAGGCAAAGAAGGCCTTGAAGAACAATTAAACTCGATACTCAGCAGTCTCGATCAAGCTGAAATTAATGACGTTAAGGGAGACTTTGTGCTTGGAGTGCCATATTTCAGGTGTTTACATTTTATTTTTTTTAAAGGAAACGAGTAAAGCTTTTTGAGTGCGGTTTTTGTTTGCTTTTATTCATGATATACAGAACGGTAAAAATTTTTAAAAAAAAACCAAAATGGCGGCCGTTGCAGCTCCGCCAAACCAGATCCTCAAATCGCGGGACAGGGAGACTATAGGGATGGAGTGCAAGCTTCGTATATTGCGCTAGTATTCAAAACGTCCGTAAATCTGTCGCCGGGCGTTAGTGTTGAGTACGGCCGATAGGCGTCGCATTGAGAATATGAACCGTAGTATATAGTAATACTATCGATGCCTCACATGAAGCTGACCGTCATGGCGGCTGTTAAAGGGTTTTCGCGCCAATTACGTCTGTCAAAAAATTAAAACCCTCATCGGTATTGACAAACGGTGACGAAAAAGTGCATACGTGCGATAAACCTTGTGTTTAAACGGTAAAATCAATGAAAATTGTTGCGACGACCAATCGTGAAGGAGACTCACAAGGGAATATTGTGTTGTTTTTTAAAATTATTAATCTGAATTTTCTTTTTTTGATTGTACTTTTCTTTCACAGTTTAGGTTATTGGGACCAATTGTTTGTGGTCTACGTACCACAACGGCAGTTCAAGGTAAAAAATCTTTATTTTTCATTTCCTTTCATTGCGAGAAGATCTTCTCTTTAAAATCTTTAATTCAGAACATTTTTAATGCGAGTTATGTGTACTTTTCTGTTTCAATAGGATGGGAAAGATTTGCGCAGTTCCAGGGTGTGACAGCGGAATTGGCAAAACTATTAAACGGCGTAAGAGCCTAGGATTGCATAGAGTCTCACTTTTTTCAGTTCCGAAGGTAAGAACATTATGTATTGAAAAAATTTGATTTCGCATGCTCGAAGAAATGCTGTATTGATTGCATGATGTTATAGACCGTGTCATGACAATTGTTATTTACTGTCAATCACAAATGATGCTCAACTATTTTCCTAGAATTTCATTTATGGTCAGTTTTCTTTTGTTTATACAGAACGAAGACCGACGCAGACAATGGATAAACGCACTTAGCTGCGAATTTGACATCATTCAGTTCGTATGTGAATTTCATTTCTCTGACGATGTCCTCAAGAAATGTGAAAGGACTGTCATGCCCGACGGCAGCATTCATGAGTGGCCTCTGGTCAGATGGCGTTTAGAACAAAACGCTGTGCCAAAATCTGAAACTTTCGACCATTTCTTTATCAACAAAAACACCTTTTCATTGTATGAGAAATTTTTTTATCTTATGATAATGATTGTTGTCCATGGAACGCTATCTAAATAATATCAATAAAATATAAAAACTAATTTTAATATCAATATTTATATGTATATTTTATATTGTATTTAAATAAAAATAAAATTAATAATATTAATGTAGTACCGAAGATAAAATAAAGAAAATGAACATTTTTCCATAAAAAATTTGAACTCTGATCTTGGTTGAAAAAATGTTAAAATGTTGAATCTTAGGGTTTTTATATTTCATTCAATAGTGTTAATAGACTTCCGTTTCCGGAGTGAGTGGGGACGGACGTGCGAGCGAGTGAGTGATAGAGAAGGTGGTGAAAAGGAGGGAAAAGGAGCAGGAAAAGACGGGAAAGTGCGAAGGAAGGAGGGGACGAAGGTAGGTGGCGAGGAGAAGGAAAGAAAAGTGTCGGGGAACAAGGAACAGAAAGGAACGGAAGGTTTTAGGCAGGTGGAAAAGGAGGTTAGGAAGCAGGGCAAAGGGGACGGTGTGGTGGAGGAGAAAGGGGAGGAGGAAAGTGGCCGGTGAGGAGACGGGACAGTGGCGACGCGCGACGCGAAGGCGAAGCGGGACGCGAAGGCGGCGCGAGAAGGTTGGAAAGAGCGGGACAGTGAGGTAAAGAAGAGAGCAAGGTGCGTAAGGCAGGGAAGGTAAGGAAGGGATTAGGAGAGCGGAAAGAAGCGAGTAAAAGAGCAGAAGCATGGAGGATAGGGAGGAAGGGGAGTGGTACAGGGAGGAGAAAGGAGAGGAGGAGGACGGGGGTGGAAGAAAGGAGGGAAAAGAGGGGGAGGAGATGATGAGGAGGAAAGGTAGGAAGACGAATGCGGAGAGGCTGATGAGGGAAAAGTGCGGAAGTACAGGGGACATCAGTGAGCTGTGGAAAAGGAAAAGAGAGCGGGTGGAGGGGGGAGCGATGGAAGAGAGCGAGGCGTTCCAAAAGAGCAGGAAGGTGCAGAGGTCGCCGCAGGGAGGGGGGGGGGGGTGGAGGACGAGAGCCTGAGGGAAATGATGAAAGCGATGAGAGAGGAGGCAAGAAGGGATATGGGGGAAGTGAAGGAACAGGGAAGGAAAGTGAAAGAGGAGCTGGGAAAGATGAGGGAGGAGATGAGGCGGGCGGAGGAGAGATGGAGGGTGGAGAGAGAGGAGATGGCGGGGAGAGTGGAGGAGATGGAAAAAAGACTGGAAAAGGTAGAAAGGCAGGAGCAGAAGATAGAGGAAATAAGGGTACGGATGGAGAATATATAGACAGAGGGGGGAGGAGGGGAGAGGAGAGCAGAAAACGAGAGGAGGGTGGTGGTGGGCAGGTAGGGAGGAGGGTAAAGGAAACAGAGAAGAAGATGGACAGAAGTGAGAGAGAAGAAAGGAGAAGAAACTGCATAATAAGGGGAATAAGGAGGGAGGGAACGGTGAGGGGGGCAGTAGAGAGATTGCTAGAGCAAATCGGGGTACAGGGGGTGGTAGAGAGCGTGAGAAAGATAGGGAAGAGGACAGAGCAAGGAGGAGAGATGATGGTGATGGTAAGGATGGAAAAAGTAGAAGGGAAGAGAGAAATTATGGAAAAGAAAAAAGAGTTAAGGGGAAGGAAAGAGAGGATAGAGGACGACCTTACGTGGGAAGAGAGGAGGATGTAATGGAGCCTGAAAAGATTGGGGGAGGAGGAGGAGGAGAGAGGAAAGAGAGTGAGGGTAACGCACGGAAAGATAACGGTGGATGGAGTCACATGGTTTTGGGATGAGGAGGAGGAAAAGCTGAGGGACTGGATGGGAAGGGAAAGGGGGCAGGAGAGGGAAGGGGGAGAGAAGCAGGAAGAAATGGGAAGAAGGGGGGAGGAAGGGAGGGGAAAAAACTGAGAAAAAGGGCTTTGAGGGGGGAGGAGAGAGGGAGAAACAAGGAGGGGAAGGAAGAGAGCTGGACAGTGACATTCTGGAACGTAGCGGGACTGACAAACAAGGACAGGGAATTCTAGAAGGAGATAGAAAAGTGGGACGTGATAGCGTGGGTGGAGACGTGGATAGAGGAGAAGGGATGGGAAAGGGTAAGACAGAGGCTGCCGAAGGGGTACGTATGGTATAAGCAGTGGGCGAAGAAAAGGAATAGGAAGGGGAGAGCAATAGGGGGTATGATAATGGGGGTAAGAGAGGAAATGAAACCGGTAAGAAGGAGGGAGGGAAGGGAGGAAGAGGAAGTAATGAGCGTGAAGGTGGAATCGGGGGTGGAGGCATGGACCATAACGGCGGTGTACGTAAATGGAGATATGGAGGAAAAGATAAGGCAACTGAAAGGACATATAGAGGAGAGAGGGGGGAAGGGAGGAGGTTGGTGGGGGGGGGGGACTTTAACGCGAGGACGGGGAGAAAGGCGGGAGAGTGGAGAGGGGAGCAGGAGGAGGAACAGGAGGGAAGAAGATCAAGAGACGAGAGGATAAACGCGGAAGGAAGGAAATTGGCGAACTTGGTGGAGGAGATGGGATGGGAGATTTTTAACGGGAACATAGAGGGCGACGAAGAGGGGGAGTTCACGTATACAGGGGGGAGGGGGGCGACGGTAATCGACTACGTCATGGGGGATAGAAGAGCAAAGGAAGGAGTGGAGAGTATGAGGGTAGGAGTACAGGGTAGAGTCGGACCATCACCCGCTGATAGTAAAGATAAGGAGGGGAGGAAAGGAGAGAAGGAAGGAGAAGGAGAAGGGGAGAACAGCGGAAAAAGGAAGATGGACGGAGAGGAGAAAGGAGGAATTTGCAAGGGCAATGGAAGCATTGGAGGTAGAGGAAGAGGAGGGGCAAGCAAGGGTAAGGGAGATGCTGGGAAAGGTGAGGGGAGTGATGAAGGAGAATGAGGAAAAAGGGTATGATGAGGGGGGAAGAGTGAAGAAAGGGTGGTGGGATGAGGAATGTAGGGAAAGGAAGGAGGGGGTGAGAAGGGAGTTAAGGAGGTGGAGGAGGGGGGACGGAGAGGGAAAAGAAGAGAGCTACAGAGAAAGGAAGAGAGAATATGAGGAATTATGCGAGAAAAAGAAGGAGGAGGAGAGGGAGAGATGGATAAGGGAGGTAGCAGAGGCTAAAACAGAAAACAAGATATGGGAGATAGTGAATGAGGGCAGGAAGGTAAGAAAGAGTGTAAATGAGGAAATCGGGGCAGAGGAATGGAGGAACTACTTTATGAGGCTGTTGGGGGGGGGGGGCAGAGAGAAGAGGGAGGAGAGAGGAAGGGGAGGGAAGAAGGGCAGATGAAGAGGAGGAAATAACGGAAGAAGAGGTTAGGAAAGCGGTGGAAAGGAGCAAGGAAGGAAAGGCAATGGGAGGGGATGAAATACCAAACGAAGCATGGAAGTGGGGGGGAAGGAAGGCGCAAGAGTGGGCGGGGGAGGTGTGCAGGAGGACATGGAGAGGAGAGGGATGGCCGGAGGAATGGAAGGACGGGTTGATAGTGCCGATTGTCAAGAAAGGAGAGGGGGCGAGCATGGAGGAGTATAGGGGGGTGACGCTGATGCCATCCATATACAAACTGTACGCGGGGATTTTAACGAAGAGGCTGGAGGAGGAGGTAGAAACGGGGAGGAAAGTGCCGCACAACCAGACGGGCTTTAGGAAGGGGATGGGGACGGTGGACAATATATATGTGCTGAATTATGTGATCTGGCGACAGATAGAGAGGAGAAAGGGGAAGTTAGTGGCAGTGTTTGTGGATCTGAAGGCGGCATTTGATTCGGTGGACAGGAAGGTACTGTGGGAGGCGTTGAGGAAAAGAGGGATAAGGAAGGGTTTGAGAGACAGGATAGAGGAAATGTATGGGGAAACGAAGAGCAGGGTAAGGATAGGGGGAGAAGTGGGGGAGAGCTTCTGGACGGAGAGGGGAGTGAGACAAGGGTGCCCTTTAAGCCCGTTGCTTTTCAACATCCTGACGGCGGACCTGGAAGAGGAATTAGGTAAGGGGGGGTGTGGGGGCGTGAAAGTGGGGAGGGAAAAAATATACTCCTTGGCGTACGCGGACGACATAGTGGTGTTGGCAGAAAGGGAGGAGGAGATGAAGAACTTGATTAAGAGGATGGAAAGATATTTTGAGGGGAAAAAGTTGGAGGTGAATGTGGGAAAGACAAAGATAATGAGGTTTAGGAAAGGAGGAGGGCGCTTTAAGAAGAAGGAATGGAAATGGAAGGGGGAAGGGATGGAAGAGGTGAGGGAATTCAAATACTTGGGGTTTGTCTTCCAAAGGAACGAGGGACAGGAAGAGCAAGTGAGGGATAGGGTGAGGAAAGCGGGGGGGGGGGGGGTGATGAAGCAGGTTTGGGGCATCGGGAAAAGGTTGTTTGGGAATTATGTGCTAAGAAGGTGGTGGCTGTTCGACACGCTAGTGTGGACGGTGATGGGGTACGGGGCGGAGGTGTGGGGCTGGGAGGAGAGGGAGAAAATGGAGGGAATGCAGGAGAGGTATTTGAGATGGACATTGGGACTGGACTGGAGGACGCCGGGGTACATGGTGAGAGAAGAGACGAAGAGGATAAAGATAAGGACAAGGGCAGGTAGCAGGGCATGGAATTTTGAGGAAAAGCTGAGGAAGGGGGAGGGGAGCGAACTGGCGAGGAGGTGCTGGGAAGAGATAGGGGAGAGAGAGCGAAGAGGGGCAAGAGAGAGGGGAAAATGGGAAAGGGGAAGGACAGTTTTAGGAGGGGGGGCAGAGGGAGGGATACGTGCAGGACGAGGGGGAAGGGGGATACGAAAGGAAGGAAAGGGAGGATAGAAGGGAACAGGAAAGGGAGAGGGGAGAGAAAATAGCGGAATCTAGGTATAACAGATGGTATAGGGAGGTGAGAGTGGAGGGGTTACCAGGATACCTAAAGGCGTGGTGGGGAGAGAGAAGGTACGGAAGAGTAGCCAGGTTTAGGATGGGAAATGAGATAAGGGAAGGGAGGTACTGGGACACGGAAGAGGAACGGGCGTGTAGGTGCTGTGGGGAAGAGATGGAATCGTGGGAGCACGTTCTGGATAGGTGTGGAGGAGAAGAGGAGGTAGAAAGAGGGATAGGGGAAAGGATAAAGGAAATACTGGACGAAAAGGGAACGGGAGAGGACTGGATGAGGGCCCTGGAGGAAAAAAGGAAAAGAAGAGAAGAGGAGAGGAGGGCGGGAGAGGAGGATATGGATAGGGAATGGAATGAAAGAGGAATGGAATGAAAGGAGGAAACGGAAGTCGGGGAGAGGAGGAAGGGGAGAGAGATGGTAAGGTGGGAGGAGGCGTTGGAGCGTGGGGAGGGAGGGAGGGGAGAGGCGAGCGTGGCGAGGGGCGAGCGAGGGAGAGGCGGCGGTGGTTTAAGGATAAAGAGAAGGCGTAGCATGTAAGCGTCCGGCGGTGTGTTTGTTAGTTTAAGTTACGTTAAGTGTAGTGTAAGAGTTGTAAATCTTGTAAAAATGGCATTGTAAAGGGACGAGAAATGGAAGGTCTTTGTAACCCTACGGGGAACAAATAAAACAACATACAATAGTGTTAATATCATAAATTTCATATTTATTTAAAGATAATATAAAATATACATGAAAATATTTATATAAATGTTTTTTTTATTATTTTATTTATACTATTTTAAGTATTTCATGGACAATAATCAATATTATTAGAAAAAAAATGTGTCATAGTATAAAAAAGTTTTTTCATTGCGAAAGAAATGGTTGAAAGTGTTTGAATTCGACTCTAAAGTGTTGCTTGAAATGAATCAGATCTTTCGATCATTTAATTTCATATTGAATAAAATGTGAAATACTTTAAATGACAAAATGTTAAATGTTTATGTGTGTGTGTGTGTGTCTCATCATTTTTTAATTCCGGACCGCGGATTGAGGAGAGTATTTTTAGTATTATTCCGTAGTATTTTAGTTTTTTGACGTGTCTGCATGATGATTGAACACGTCAACATATATTTTGAATGTTCATATGTTTTTTTTTTTCATTTCAGGATGGAAGCAAAAAGCCCACCGACAAAAATGTCGATTGACGGTCCAACGGACAAGTTTCAATCCGGCCCTATTCAAACTCCAATAGGCCCATATATATTGAAGCTACAGCCCTTTTCAGGGCTACAAATTTTTCAAACGCAGTACAAATCTGTACTCTACAAATTTCGAATTCAACTTGTCTAGGTTATCATTCGTTGATGCCTGAAACGAATGAAGACGAATCATTTCAACTCCGACTCGGAAGATTCTTCAATGGATACCGATACAACCAAAATCTGACTAGAATAAATGAATGAAGGTTGTCGTTGCACGATTTTTCGTATTTTGGTAAAATAACGTAATAAATATTTATAGTGTAAGATTTTTTAATATCACGTTATATTCGTTTTAGTGCATTATAGAAATTGGCGTTTTTCGTTTGGTATTCTCATGTTAACAATAAAACAATTTCCTGGTTTGTTCATTTCACTCGATTTGTTTAATGTTGGCCATCGTTTAATAAGTTGTAATAGATATTGTCATAAATTTTATTAAAATAGTCCGCTTTCCATATTTCACGTATACCCTATGACCTTTTTTCTGATAATAGCTGTAAAGAGTATAGCGAAAATTAAATAAAGATCGAATGTGGCTCAAATTAGAATTCTCTGAAAAAAAATACTCCACCTGCTAACAGTTGATTAGTTTGCAATTCTTGTAATTCTCTACTGGATAATATTGATAGGAAAAAAATGACCGCAATGTTAATAAAAAATGGCAACCTGCATGAATAATGCTTTACAATGGAGATAAAATATGATAACACTATTATTAACATAAATGTCAATATGAATATAAGTATAAATATATATTCAATATTTTTTATTACAACATTCTCGAACCTTTCACAGATATATGAAGGAGTCTCAGAAATATATTCTGCTAACCGGATCTTAATAACAAATATCGACTTAATTAATGAGAGATAGAATAATAAAAAAAATACAGCTTTTGAGGGAACTAAATTCTTCCGAGAATCGAACCACGAACCATGCGGTCTCACGACTATTACTCTATCACATGGACTATTTACTATTTCTAATAATGTGGTATTCAAATAATATATAAATCGTTTCACTGATTTTGTTTATTTTTCAACTTTTGATTTACGGAGATAGCTTTCTGCTGATCTCGTATTTAATCATATCTGAGATTATTTAAACGGACAAACAGGCTTCACTTTGGAAGTTTGTTAAATTTTACGCATATGTTTTATGAGGTCACGTAAACAACAAGTATCAGCTGTTAATTCGTTGTGCTTTTTGCGAATGATCAGTTGTATACGTCATACGCATGCCCGAGTCCCTATTTGCAGCAGCGCCGCTTGAGAGGAACTAACGGGCGGCGATATTTTTACGGACACGGCGGGAGGCCAAGCTTGCACTCCTTCCCTATAGTCTCTCTGTCGCGGGAGGTCAACGGCTGAGATCACTGCCCCCTTTTTGTTGATCTGAAACACAAATTCAAAGCATATTATCAATCTGTGATCCTTTGGTCATGGAATAACGGACGGGTTTTTTTGTTTAGTACAAATTTCGGAAAATGGCGGCAATTTAAAAAAATCGAATTTTCGGGTTTATATTCGCATAAAAAGATAAATAATAAATGTATCTATCGAAAAAACCATCCTTCATTCCGTGAAGACATATTTTCTGAGTATGCTCTCCAAATTTCAGGTCGATATGTTAATTACAGCGGCCAGGAGAATGTCAGCCATTTTTAAAAACGTGTTTTCTAGAAAACGCGTTTAAAGTTATGTAATGTGTTTACACAAATGTGTTTATAATTACCGCTAATTGGCAATGCCTGGTCCATAGAGGCATCCCTCCTCTTCTTCTAGCTGCTCATGTTGAGCCGCTAACATCTCCCGCTGCTCAATCCGGGCTTTTTTTGCTGCGTCGGTCGGTCTCCGCGCGCTCGATCCTTGCTTTGTCCCATGAACGGACCCAGCTCTCGGCGAATGTGCCAATCTGGACACTCATAAGATCCATGGCAATTAACAATGATTTCTCACTTTCGTTGAAGATAATTACTGCTAATTCCGTGGCAATATTGACCACATCTGCGCCGAAATGAAGCTGTTTGGGCGCACGCATCCAAATCATATTATTAAGTGACTCGTTACTGTTTTGAGTATGAGCACCCAAACATCTTTCGAGCAAATCGTCCGACGACAAGTCTTTGTAAATTAGCTTGATGGCCTTCAGAACAGTGTCACTAAGAGGAGCCTTGTGCTTATATAAAGACAAAGTATCCGACGCTTCAGCTTTACGCCACATACACCAGCTGCTTTCTCCTGGTGGACACTTCTCATGCTGGGGTTTTTTATCCGTGGAGCTCTTGTGGTAATACGTGGCCCATATCGCGTCCTTTATGGCTTGCACAGAATGTGAAGTTCGGCGGATAACAAGGCCATAGTATTTAGTGAGTTCTCCGATCGCTTTATCTTTATTTCTCAATCTCGTTCCCATTCTTTTTTCGACGTGACCAATACATTCTTTTTTTTGACAGTAACGTCATCATAGGGATTGGCTTCAAGCAATCCCTTAAACGTTTTACTATCACCATCTCCGACGTAAGTGACGTATTTGACTCCGTGCAGTTCTACCGATCGGAGAAACATTTCGTGGATTCCGTCGGTTCCCATCTTTCCTGCGGAACCGACGTGGTTTGCGGTGCAAGTTTCCACGTGTGTTTCCTTCCATTCATCGTAACCAGCAGGATCTTCATCTTTTTTTTTCTCCCAAAAGCTGCAAGATTGGCAAAACTTCGATTTGACCATGGTGTCGACAACTTTTTTGGTGTGGTATCCAATGAGACTAGTCACGCCAATGAGAGATGAAAACCCTCTCTTTTTCCACGTGCCATCTCCTGAAACGATGAAGTGATCTTCCTGTAGTCCTCGAGAAACGTTTTCTTTCTTCTCCTCTACTACAGCTTTCTTCAGAACCATGTCGTAAACTGATTTCATCGCGATTCGTATATTTTCTACACAAGCGTAATATATTGTGGTCGTCATCCCGCTGCAAATGTCCATCATGCCACAAAACCTGCTCAAACCGTTTATTCCGAGGCCTAATAAACGGAAAACAAACGCGATTCGGGGATTTATTTCATAAGCTTTACCGATAAGTGGACACGAAGTAAGACTTTTTTTCCCGCACTCGCATTTTAAATTCAGTTTGAAACCGATGTCTCGTCGATCACGCATGGAAAAAGCGATTCGTCCGTTGCACTCTTTACACAAAACGTTATCGGATAAAAAGTTAAAAACTAATACGAAGTTCAAAAAGCAGTACACTGAATCAACACTTAGTTCATAACTTCCCAATTTGCCACTTTGTAAAATTTTCTGCGCTGACGTGCTTGTGAACGACTTGCTCTTTTCAAATTCCCAGCGATTAGGGGGTTGCGGATGCGATCTTTCGCGCCCGTAGTGTTTCGGATGATCTTTTGTACCCTTTCGAGGCATATTGCGCACAAATTTTCGATAAATTACTTGAAAATAACGAAAAACAAAAAACACGAACGCTACGATGTTTTCGCTTTCAATGCCGGAGCCAGACTGAAATAACCGTTGCAAAATCGATAAAGGAGAAAGTAGGAACCCTATTCAAAGGTTTCTAAGCATAAAAGGCTCTGTATATCTGCGTCAGACGCGCTGAGACCTGCAGAAACCCAGCTAGCCGGGCGCCCCGCTGAGACGGTCAGAGCGCGCTGACGGTGTCAACTTCAAACGCGTTTAAAATATCGTAAACGTTCGAAATCCGGGAAACGCTTCGACATATTTATTTCTACTTACATGTAGATTAAGAATCCGTAATAAAAAAAAATAGATTTTTTTTTAAATTTCAAGGACAAAGTCTCCCTTAATGCAAAACTTCGCCTGGAGAGGTTGACAGTTTTGTTTCACGCGTACGAAGAACAGCACGATGAACTCGTCGTTCTTGAATCCGACAATGAACAGATCCGTGACCTTGAGAACCTCCGTAATAAATATTATCAAGTCGCCAGTCAAGTTCAAATGTTGCAGCTATCTAGATCCGACAATACTTGCACCGCGCGTCTCGGAAATTCCACGTTTATCGAAAGGCAAAGATTACTGAAGCTGCCGGCAGCGGAAATACCAAAATTCGATGGAAACCACGATAAGTGGCTTTCGTTCAAAAACACGTTCAAATCAATGGTAGATTCACGCACCAATATCGACAAAGTAATCAAATTTACGTACTTGAAAAATGCCCTGTAGGGAGAAGCGCTCAATAAATTGTCAATTTACGATCCGAGCGCGGAAAATTATGAAAATGCGCGGAAACTGTAAATCGACTTTTACGACAAAAAACGAGTCCTCGTATCAAAATATCTCGACGCGATACTCAATATTTCGACAATTCTGAACGCGACATCAGTAAATTTGTCGAAATTAATAGACGACATTCGATAACATTTAAGCATGTTAAAAACGCTTCAGGTAGAGCTAGACGATAGAATCGTAGTCAGAATATTGGAAAGAGCATTGCCCGTTCACATTCATCGAAAGTGGGAGGAGGTCTCGAGCAGTGCAGCCAGATCGCGCGCAAAAGTTACCCCCTCTCTAGTCTCTAGCGCGCCCATCACACAATCATAGTAGCGCGTGTCCGTGAGCGAGCGACGCTCGGACGAGTTCGGGAAGAGCCCAGCGCCACCGAAGTTCCCCGACCGCGCCTTCGGCAGCAGCACCAATGCATGGACGCTGAGCACGTTCATGTGCGGCCAAGCCGAAACGAAGGATTCGAGGGAAAAAGCAATCTGAGCACAACTCGCGCGTGACGTCACCCGACGGCACGAGCGAGGCTTTTAAATGATTTCAATGCTTATTTAGCTTTTGATTCTCTGCGTTATTAATGTATTCAAAAAAATGTATCGCTCACTCTCATCGCTTATTTTTTGCAGTTTATACGTTAATTTAAATATAAAAAGGGTGCGTGTGGGTTCGACACGCAAAAGAAGTGAATACGTATGCAGAGAGAGAGAGAGAGAGAGAGAGAGAGAGAGAGAGAGAGAGAGAGAGAGAGAGAGAGAGAGAGAAGGGGTGGAGAGGAGAGGTGAGGAAAAGTAAGTGATCGAATTATGAATTGGCAAGGAAATCAAAAGTAGCCTGAATGTTTATATTTGACTTTTTTTTATTTTATTTATCAATATGAAATGAAGTATGTATGAAATGAAATATTTCGGCAATGGTGTTGTCATCCTTTAGTCTTCGGTGTGTTGACCCCGATTGAGATGGAACTGAAAAAAAAAATTATTTTTTATTTTAAATTTTTGCCATCTCTGTGTGTGCCTCTGGAGACACAACGGAGAGGCTGAGGAAAGGCTTGCAGAGAGCCAGCAGAGAGTTAGCGGAAAAGCAATAGAGAGTCAGCGGAGTCAGCAATCTAGAGTCAGTGAACTCAGCGGAGAAGGAATAGAGAGTCAGCGGAGTCAGCAATATAGAGTCAGCGAACTCAGCAGAGAAGGAATAGAGAGTCAGTGGAGTCAGCGGAGTCAACAATATAGAGTCAGTGAACTCAGCGGAGAAGGAATAGAGAGTCAGTGGAGTCATTGGAGTCAGCAATATAGAGTCAGCGAACTCAGCGGAGAAGGAATAGAGAGTCAGTGGAATCAGCGGAGTCAGCAATATAGAGTCAGTGAACGCAGCGGAGAAGGAATAGAGAGTCAGTGGAGTCAGCAATAGAAACTTGTAAAGGGGCAGCGGAGATTATATAAAAGTTTTTGTATTGTGCAAGTTATTTACGAGCCATGTTGACTGTACGTAACCTCGCCTCGAACCCCTTGAATATTGTTTAAATATTTTATTATTTTATGTATATTATTTTTTCAATTTTTATTCAATTTTTATTCATTTTTGAGTATTAATTTGCGAAATTTTATATATCTGTGTGTGTCTGGAGACACAACAGAGAGGCTGAAACTGAATGTATATAGAGAGGCATTCCGGGGCACGTGTATCATGCGAGGTTATGTACGAGCCATGCTACTCGTACATAACCTCGCTTCGAATGGCTCGAATATTTTTGTTTCTTAAAACGTTATTTAAAACGTTAAAATATATATCAAGAATACATACCTTCGTTAGCTGGGGGGTTTGTCGACGATTTATCCACTGCGGGATCCATTTTTTGGAATTGTCATTTATTCCCGCATTAAAATAGTACTCTACCGCAAAGAACTATCAAAAACAGCACCAACAAATAACAATAATATAATTCACTTTAAAAATTCGCACTGTTTAACGGATAGCACAAAATTTGCCACGAGGCACGACGACACAGTACGAACTCGCACACACACACAGAGCTGTGCCAGCTGTGGGCTCACACGTACACGGGCAACCGCTACGAATAGAACGGCGCGCATGCGTGCACGCGATCCTACCCCCTCTCTGTATTGACTCGCTCGCTCTCACTCGCACTCACACGGCTCATGCATCATTCTCTCTCTCTCTCTTCTTCTATTCCTTCATTCTCTTGTCCGGTGCTACAACGCGGCTGGGGGCGGGGCCTAATACAGTCGCATTAGAAGTATTCACTTCAATAATAAATCTAAATTACAACTTATTTATCTTCTAAAATATTGTTTACGCTTTACTCACACCCGTCCTTATGCCAAATAAATTATAATTCATAAAAGTAAGCGGCAATATATATATATTCGTATTATTATATTAATTCTCATAGCTCTCATATGAAAACTCTCATATGAAAAACATTAAAAAAAACTTCAAAACCTTAGATTACAACGAACCAAGAACACACATCTTCACATTTTCAATCATGACGAATTTTTAAGAACAATATCATCACAAACACATCTGAACCAAAACAATATACATCACCTAAATTATTAAAAAATAAATAAAACAACACAAAATCACAACATCTTATACTCAACATCTTATACACAACAGACAACAGGATACAAATAATAATCTTTCCACTGATCCTCTGAATAATATAAATTCGACAATCACATTAAATAAAACGAAAGAATGGCTTATAAATCTCTCCAACATTGATACTCCGCTACACATTTCCACATTCTTGTCTCTAGGTGAAAAGTTTTGTTTTCCTTACGTCAAACTCTCAAACATAAAAACTCATATCCACAAATCAATCTCCGAACTTGAGTCCAAATTAGATTTTTTACTCGACAAACCTAGACAAATCGAAATTAGAACCAGAATCACTAAAATCTTAAACAAAATAAATATTCCAACCTCATTTTCCAACACTAATCAAATTATAAAACAGACGTCCTCATTCTTAAAAAACAACCCTCAACTTTTAGTTACACGAGCTGACAAAGGAAATTCAACAGTCATTCTTAACAAATCAGATTACATTACAAAAACTCATAATTTACTCGCAGATTCCTCAACTTACAAATTGACAAATAGAAATCCCATCAAACCTCTACAAAAAGGCATTAACAATAAATAGTCCAACACATAAACTAGCTGAATTTATACAATCTAAACTTTCTAAATTAATCAATACGACTAATTCACACGTCAAAGATAGTTTCCACCTAAAACATTCACTTTCTAACATCTCAATTCCACTCAACTACAAATTGGTCTCGTTTGATGTTGTTTCTCTCTATACCAACATCCCATTACAACTTGTTATTCAAAGCCTTCAAAAAAGATCAAATCTATTTTCAAAAACATTTCCTTTAAACGAAATAATGAAAGCCATAGAATACATCATGTTCTCAACTTTCTTTACAATTCAAAATAAAATTTACCAACAAATCTCAGGGTTACCAATGGGCTCACCTCTGGCTCCAATACTATCTAACATCGTCATGATTGATCTTGAAACAAATTGTCTGGAAAAATTTAAATATTCGCTACCACTATATAAAAGATATGTTGATGATATTATTATTGCTCTACCAACAGACAAAATTGAATCCACCGAAAAGATTTTTAACTCATATAACTCAAAATTACAATTTACATCAGAAAATAAAGTAGATAAAAAATTCCGTTTCTTGATATACTTTTAATCCATAAACAAAATTCAATTATCACAAATTCGTATAGAAAACCAACCTGGTCAGGCAGATTCATAAATTTCTTTTCACACCACCCACTTTCCCAAAAAAGCCATAATTTACATGCTAGTTGACAGAGCACTAAAATTATTTCATCCTTCATTCCACAAAGAAAACCTCAAACTTATTAGTAACACGATGACACAAAATTGCTATCCGATCTCTTTCACAGAAGAAATAACAAAACATCGGCTTTCCACAATCAACAATCAAAAAAGGAATAACAACAATTTTGATTCTTCCAGACTAATAAATGTTCCTTACACAAAAAAAATTCATCATCAACTAATTCGTCTTTTCCAACAATACAACATAACATTATTCACAAACAATAAACACAACATTTCATCGATTACTGGCTCCACCAAAGACAAAATAAATAACAACCAAATATCCAACATAGTTTACAAAATCGATTGTAAGGATTGCAATGCCGCATACATCGGCCAAACCAAAAGATACCTTGAAACCAGAATAAAAGAACATAAAAATAGCCTTAAACATACTACCACAATACACACAGTCTTAGCACAACATGCAATAGAACAAAAACATGACTTTCAATTCGACAATGTAAAAATTTTAAACAATGAAAATTGGCTCAAAAAGACTAATCCTAGAAATGATCCAAATTAAGGCACATTCCAACGCCATAAATTTTAGAACTGACATACAATAACTAAGCTCGATCTATAACTCTATTATATAACTATTAAAGTATTTTACAATACTTTACTTGACATAACAATTTTTAAATTATTGACATTACAATATAATTTTAAATACTCTTAACATGACGCACCAATTTTATTTCTCTTGACACGTCACTGCCTAAAGGATCTTTCTCCCCCGATTCGTAAAATAAAGACTCTAATAAGCTTCACGAAATTAAGACACCACTCAGTTTCTCGCAAACTCTCCGTGATTACACAACTCAATATGTAACTGAGAAATGTAAATTTCGAGCTTTTGTTTATTTTGGAAGAACATTTTTGAAATCTTAAACTCAATAGGTAATCATCACAGTCATTTGATACTTGATTAAAATTTCTTTTAAATCAATCACGTACATTAAATTTTCACAAATAAAACACAAAACTTTCTTATAGTTATTAATCCCTTACAGATGATAAAAATCGCAAAAAAAACGATAAATTCTTCCATCTATTGAGTATACTCCAGCAAAACAGTATTTACTTACACAAATACTCTCTTCTGAAATAACCTTCCAAATATAAGCAAAAGCTAGAAACATCAACAACATCGAGGTTAGTCGTTTCTCATATTTCATTTCTTTATAACTCCATAGTATAATAAACCACACTCTCACGCATCACCCATTTCAAACACCGATGAATAAGAAGAATTAACGCAATACCGGAACACATGCATATCAAATCAATATAGTTAAAACCAAAACAGAATTAACATAACAGTTATACAAAACGACACAACAATTTTATAACACAATCATAACATAAAACATTCGTGTATTTAATTTTTTCAAACTTGATTTGTAAAATTTGTGTATCAAAATTTATAGAAAACAATATAATTTCTGAAGAGGACCCCGACCAAAGGGTCGAAACGTAAGAAAGCATCATTTATTTCCATCGCTGACCTTGGAAAACCTCTATTGGTCGGACTGAAGCCGAATCTTCAACTAGCAACTTCCCGTGCAGAAATTTTGGCAGGGATACAGCTGGATTCTGACTTGTATCCCGGGCTCCCAGTCGGGATCTAGTCCGATATCGGATCAGATTCGAAGACTAAATGTAAGATCCGTAAACTGGATTCCATTAGGGATCTAGAACCGGATCCTTTAATGACTCTAAATAGATTCCCCATGGAATCATTGAGGAATCTGGGAAGGATCACGGGTGAATGCAGGCCGAAATAAAATATCAAAAATGGAATTATGACATGTTAAATTTATTATAAAAATAAATAACATTTATAAAGTTTCGGTGCATTAAACTATCAATAAAAAAAAATTTGTCCAAAGATTCAAATAGCAGATCGCACTCATCGCGAGATTTTAATGTGAATTTAAAAAAATTCACATCAAAATCTGTGAATGCAAATGTATTGACAAGAAATTATAAATACAAAAAAATTCACAAAATTAGTTGTGAATTTTTTCTTATTTAAGACAATATAAAATCAAATTCAAAATGATAAGATTAAATTTTGCGCCAAAAGTGAGTTCGTACGTATTTTGAGAGAAAACATTGCCTCGGGGCAAAGAAATTTTTGCACATAACTTTTTGTGCGAACATTTCTTTGCCTCAACACAATGTTTTCTCTCAAAATACGTTTACACTTGTGGTGTAAATTTTAATATAACTGTCGTGAATTCGATTTTTATTTTCTTCAACTTGAGGAAATTCACAACTAATTTTGTGATTTTTTTCATATTTATAATGTAATATTTGGAAATCACAACATTTTTTGCAAAAATTTCTTTGCCTCGACGAAATGTTTTCTCTCGAAATACGTAAGAACTCACGGTTGGTGTAAATTTTAATCTAATCATTGTGAATTTGATTTTAATTTTCCTTAAATACATGTTTATACCCACCGACATGTCGGTGGGTATAAACAGAGACTTATTCCCCAAAACCGGTATCCCGGTTAGAATCCAACTTGCATCAGTATCGGAATATGTACGACGACGATGGCATAATTTTGAAAATTTTGGCATCACGTGTATTTTCGGTATTAGTACGTAATTCCTATCTATAGATAGGAATTTTATAGATAGGAATCTATAGACAGAAATTCCTTTCTATAGATAGGAATTCCATAGTAATACAGAAAATACACGTGACGCCAAAATTTTCAAAATGATGCCATCGTCGTCGTACATATGCCGATACTGATGCAAGTTGGATTCTAACCGGGATACCGGTTTTGGGGAATCCATGACAAATCCTAATCGGGATTTGATCGGACATAGGGTATCCCGGTCAAAATTTCTGCACGGGTTGTCATCAACATGGCCGCACACATCTTTAACTCATTAATTCTCATACTTTCATCAAGCGATAAAGCATTATCCTTAAAAACAAGCCAATCATCCATCCGGCCGCGAATCGTCAGTACCAGAAAGTGCACATATTCTACAAGTGATGAGATGGTCTCGTTGGTCGCGTTCCTGGCTTCGGTCCGCAGGGGCGCGGGACGTTCCCCGCGCTCAGTGCTTTTAATAAAATTATTATTACTATTAATTCTTATTTGATTATTTTTGTTAGTTATCATTATTATTTTAATTAGTTATCTTTTAGTGTCAAAAAATTTATCGAGCACTCCGACCGCTTATTTTATTAGTTTGTACGATAATTTAAATGTGATGATAAATCTAAATTTTAACTTATTTAACTTCTAAAAAATTGTTTGCGCTTTACTCACACCCGACCCTATGCCAAATAAATTGTAATTCACAAAAGTAAGCGGAAATATATTTATATTCGTATTATTATATTCATTCTCATACTTTCATCAAGCGATAAAGCATCATCCCCAAAAACAAGTAAATCATCTATCCGGCCGTGAATCGTAAGTGCCAGAAAGTGCATTTTTAACACAAGCGACAAGATGGTCCCGTTAGTAGCGTTCCTAGCTTAGGGGCGCCGGATCGTTTCCCGCGCTCAGTGCTTTTCTGTTTTCTTTTAAATTATTATTTTCTTTTTGTATAGGGCGAATTGTTTATACGTAAAACACGCTCATTGAAAGAACATTATTCTGAAAATAGGAAAACTGCTCATGATGTTTTACGATTAAATTTGATTTGTTCTGTCAATGGTGAGTGTTCAGAAATAAACAATTCACCCCATTACAATGAAAATTACCTGTAAATGTGAAAACATACAAAAATGCCACTTTCCGGCACTTACGATTCGCGGCCGGATAGAATATTGACTTGTTTTTGGGGATAATGCTTTAGCGGTTAATGAAAGTTTGAGAAAGAATGTAATAATACGAATATAAATACATTTCCGCTTACTTTTATGAATTACAATTTATTTGGCATAGGGACGGGTGTGAGTAAAGCATAAACAATTTTTTAGAAGATAAATAAGTTGTAATTTAGATTTAATATTACATTTAAATTAAAGTATAAACTGAAAAGAATAAGTGATGGGAGTGTGCGATACATTTTTTGCATACATTAATAACGCAGAGAAACAAGAGCTAAATAAGCATTGAAATCATCTAAAAGCCTCGCTCGTGCCGTCGGGTGACGTCACGAGCGAGTCGTGCTCAGATTGCTTTTTCCCTCGAATCCTTCGTTTCGGCTTGGCCGCACATGAACGTGCTCAGCGTCCATGTATTGGCATAGCTGCCGAAGGCGCGGTCGGGAAACTTCGGTGGCGCTCGGCTCTTCCCGAAGACGTCCGAGCGTCGCTCGCTCACGGACACGCGCTACTATGATTGTGTGATAGGCGCGCAAGAGACTAGAGAGGGGATAACTTTTGGGCGCGATCTGGCTGCACTGGTCTCGAGCCGCGATAAACTACCCGAGTAGAGGGGCTAGGGGGATTCTGAGCCACTGGGGGGAGGGTCCAGGGGGGTGTGTCCATGCGGCGGGCGTGTTTACGGGGGTTCCAGGGGGCTCCATGGGGGGGCGTGTCCATGGGCGGAGGGGGGGGGGGGGGTGTTGAGCGCATGGAGCCAAGTGCGGGGGTACGGCGGGGGGGGGGGGGGGGCGTGTGACGTCACAGGGCGGGTGTGCTCCATAGAGGGGAGGGGGCATGTGGTCCCTGGAGCGACTGGCGGGGAAGCCGTCGTCGATGAGTGTTGTGTGTGTGAAGGGCTGCCTTTCAAAGCCCATTATTTATGACATGTAGCTATTTCAATTCCGAAAGATAATGTCAAGATGTCTGCATTCACCCTGTCTCAAAGGTCGCCGATACTCGAGACAAGTCCTGACAGGTTTCTTGGAAAAGCGTGTGTGACAACCATATATGGGTCGGAAAATTTTCAGTAATATGCAAACGCTAGGCGCTGCATGAAGGGCGGCGCCTTTGAAAGCCCATTATTTATGACATGCAGCTGGTTCCATTCCGAAAGACAATGTCAATTGCATCCGCTCCGCCTGAAAGCTCGCCGACAATCGAGACAGGTCCTGACAGGTTCCTTGGAAAAACTAAAATCTTTAGGGATCAAAGGGACCGCGGATGGAGTACTTGAGCGCAGCTCTTGAAAAGTCGAGGTCTCCATTCCGGATATAACGTCAAGATGATTGCATGCGAGTCCACCCACCACGAATGTCGCCAACACTTTAGACAGGTCTCGACAAGTTAGGATTTCTTGGAAAAACTATAAACTTTAGGGATCAAAGGCGGTGACTACTGATGGACCACTTGAGTTACCGGACCCATAAAATCTTTTGACCCGATGCATCCCGACTTCCTGTTCTTTGTCTCATGTTCCTCGAGCAATCTACGCGTTATCGGAAAACTCCGTTTTCCCGAGAGGGAGGACCGATTTTTTTTCCCCCGAAGAGCCTTTTTAATGAACCGCTCCGCTCAAATCTGGCCGCACTTTGCATGAAGCAGTCAGTCTGTTAACATCGTGGAAGTTTTTTCGTACTCATCAACAAGGAGCAAATCTTTCATGACCAAGCCGTGCTTTTACGCTCGTTCGAAAATTTTACCGCGTGGGAGCAACGACGCGTCGAGTTCATCGAAGGGCTGGAAACGCAAAGCCGGATTAAGCACCCGCGATTATTAATCGGACATCAACAGTCACTCATAGCCCAAATAGCACGTCTGGAAGGATTGAGGAATTCGGTGCGGAGTCGTTTCATACACACGGGCGCAGGACATGGTGATCATGAGTTAATCTGGCGGGAGATTAAAACATCCTTCGAGAGTCGGATACTGACCGGCTTCATCATCAATCGCAGCCACATCGAGCCGAGAAACTTCCTAAATGATGCTCGCGTTCATGTGCAAAATATCATCGACAAGCACAACAGCATTAAAATCAATACAGTATTTAATGGTGAATTCGCCAGTGGTGACAAACATGCGAATAAAAGTATCAACACGCGAAACTGTGAACTATTTAGCACAAGCGATTTGAACGAGTGGTATGAACAGCGTGTTATTGAGCCCACTTTAACCTTACTCGATGAATTTCAAGAACGTGATAGTGGCTGGGCTCTGCAGAAAATACTTAACCTCACGATAAATGTGAATAAGTGCCAGCTGCCCGATGCGTGCCGAGTGCTCTATATCATTGCCGCGGGACATAATGTTGAAGAAGGCTGTGGTTAACGTCAACTCCGACGATGACGCATGTTTCGCATGGGCAGTTGTCGCTGCAGTATACCCGGCTGAACAACACAATGCTCGTCCGTCTTCTTATCCTCATTATTCGACAGTACTGAATCTGAAGGACATCGAATTCCCGGTGACGATACATGAAATAAAAATTTTTGAAGCCCATAACAATGTATCGATCAACGTGTATACCACCACCACCAAAAAGGACATTGTTCCAATACGCATAACTCAAGACAAGAAGGAAAAGCACATCAATTTGCTGTACATGCAAGACAACGAGGACAATAATGTGGGGCACTTCGTATGCATCAAGAACCTGTCGAGATTCGTGAGAGCACAACTGACCAAACAGAAGCATAAAAAATATATCTGTGATCGGTATGTGGTTACCATAAAATACACACACACACACACACACACACACGCACGCACGCACGCAGGCAGGCACGCACGTACGCACTCACGCACGCACGCACGCACGCACGCACGCACGCACGCACGCATGCACACACACACACACACACACACACACACACACACACACACACACACACACACACACACACACACACACACACACACACACACACACACACACACACACACACACACACACACACCTATATATATATATATATATATATATATATATATATATATATATATATATATATATATATATATATATATAGGTTATTATATATGCTAGACGAATTAAACAAAACAAACTTGTTTTTTTGCAGGTGCTTGCACTACTTCGGATCAGAGGAAAAATTACAATCACACGAGGTCGATTGTGGAGCAATAAATGACTGTGCGATCCGACTACCAGACGACTCCAATAAGTGGCTCCAGTTCAGCAACTTTAGCCGGAAAGAGCGACATCCATTCATTGTGTATGCGGATTTGGAGTGTGTGTTACCAAGATCGATGGGGAGAAACCAGTGAAAGATATGTATCAACATCATGAAGTATTTAGTATTGCATACTATGTGTGTTGTTCGTATGACGATTCATTATCTCTGTATCAGTCACGTCGCAGCGCTGATTGTATATCGTGGTTTGTCGAAGAACTAAAAAATCTATCACTGCGGATTAAATAAATTTTCTGTGATAATGTACCAATGGTGCATTCAACACCGAGTGAGTGGGCTAGTTTTCGAGCAGCGACTCAATTTCACATATGTGAGAGACCATTTGCGCAAGAAGATATACGTGTTCGAGATCATTGCCATCTGACTGGGGGCTATAGAGGTCCTGCCCATTCCAACTGCAACTTAAGGCGTTACCCCCACTTGTAGCGCAAAAAAGACCTTTTTCATGAATTTTTTCAAAGAAAACTACGAAACTTTTTTAATCATTCAATATACCATCTTAAAGAACACATCTTGAAGAACTTTCAGTATTTTTTATTGAAAAATATTACATTGTTTAGTCGCAAATGGCCGTCAATGAAATAATGTTTTTATATACACGGTTTTATATTTGCGGTGACCAACATTGCGGCGAAGTGGATCATCTGAAAAAAAAATGCGGATGGATTTAGTAAAATATAAGTATAAACTAGTCTTTAATCGAAGGATTTTAAAAAATATTCATTTTTCACAAAATGGCGGACAGTCAAAGTTAATGGTTCGATTTTAACGAAAAAAACGGCCGTTTTTTGCCTGTAAAACGGCCATTTTTTTCGAAAAAAAAAATCGAACGATTAAGGACTATATTTTTATGTATTAAATAAGCCTGCAAAATTTCAAGAAGATCGGATCATTAGTGTTCGAGTAATCTTGGTCACCGACTTCAGAAATGCCCTTTTGAGAAAAACGCGTTTAAAGTTTCAATTTCCGGTCGTTTACACAACGGATTCTTCTCTTTCAACGCTGATATCTCAGTCAAATTTGTTCGGATCGACTTGAATTTTTCAGGACATATTCTCAGATACTTATACTTCAAAAAAATGCAATAAAAAAATCGATTTTTTCAAAATCGCCCCTTAAATTACAAACAGTAATTTTTCATTCCAGTAGTTTTCCACAATTTATCCGGTTATGATGCGCATTTTATAATCAAGGAAGTAGCCACAGCGTTCGAAGGAAGAACCGATGTGCTTCCAATCACAAAGGAGAAATACATCTCATTCACGAAGCATGTTGAAATTAAAGACGATTCAAAACACAAGATCCAATTGCGCTTTATCGACTCATACAAATTCCTCAACACGAGTCTCGACAAATTAGTCTCATTTTTGACCGAGGACAAACTCAAAATTGTACGCACACAATTCCCAACTCTCTCGACAGACGATTTCAAGCTAGACGACACTTGCCTACCATCACGTGATGCATTTTACAGTTCCCTGACAGATGCTACAGTATGTGAGAGCGAGTACGCACATGCTGAGAAAGAAAACTTTCGAAATACATGCGTTGAGAGCTATGGCCTAGATCCCGCGTATTACTACACATTGCCCGGATATACATGGGATGCAATATTAAAACACGCGAATGTCAAGTTTGAATTACTAATTGACATCGACATGGTTTTATTCCTTGAGCGGGGTCTGATTCAATGCTGGAACCGATATGCACACGCTCATAACAAGTCCATGGAGTCGTTTGATCCATCGAAAACATCATCATACTTGATGTATGTTGATGTCAACAATTTGTATGGATAGGCAATGTGCCAACCCTTGCCATATGCAGATTTTCGATGGGTCAATGACGTGTCCAATTTTGATCCATCATGAATCGCGCTCGACTCACCTATAGGCTATATCCTTTAATTCGACTCGGAATATCCCCAATCTCTACATGATGCGCACAAAGACGTACCGTTTTGACCAATACATGAAAAACCGCCGGGTAAGCACGGGGAAAAGCTGTTGGCAACCGTCTGCGATAAAAAGTGCTACATCATACCCTACCGGAATTTGCAACAGTGCTTACGCCATGGACTTTGCCTCACGAAAATCCATAGAGTCCTACAGTTTACACAATCCCCACGGCTGCGTTCGTATATCGAGTTAAAAACCCAGTTTCGAACGCTTGCCAAAAACGATTTCGAAAAGAATTTATTCAAATTAATGAATAATGTGGCCTTTGGCAAAACGATGGAGAATGTACGCAATCATGTAGATGTAAAACTTTTGACAAAATGGGAGGGCAGATATGGCGCAGAGGCAATGATTGCGAAGGCAAACTCCCACAGCCGAAGTGTTTTTTCGGAAAACCTCGTTGCCGTGGAATTGCGCAATTTCGAGGTGAAATTCAACAAGCCGATATATGTGGGTATGTGCATACTCGACATATCCAAAACGTGCTTGTATGGATTTCATCACAAGTATATGGTATCTCGGTATCGAGATAAATGTAAAGTCATGTATACCGATACGGGTAGTCTCATATATGGCATTAAGAGCGATGATATATAGGCCGACATGAAGCGCGACATTTCAAAATTTGACACGAGCGATTATTCGGCGGACAATAGGTATGGTATACCGCTCGTCAACAAGAAGGTGCTCGGTCTCATGAAGGACGAATGTAATGGAGCAATTATGACCGAATTGATTGGACTTCGATCGCAAATGTACGCCACACGTGTCAAGGGTAAGAAGGACACATAAAAAGTTAAAGGTGTCAAGAGTAGCGTTGTGGCTAGGACAATCACGTCTGACGATTATGCTCGATGGTTGAGGGAAGAAGTTGAAATGGAGCGTAGTCGAACGTGCATTCGATCAAAGTTGCATAAGGTCTACACCATTCACGAGACGAAAATTGCTCTGAGTCCTCATGACGATAAGCGGTATATCAAGTGAAGAAACGGACATTTTATAATCCCATGTGCTTATTCACTCTATCCATCTCCTCGTACCCACGTTCCACGAAAAAACATGCATAAGGGGTTCAAAGAGTTTCAAGAGACTTTCTACGACGTTCATGAGACGTTTGAAGATGTTCGTGAGACGTTCAAGAGACTTTCGAAAACGTTCATAAGACGTTTGAAGACATTCATGAGAGGTTCGAAGACGTTCAGAGACTTTCGAAGGCATTCAAGAGATTTTTGACTATATTCATAATACGTTTGAAGACATCGATGAGGGGTTCGACGTTTTAGAGACTTTCACAGACATTCACGAAGGGTTTGAAGACGTTCAAGAAACTTTCGAATACGTTCTAAAGACTTTCGACGACATTCATAATAAGTTTGAAGACATTCATGAGAGGTTTGGAAACGCTTCAGAGACTTTCAAAGACATTCACGATGGTTTCGAAGACGTTCAAGAGACTTTTGACGACATTCATAATCCATTTGAAGACGCTTAAGAGACTTTCAAAGACATTAACGAGAGGTGCGAAGACATTCAGAGAGACTTTCGAAGACATTCAAGAGATCTTTGACCACATTCATGATACGTTTGAAGACATCGATTAGGGGTTCGACGACGTTTTAGAGACTTTCACAGACATTCGCGAAGGGTTTGAAAACGTTCAAGAGACTTTCGACGACATTCATAATACGTTTGAAGACATTCATGAGGGGTTCGAAGACACTTGAGAGACTTTCAAAGACATTCACGAGGGGCTCGAAGACGTTCAAGAGACTTTCGACGACATTCATAATACGTTTGAAGACATTCATGAGGGGTTCGAAGACACTTGAGAGACTTTCAAAGTCATTCACGAGGGGCTCGAAGACGCTTAAGAGACTTTCAAAGACATTCGCGGGAGGGTGAATCCCTTTTTGGGATGAATGTTTCGGCCAATCCCAAACAAACCCAAACAATGCCAGCAAAGCTCAAACGTCATGAAAGCCTTTGGTGACGTTTGACATAATACGATCTTCGACGACATCCATAAACCAAAGACTTTCATGACGTTTGAGCTTTGCTGGCATTGTTTGGGTTTGTTTGGGATTTGCCCAAACATTCATCCCAAAAAGGGATTCACCCTCTCGCGAATGTCTTTGAAAGTCTCTCAAGTACCTTTTAACCCCTCATGAATGTCTTCAAACGTATTATGAATATCGTCGAAAGTCTCTTGAACGTCTTCGAGCCCCTCGTGAATGTCTTTGAAAGTCTCTCAAGTGTCTTCGAACCCCTCATGAATGTCTTCAAACGTCTTATGAACGTTTTCGAAAGTCTCTTGAACGTCTCACGAACATCTTCAAACGTCTCATGAACGTCGTAGAAAGTCTCTTGAAACTCTTTGAACCCCTTATGCATGTTTTTTCGTGGAACGTGGGTACGAGGAGATGGATAGAGTGAATAAATACATGGGATTATAAAATGTCCGTTTCTTTGGTTACAGAAAATAATAAATCCATTATTACGCGGTTAAATATTTACAACAACAAACATAATTTTAACGTCGAGTCGATAAAATATATACATAATTTTCACGAGTTTTATACATCGATATTCACAAAAATGTACACGATTATACATCATGGTTGTAGAAAAAAAATTACAAAACTTTTTACGACTGTATTCTGTAATGCCACCATGGTAGGGTATCAGAGGTCCCAGGTATGATATACCGCTTATCGTCATGAGGACTCAGATCAATTTTCGTCTCGCGCATGGTGTAGACCTTATGCAACTTTGATCGAATGCACGTTCGACTACGCTCCATTTCAACTTCTTCCCTCAAGCATCGAGCATGATCGTTAGACGTGATTGTCCTAGCCACAACGCTACTCTTGACACCTTTAACTTTTTCGTGTCCTTCTTACCCTCGACACGTGTGGCGTACATTTTCGATCGAAGTCCAATAAATTCGGTCATAATTGATCCATTACATTCATCCTTCATGAGACCGGGCACCTTCTCGTTGACGAGCAGTATACCATACCTATTGTCCGCCGAATAATCGCTCGTGTCAAATTTTGAAATGTCGCGCTTCATGTCGGCATATATATCATCGCTCTCAATGCCATATATGAGACTACCCGTATCAGTATACATGATTTTACATTTATCTGGATACCGAGGTACCATATACTCGTGATGAAATTCATACAAGCACGTTTTGGATATGTCGAGTATGCACATACCCACATATATCGGCTTGTTGAATTTCACCTGGAAATTGCGCAATTCCACGGCAACGAGGTTTTCCGAAAAAACACTTCGGCTGTGGAAGTTTGGCTTCGCAATCATTGCCTCTGCGCCATATCTGCCCTCCCATTTTGTTAAAAGTTTTACATCTATATGATTGCGTACATTCTCCATCGTTTTGCCAAAGACCGCATTATTCATTAATTTGAATAAATTCTTTTCGAAATCGTTTTTGGCAAACGTTCGAAACTGGGTTTTTAACTCGATATACGAACGCAGCCATGGGGATTGTGTAAACTGTAGGACTCTATGGATTTTCGTGAGGCGAAGTCCATGGCGTAAGCACTGTTACAAATTCCGGTAGTGTATTATGTAGCGCTTTTTATCGCCGACGGTTGCCAACAGCCTTTCCCCGTGTTTACCCGGCGGTTTTTCATGTATTGGTCAAAACGGTACGTCTTTGTGCGCATCATGTAGAGATTGGGGATATTCCAAGTCGACTTAAAGGATATAGCCTATAGGTGAGTCTAGCGCGATGGATGATGGATCAAAATTGGACAAGTCGTTGACCCATCGAAAATCTGCATATGGCAAGGGTTGGCATATTGCCCATCCATACAAATTGTTGACATCAAAATACATCAAGTGTGATGATGCTTTCGATGGATCAAACGACTCCATGTACTTGTTATTACCGTGTGCATATCGGTTCGAGCAATGACTCAGACCACTTCGTATACCCCGCTCAAGGAATAAAACCATGTCGATGTCAGTTAGTAATTCAAACTTGACATTCGAGTGTTTTACCATTGCATCCCAGGTATATCCGGGCAATGTGTAGTAATACGCGGGATCTAGGCCATAGCTCTCAACGCATGTATTTCGAAAGTTTTCTTTCTCAGCATGTGCGTAGTCGCTCTCACATACTGTAGCATCTGTCAGGGAACTGTAAAATGCATCACATGGTGGTAGGCAAGTGTCGTCTAGCTTGAAATCGTCTGTCGAGAGAGTTGGGAATTGTGTGCGTACAATTTTGAGTTTGTCCTCGGTCAAAAATGAGACTAATTTGTCGAGACTCGTGTTGAGGAATTTGTATGAGTCGATACAGCGCAATTGGATCTTGTGTTTTGAATCGTCTTTAATTTCAACATGCTTCGTGAATGAGATGTACTTCTCCTTTGTGATTGGAAGCACATCGGTTCTTCCTTCAAACGCTGTGGCTACTTCCTTGATTATGAAATGCGCATCATAACCGGATAAATTGTGGAAAACTACTGGAATGAAAAATGACTGTTTGTAATTTAAGTTGCAGTTGGAATGGGCAGGGCCTCTATAGCGCCCAGTCAGATGGCAATAATCTCGAACGCGTACATCTTCTTGCGCAAATGGTCTCTCACATATGTGACATTGAGTCGCTGCTCGAAAACTAGTCCTCGAAAACTCGGTGTTAAATGCACTATTGGTACATTATCACAGAAAATTTCTTTTATCCGCAGTGGTAGATTTTTTAGTTCTTCGACAAACCACGATATACAATCAGCGCTGCGACGTGACTGATACGAACATAATGAATCGTCATACCAACAGCACACATAGTATGCGATACTAAATACTTCATGGTACTGATACATATCTTTCGCTAGCTTCTCCCCATCGGTCTTTACCAATGCACACTCCAAACCCGCATACACAATGAATGGATGTCGCTCTTTCCGGCTAAAGTTGCTGAACTGGAGCCACTTATTGGTGTCGTCTGGTAGTCGGATCTCACAGTCATTTATTGCTCCACAATCGACCTCGTGTGATTGTAATTTTTCCTCTGATCCGAAGTAGTGCAAACACCTGCAAAAAAAACAAGTTTGTTTTGTTTAATTCGTCTAGCGTATATAATTACCTATATATATATATTATGGTAACTACTTACCGATCACAGATATATTTTTTATGCTTCTTTTTAGTAAGTTGTGCTCTCACGAGTCTCGACAGGTTCTTGATCCATACGAAGTGCCCCACATTGTTGTCCTCGTTGTCTTGCATGTACAGCAAATTGGTGTGCTTTTCCTTCTTATCTTGAGTTATGCGTATTGGAACAATGTCCTTTTTGGTGGTGGTGGTATACACGTTGATCGATACATTGTTATGAGCTTCAAATTTTTTTATTTGATGTATCGTTATCGGGAATTCGATATCCTTCAGATTCAGTACTGTCTAATGAGGATAAGAAGATGGACGAGCATTGTGTTGTTCAGCCGGGTTTAGAGCAGCGACGACTGCCCATACGAAACATGCGTTATCGTCGGAGTTGACGTTAACCACAGCCTTCTTCAACATATTTTCCCGCGGCAATGATACAGAGCACCCGGCACGCATCGGATTATACTTATTCACATTTATCCTGAGGTTAAGTATTTTCTGCAGAGCCCAGCCACTATCACGTTCTTGAAATTCATCGAGTAAGGTTAAAGTGGGCTCAATAACACGCTGTTCATACCACTCGTTCAAATCGCTTGTACTAAATAGTTCACAGTTTCACGTGTTGATACTTTTATTCGCATGTTTGTTACCACTCGCGAATTCACCATTAAACACTGTATTGATTTTAATGCTGTTGTGCTTGTCGATGATATTTTGCACATGATGACGCACTAGGACACGAGAATCATTTAGGAAGTGTCTCGACTCGATGTGGTTGCGATTGATGATGGAACCGGTCAGTATCCGACTCTCGAAGGATGTTTCAATCTCCCGCCAGATTAACTCATGATCACCATGTCCTGCGCCCGTGTATATGAAACGACTCCGCACCGAATTTCTTAATCCTTCCAGACGCGCTATTTGGGCTATGAGTGACTGTTGATGTCCGATTAATTATCGCGGGCGCTTAATCCGGCTTTGCGTTTCCAGCCCTTCGATGAACTCGACGCATCGTTGCGGTAAACTACGCGGTAAAATCTTCGAACGAGCTTAAAAGTACGGCTTGGTCATGCAAGATTTGCTCCATGTTGATGAGTACGAAAAAACTTCCACGATGTTAACAGACTGACTGCTTCATGCAAAGTGCGGCCAGACTTGAGCGGAGCGGATCATTAAAAAGGCTCTTCGGGGGAAAAAAATGGGTCCTCTCTCTCGGGAAAGCGGAGTTTTCCGATAACGCGTAGATTGCTCGAGGAACATGAGACAAAGAACAGGAAGCCGGGATGCATCGGGTCAAAAGATTTTATCGGTCCTGTAACTCAAGTTATCCATCGGTGGTCACCGCCTTTGATCCCTAAAGTTTATAGTTTTTCCAAGAAATCCTAACTTGTCGAGACCTGTCTAAAGTGTTGGCGACATTCGTGGTGGGTGGACTCGCATGCAAACATCTTGACGTTATATTCGGAATGGAGACCTCGACTTTTCAAGAGCTGCGCTCAAGTGGTCCATCCGCGGTCCCTTTGATCCCTAAAGACTGTAGTTTTTCCAAGGAACCTGTCAGGGCCTGTCTCGAATGTCGGCGAGCTTTGAGGCGGAGCGGATGCAGTTGACATTGTCTTTCGGAATGGAACCAGCTGCATGTCATACATAATGGGCTTTCAACGGCGCCATCCTTCGTATGGCGCCTAGCGTTTTCATATTACCGAAAATTTTCCGACCCATATATGGTTGTCACACACGCTTTTCCAAGAAACCTGTCAGGACCTGTCTCGAGTGTCGGCGACCTTTGAGACAGGGTGAATGCAGACATCTTGACATTATCTTTCGGAATTGAAACAGCTACATGTCATTAATAATGGGCTTTGAAAAGCCGCCCTTCACACACACAACACTCATCAACGGCGGCTTCCCTGCTAGTCGCTCCAGAGTCCACATGGCTCCAGAGGCCACATCCCCTCCCCTCCACAGAGCACCCCCCCGTGACGTCACACGCGCCCGGCGTCTGGCGTCCCCCCCCCCGCTGCCGTACCGCCGTACTTGGTTTGCCCGCGCGGGACCCCCCCTGGACACCCCCCGCCGCGCCCATGGACACGCCCCCCCCCCATGGAGCCCCCTGGACCCCCCGTAGACACGCCCGCCCCATGGACACACCCCCTGGACCCCCCCCCCCGGAATTAAGCAAATTTTACCAATTTATTAACGAAACAATATTCCGGCTTCGATCATTCGAGCAAGAAGAGTTGCGCCGGGGAGGGAACGTCAATGTAAATCGAAGCGGAAATCAAAATTTGAATGTCACTAAATATCGACGAAATGAGATCCGTGCTCGCACTTTGGTTACTGGTATCTTGGGAACTTGCGTCCAGTGCAAAGAGACTCACCCTCTATCTAAATGCCGGGTTTTCGAAAAATTGTCGATAGAACAACGGTGGAATGCAGTAAAATTTGGAAAGCTTAGCCGTAATTGTCTCCGCACTCACCAAGGACGTAGTGGTGCAACTCATTGCAAGCGCTGCAAGTATTATCATCATACGCTCTTGCATCGAGATACGAATTCGAACGCGACTCAATCGTAGACTCATAAAAAGGATCAAGACAACTGGAAAACACAAGCATGCCTAACCGGCATGGTCTTAACTACCATTTCTCACACACTTCAATCGCAATTAATAATGAGTGCGATTGTTCGTGTAAGAAATGCTGACGGAGCATTCGTTCAAGCTCGCGTATTGCTCGATACGTGCGCGACAGCTCATTTCGTCTCCGCGAAAATCGCACATTTATTAAAATTACCCGTACGCAAATGCGCAATATCAATTGACGCGATCGATGAAATGAAGACAAAATCCAACGGATATATCAAAATTAATTACCGATCCTTACACAACGAATTCCAAAAATCTTTGAATTTTCTCAAATTCCAAAGATTGCAGATTTCTCTCCCAATGAAGTATTCCCGCGAGAATACGTGAATGTTCCTGCTGATTTACGACTTGCTGATCCACAATTCCACGTGCCTCATACAGTGGATATGCTAATTGGTTCTGGGGCAACAATTTCGTTATTATCCATTGGCCAAATTGATTTGTCGCGAGACGACTGCGACTTAAGTCCCCAAAAAAATGTACTTGGCTGGGTAGTCGTGGGAGGATCTAAAGCCAAGGGAGGAAGAGCTCTTATTTCGTGCAATTTTGCCGAATTAATCGCGCAAATGAATAAATGTTGTACAATCGAAGAGCCTAACTCGAAAACGATTAAAGACTCTAAAGAGATATTGAGCGAATCACATTATCTAAAAAACACAACTCGCGGAGCGGATGGACGATATGTAGTGTGATTACCGTTTCGAAAGGAAAACATTGAGCTCGGAAACTCTCGATCGATTACCTTACGCCGTTTTTACTGTCTAGAACATCGGTTTATATCGGATCCTAATATTTTCGTGGAATACAACAAAATCATGCAAGAGTATTTAACTCTCGGCCATATGTCTTTATTCGACAACAAGACCGAAAGTGGCTATTACATGCCACACCACCCCGTGATAAAAGAAACAAGCGCAACAACGAAATTACGGGTGGTTTATAACGCGTCGGCGACAACCGATAAGGGTATTTCTCGAAATGAAACTTTGATGGTCGGTCCTACGAAACAAAATAAATTATTTGAACACGTACTTCGATTTCGTATACACGTGTACGTGCTTACAGCCGATATCGCCAAAATGTATCGACAAGTGCTCGTCGATTCTCGCGATCGCAAATACCAGCGTATTTTTTAGTATCACGAGGATAAAATAAGAACGTACGAGCTAAACACCGTGACCTTTGGCTTGGCATCCGCACCGTATCTGGCCATCCGTACTATTCAACAACTCGGGGAGGACAAGGGCGCGAGTTTTCCCCTCGCACGCAAAGTATTAAAACGCGATTTTTATGTCGATGCTTTCTTGACGGGAGGAAATTCTATCGAAGAAGTTTTGCAGGTACGGGATGAAGTCATCGAATTATTAAAACGCGGTGGATTTATCATACGCCAATGGGCCTCGAATCATGCACATGCTCTCGATAACATTCATGAAAAAAATTTCGGAGCAGATAATGCGGTGGAACAAAACGCTGTATTTAAAACGTTAGGAGTCATTTGGATTTTGAAACGCGACACCTTCGTCTGTACCACAAAACTCATCGATCTATCAAACAAAATCACAAAACGAAATATCGGGAATTGCGAAATGTCGGGAATTGCGAAAATTTTCGACCCTCTCGGATTATTCGGTCCCGTAGTTTTAACTGCAAAATTTATTATGCAAAAATATTGGAGTGCAAAAATCGATTGGGACGAGTCAGTTACACAGGATTTATTTACGAGCTGGTCCTTCTTCGCTAGTCAAATCGGTCTCATACGCGATTTATCCGTCGAGCGACAGCGATTCAAGATCCGATCCAAATTGAGCTACACGGTTTTTGTGACGCGAGTAAGGTCGGATACGGAGCATGTTTATACTTACGTTCCACAAATCGAAATAACGAACCTTTCGTGCGTTTAGTCTGCGCAAAATCGCGCGTTGCTTCCTTAAAAGAGAACGAATAATCTACTCCTCGATTAGAGCTTTTCAGCGCTCTGACTCTCACTCGGCTCTATATGGAAGCGCGTTCCGCTTTTGAGTTTCAAATAGACAAAATCATTTTTTGGACAGATTCAACGGTCGTCCTTCACTGGCTCAAAAGTCCCCACAGACGTTAAAAGTATTTGAAAAAAATCGTGTCTCTGAAATTTAGTCTCTTCAAGACAAGGTTGAATGGAGACATGTACGTACAAAGAACAACCCAGCAGATGCGCCTTCGCGAGGACAACTTCCCGCCGAATTTTTGAAAAACACTACGTGGTTTGGAGGGCCTACATGGCTGTCAAATTCTGAAATGCAGTGGCCGGAAAGTGTCGAAATGAAAATTTCGAAATCATACGAAACTTGCATGATTGTCAATCCACCTAATGAACTTTTCAAGCGTTTTTCCTCGTACGCAACAATGCTAAATGTATTAGCATTTTGCTTTCGCGTTCGATGTGATAATACATTTAAAGCAAAAGGTATTCGCATCCAAGAAAAAACTGAGCTGTAATGCAGAATTTTGCGTATGGTTCAACAAGACAAATTTGGCGTTGAGATAACTCATATTGAAAAAACCGGGAACGCCAAACATTCGCGTCTCTCTTCCCTCAATCCATTTTTGGACGAACATGGCCTACTTCGTGTCGGAGGACGCTTACGTAACGCCGAGATTTCAGACAATCATCGGTGTCCAATATTATTACCCCTCCAACACCCCGTCACAGATTTAATTATTCAAGAAAATCCACCTAGAAAACTACCATTCGGGTATACAAAGCACTTTGAGCGTTATACGTCACCGTTTCGGGATTCTTGACGGCAAAAATCAAGTTCGAAAAATGGTAAAAGAATGTGTACGCCGTATACGCAATAGGCCAAGCCGACTTTATGCTCGACCTCTGGATACTCCTCTGGAGGAATACCAGAATCGCGTGTCAAAGCCACGGGAGCTTTCGTTCATGCCGGAGTTGATTTTTTCGGTCCAATTTTTATAAAAGAGAAAAAATAGCGTAATCGTAACCACGTTACAGGCTACGGGTGTGTATTTATATGTATGGTAATCAAAGCCGTTCATATCGAAATTACAAGCGACCTGCCCACAGAAGGGTTTCTAGGAGCGCTAGACGATTCATCGGAAGAATCGGAACTCGGGGAGGGGGTTCCCCAACACGGTTCCCCTATTCGGACAATGGCACCAATTTCGTCGGTGCAAACAATCAATTACGCGAACTGTACGTGCTTTTAAATTCCGACGACTTCGAAAAAGGCATAACCACCTTTGCTATACGCAAAAATATCGTATGGCACTTCACCCCTCCCTTAGCCCCTCACGTTGGAGGCATTTGGGAGGCGGCCGTCAAGTCGTTTAAACATCATTTTCGTCGAACTGTAGGCGGAAAATTGTTGACCTTTGAAGCGCTCAAAACAATGACAATAGAAATCGAAGCCATATTAAATTCGCGTCCTATATGTTCGATCTCAGCAGATCCAAACGACCCTCTCTCGCTCACGCCTGCTCATTTTTTAATTGGTCGACCGACGACAATGTCGTCTGAAAGAGATTTTTCATCCGTTCCAGAAAATTGGTTGTCCACTTGGAACTTTATCGCCAACGCTCGACAAAACTTTTGGAATCGCTGGTACCAAGAGTATCTCCATGAATTACAAAAACGCCAAAAATGGCACAAATCGAATAGCGAGATCGAAATTGATACAATCGTCGTCATCACCGATAAAAATCTTCCGTGCATGCAGTGGAGGCTGGGTGTGGTCATCGAGGCACATCCCGGACATGACGGAATCATCCGAGTAGCCACCGTGAAAACTGCATATGAGGTTTAAAATCCTACAAACTACACACTTTCACTTACACAAAAATCGACGAACATATTGCTCACTCCGTTCGCAACGGGGGGAGTATATTCCGTTGGAAGTTGAGACATATGACTCAAAAGAAACCGCAATATATATATATATATATATATATATATATATATATACAGCCCGCGAGAATCTATCAAAATCGAGTGAGGGCATATAAGCATTGGAAAAAATAAATAATCTTTTGTTTTGGAAGAAAGGAACATTTTAGTGTGGCAACGGAAAAATTATCAATAAATCGATCTCGAGACGTCTCGCGTATCAGTCGTGTATCAGAGTACTCCGCAAAATAGATATTCCTATTGAATCATGCATTACCGCGCATTCTTTCCTTCAATTAAACATTGAAGTCGAGAATGATATAAACTAAAAATCACGATAAAAAACGGTAGCGATCGGTTTGGCCAACCGATCCACATACCCGAGGTCTGACCCTCGCTACATTGCGACGGATTAATAAATCCGTCCGTAGGAGTCGAGCGCTTTCTCCTCCTGTCCACAACCTCACAGTTCGACACAACATAATTGATTCACACCCCATCATTCCATACGATCTTGTTCTTGTTCCTGTTCCTCGTTAATATTCTTTCGAAAATAAATTGGGTTTTATATGCCTCGCGGCTTTTTCCCAAACAAACTCCTGTTTTTTATTTAATTAATTGCTTTACGCCCCAGCTTCCGTCGAAAAGATAAATTCCCAGAAAATAAAACAATACGACAAAACAAAATTCTTGTAGTGGACAGAGGTGTATATCGAGACACACATCGAATATGGCAATAACATAGGAAAGAGATGAGTGCACATCGCAAAGATGCGTGGCTTTGCGCGATTACAGTTGAAATTCCAAGTCTTTCCTGGAATCGTCTCAGGTCCTTTATGCTCCCGACTGTTTGTCCGTCCGAATCAGACTGTAGCACAGATGGCCGGCCGGCAATTTTTAGCACATCCTTGAATCAAATTGCTTTGGATAGAAGGGGATACGAGTATTCGGAAAGTCCTGCTTGGCAGTGCCAAAAACAGTGTTATCCACGCTCGCTTAAAGACGCAACGATTGTATCGCCTTATACCGTATACATGTATACGTATATTTATTCGCTTGGATAGCGGAGCACATTTTGCAGAGATCAGATTTCTTATTATTATCGCCCGTAGGGGTTTCAGTTTCGGGAAACATTGTGCGGGAGAATACGCCCGCGCGTTCTCACGAAATGTCCGAAACTTTATATCGGTCGACGCGGTCTCGGAGACCAGTAAAAAACATATATTTTCTATATTTTTATTCGCTCGGAATATCTTACGGTCCGTTCCTATTGGCCGTAAACACACACACGCATGAACACACGCGCGCGCGCGCGCTGCTGCATATTTACTGGTCGAGAAAGGTTTGCAAGTTGAGACACTTTTCTAATAATTTCGAGTCTTTTCGCGAATCGAAAAATAAGTACTCGTTTTTCTTCCATTTTTCAAGCCTTATCGAATTTTCCGGCAGTGCAAGATGAGGACGTGGAAGGTCGCATGTTGAATGTAAGACGAAAGGAATCAGAGTTTGATCAGCTCGAGAAACGATCCGTCTTTCAGCACTGCTTTGCTGACCCTCACTTGGAATTGGCAATTGCATATAAATACATACTTTTTACAGAAACGATTTTTATCTACGTTTTCTCTAATTATAAACTATTGAACAATAGAAACGTTTATTAAATGTGCTTTTTTTATCAGAACATTGACATTTTTAGTAGGTTGAATGAAGACAAAAGAAATAGGATCGAGCCCAAAAGTAATAAATCAGTACATAGGAAGCAGCTGAGATCTAATACGATCAAATCTGCGTTAGCGTTCGTGACCAGGATTTTCAAATACTTCGAGACGCCGGATATTTTTTCATTATTGAAAGTGTGAAGAAAGGAGGAGTAAAAAGCAACATTCGACGGACAAAGCTGGGAAGTTTAACCTCAAATGCCTACAACATGCATTTGTTAGATTCAAAAGTGACAGGGAAAAAAAGATGAGAGTGGATCATGACGAAAGGGACGTTGATGTTGCCTCAGGAGTTTGTTTGAGTGGGCCTCGCCTGTAGCTTGCCTTCGGCGTATCAGATCATTCGCCAAAATCATGGACAGTCATATATATATATATATATATATATATATATATATATATATATATATATATATATATATATATATATATATATACGAGGGTGGGGTGAAAAGTTTCCGGCCTGACCAAGAAATGGTGCCACTAGGTCTAGTTTTGGAGCGGCGTCCTACAGTACCATTCCTACCGAGCTTGTATGTACAGTTTCAGCCCAATTGCTACGTTAGTTTGCATTTGAGAGCATATTACGCGAGACGCTTCCGTTGTTTTCGTAAAAATGGAAAAATTGGCAAAACGTGCTGTCATCAAATACTTCCATTTGAAAGGTTTTACACCAAAACAAATAAAAGAAGAGATGGATTCAACACTAAGAGACTCCTCCCCATCATATTCAACTATTAAGCAGTGGGTTTCTGAATTTAAAATGGGTCGTGTGAGCACCTCTGACGAGCCTCGCTCAGGACGGCCCGTTGAAGTCACAACTTCAGAGATGATTGAAAAAATCCATAAAATAGTGTTGGAAGACCGCAGGTTGAAAGTGCATGAGATAGCTGAGACCTGTAGGATGTCGGCTGAACGTGTGCGAAATATTTTGCACAACCATTTGAACATGGAAAAGCTGTGTGCAAGATGGGTGCCGCGTTTGCTAACGCTCGACCAGAAACTGCTTCGTAAAACCATTTCTACCGACAATTTGGCGCTGTATAGGCGTAATCCAAACGAATTTTTGCGTCGATTCATAACTGTTGATGAGACATGGTTCCACCACTACACTCCTGAAAAAGATTTAAGAGCAACGAAGAAGTTATCGAAGCTGTAAATCAGTATTTTGAGGAGCTTGACGAATCTACGTTTAAAACTGGTATAACTAAATTAGAATACCGTTATGAGAAATGTATCAGTGTTGATGGAGATTATGTTGAAAAATAAAGCAAAAAAAAATTTTTAAACATCGTTTTTCTTGGTCAGGCCGGAAACTTTTCACCCCACCCTCGTATATATATATATATATATATATATATATATATATATATATATATATATATCTTCTCTCCATACCTATAAATAAAAGTCCGTTTTTTGTCTGCCGCGATGGACTTCCGCACCAATGGTCTGATCTTCCTACGGTTTTCACCAGTGTGTGACGTATATTCCGGTGCGGGTTATACGCCATGTACCATTACGGTAGGTTATCGAGGGGCTGGGCAGTCAACAAAAATGTCGAACAAAAATGTCAGACTCGCACAAAAAAAAGTGAACAGCGAAAACATCCGCAAGTGAGCGCGAGCCACCGCGCGCTCCCCTCGACACGTCGAGTGTACTGTTTCTGATTTCGTTTGACGTGGTTGACGTATTTAAAACAGAGACTAATATAACTTTTTCATAATGCCGAAAAAAATCCACACTCAGTCGCAACAGTGCAGGTGCGAAAAGGAAGTGAACCTATACGGAAATAAAATATATGTAAAAATATATTTTTCGATATATTAAAAATAGAGGTAACACATATTTCAGATATATATTGTACATCTTATATATATATATATATATATTGGGTTGGTACAAAAATCTTGCAACACACAACACGAGTAAAAAAGAAAAATATTTTATTTTAACAATAAACGATTATTCAGTAATGTAGGCTCCCTCCGCATCTACAACTCTTGCCCAACGCTCTGGTAGACTTTGCACGCCCGCAGACCAGAATTCTTTTGATTGTGAATTAAGAAAGTCGTCCAATGTATTTTTGAGATCTGACAGATCATCAAATTTTTTATCCCGTAAATAGTTCTTCAAAGCTCGAAGCAGGTGATAGTCGGTAGGTGCTAAGTCTGGTGAATACGGTGGGTGTGGTAGAACTTCCCATCCTAGCTGCGAAATAGTTTCTTGTGTCATCTTAGCGACGTGGGGCCGAGCATTGTCATGGAGAAGCCGAACGTGAAGACGTTTACGCCTTTTCTGTTTCATAATTTTAGCCACCTTTTGCAGTTGTGCAGAATAAATCTCTGCCTGTATTGTGGTGTTGTTTGGCAGAAATTCGTAATAGAGCATGCCCTCAGAATCCCACCAACAACAGAGTAAAACTTCCTTCATTTCACGGGGCTGTTTAGGGGTCGCTTCTGGTTTTTCCCCTTTCGATAGCCACTGACGCTTGCGCGTGTGATTAACATACAACACCCAGCGTTCATCCCCAGTGACTATTCCTTGAAGAAAATCCTTTCTTTGCGGACGATGCAGGAGTGAAAGACAGATGGACATGCGTGTTGCTTTGTTTGATTCGCTGAGATTGTGCGGTATCCAAGACGAATAAACTTTCCTATATCCCATCTCTTGTAAATGTCGAAGGATAGTAGGATGACTGCAGTTGAGTTTGTTGGCTGATTCTCGTGACGACATATTAGGCTTTGCCTTTATAAGTGCTCGCAGTTCTTCATCGTCCACAATCGATTCCCTGCCGGACCTATGTTTGTCTTCAAAAGATGTATCGCCAGAATGAAAACGCTGATACCATCGGGAGACCGTTGAATAATTAACTACATTAGCCTTGAACGTACTGCACATATTACGGGCCGCAGCTCTTACAGAATGCCCTTGCAAGAATTCGTAATTTGCGATTGCTCGAAGTGCACGTTGATCCATCTTTGCTCATACTGACTCTACGGAACAACTGACTCGCTTATATATCCTGCGGCATGGAAGGTTCTAGACCATTCTTGTATTTCCTATTCTCGAATGTTCTCGAACTTCATTATTAGGAAAAGTATTTTAATTGAAAAAAAAGTGTTGCAAAATTTTTGTACCAACCCAATATATTAGATATATGCAATATATACGGGAAATGCATTAAAAATAGAACTTCAGATTGAATAAAAAATATATTTTGGATATGTGATTACATATATTCAAACTATATTGAAATTATACTTACAATGTACTCAAATCCCCTTTAAAATATACTTTGAATGTATTTGATCTACATCTAAAATATAGACGAAATAAATTCATACTCCGTTTAAAATATACTTGAAATATGTTCATACTACATTTCAAATATTATTGAAATATATTCAAAGTGTACTTAAGATATACTTGAAGTATACTTTAAATGTCTTTAAACTTTTCTTGCACGTTATTTACATCATTGCACCCTTTTAAAATATTTTTCGTAGTTCATTAATTACTATTATGGTGTTTACGCAGCAAATATATTAATAGCGCAAATTGAAATTATATCAGACAAACGCTTACACGCCGTAAGTCGTTTCGATCGCGGGCCCTTTGAGAAATGAGCTGTGACGTTGTACACTGAGCTAGTTCTACTTGTTAAATTTCTGAATTTTCTTATCGGCTACATATTAGTTTATGGAAAAATGGGCGGATTAACAAATGTAAATAACATTATCGGATCAATGACGTAATTGCGTTCGCATTGAGAGCGATTATCACAAATAATTACATAACCTCAATTTTTTTGTCCGATTACTTATTCCGGCTAGTGCGACTAGGTCATCGCGAGATACAGTCTTGAAGAATTTTTTCATTCTCAATGTCATCTGTAACTCAAGTTGCTTAGCCAAACAGAACCAATCGCTCGATGGAACTGGGTGTACAAGGGGAGGGCAGCTACTCGTCATCACCGATTTTGTCCGGATTCACAGTATATGTAGGGCTTGACTAGAAATGAAAGTGAAGCAAGTGGGAACTCCAGATGGCTAAGCGTTTAGGAAATGAATTTTTTGTCGCGGATCGGTCAGTACATAAGTCTTTTATGTTAGCATATTTTTTAAGCAGTGGTTGGCGCAGTGGCAAGAGTTCGAGTTTCTAGTGCGAAGATAGCAGGTTCGAGTCCCCGTGTTCTTTTCAATTTTTACCATACTTACACCACAAATTAATCGAAATAATGCATGAAGTAGTGTATTTATATATATTTTCACAAAAGGCATAGGGTGTCATTATTTTAACAGGCGGATAATCGTGGAAAATTTGGAAGGCAATTTTTTAATAGCGAAGTTTAATTTGAGGCTTAAAAAGCAATAAAATGCTACCTTTTTTTCAAACTGCAAATTTTGCTACGGCATGTGCCACGCGAAGGAGTGTCGAGATATATACATACACTAAGTTTACTGAAAATATATAATTTATGAACATTTAGTATGTTTTAAGCGAATCTGAAATATATTTATGGTATATTAGTTCATATATAGATACATAGATATAGTAATGTATATTCAGATATATATAACCTACCTTAAATATATTTGCATTTCATATTCAAAATGTATAAAACGTACATTCAGTTTGTATGTCTGATACATTTAAGATATATCTTGAATGTATATTTGCATATCGCATAGGTTTTACTCATACCCAAAAATATAATTGACATATTCCATTTTTGGAACAAATCATATTTAATACATGTTTTATATATCTTTCGATATATTTTTTATATATTTTATTTCCATGTGGCACCGCGACATTCTGACGTTCGGCATCCATGACAGAGAGCCGACTGTGGCTAACAAGGGGGCCGTATAGGCTGTCACTCACGGATTTTGATAAGTCTCAGATATGTTGTGGAGGGACCTACCCTGAGTACCTGCGTAAAGGGATTTTATACAACGCTCTTTAGTTTTCGAGAAAAAAACGTTCGAAAGTTTAGCTCGTAGCTACTAGTAGCCACTATACCGGTACGGTTGCACCTTTGTCGAACCAGCGGTCGTGGCCCAGTGGGCAAGGTTCCCGGCTCTGACGCTCGAGATTCAGGGTTCGAGTCCCGTGATGGCGTTTTTTTCACAAAATATAAATAAATTCGATGGATGATGCAAAACCATCTAATTATTTATTATTATGTTATTTCTTAAATTTTGTATTCATTTTTAAAATTTTTCACTTTCCATTGTTTTTAAAATTATTTTACTTTTCACGCAGAAAGAAAAGAGAGGAAGAAATTATAACATCTTTCATAAGAAATCGCAGTTTATTATTTTTCATTATAATATACAGGTTTTTCTTACTCGCTATCACTGTGGTCGCTTGTTACATCAGAACAATATTGCAGGTAGTATTTATCGTAAAAGCAAGCAAAACACAAGACCAAAGAGCAACGAGCACATTGTATAAAAGCTATAGCCTTGCAGGCGCACGGAGTTTTGAGCAGCGTTATTGGAAAGCATACTTGATTGACATTTAAAAACAGCGGTCTCTCCTCAATTAACTTTGATGCCAACCACGCATATTTAATCATCGGCGCTGACCAAACGCTTTACGATCACATCTTTGTAGACGAGAAGAAGGCATGTACATGCAGTACTTAAGTTATACCGCCCAAGTGCACGCCGATTTGCCAACCGTGCGATGTATATTTTTACCGGCAAGTGAACATTTTCACAAAAGAAATACAAAATGCTCCCGATTTGTTAAAAAGTAACAGAGAAATTGCGTCAAAGGAAGATTCCATACAAATTCATTATTTGATTCTTCATCAATTAAGCGCATCTGCTTTCGCGCCGATGATTAAATATGCGTGGTTTCCGTCGATGTTATTTGAGGAAAGACCGCTATTTTTAAATGTCAATCAAGTATGCTTTCCAATAACGCTGCTCAAAACTCCGTGCGTCTGCAAGGCCATAGCTTTAGTACAATGGGCGCGTTGCTCTTTGGTCTTGTGTTTTACTTGCTTTTACGACAAATGCCACCCGCAATATTGTTCTGATGTAATAAGCGACCACAGTGATAGCGAGTAAGAAAAACCTTTATACTGTAATGAAAAATAATAAACTGCAGTTTTTTGTGAAAGATGTTATAATTTCTTTCTCTCTTTTTTTCTGCGTGAAAAATAAAATAATAATAAATAATTTTTTTTAATGAAAAGTAAAAAATTAAAAAGATGTATAAAAAAAAATTAAAATAAAATAATAATAAATAATTAGACGGTTTTGCATCATCCATTGAATTTATTTATATTTTGTGAAAAAAACGCCATCACGGGACTCGAACCCTGGACCTCGAGCGTCAAAGCCGGGAACCTTGCCCACTGGGCCACGCCCACTGGTTCGACAAAGGTGCAACCGTACCGGTATACTAGCTATGAGCTAAATTTTCGAACGTTTTTTCTCGAAAACTAAAGAGCGTTGTATAAAATCCCTTTACTCAGGTACTCAGGGTAGGTCCCTCTACAACATATCTGAGACTTATCAAAATCCGTGAGTGACAGCCTGTAAGATACCCTTGTAAGCTAGCCGTCTATCTCGAAAATGATCAAGGAGTTTACTTCACAGAATCTAACGCCACCGATATAGTCAACAATACGAGGGGCACAAGTGTGACGGCGTTCTTCAAGCTGTGTGCTAAAGATTCGTTTGCCAAGACTTTGGCATAGGTGCCAACTTATTATACTTGGGACAACAAAACATTGAAATGAAGAAAGCCGGTCCGTATTGAAGAGTATCCAGGAGTGAAAAAGTCTGGTGCACTCGAAATGGTTTAAACGCACACAGAGAGAGCATGTCGGAGGATATTTTGCATCGCATCCGTACAGAACGCTTATACGACATAATACATTTTAGTGATACTATCTATGATTTGGCTTTGGCGGAACTTAGTAAAATAGTAAGGTTGCAAGTGGACAAGTCCCGGCATGATTTCGGTCCCCCTCATCCAAACATAAATTACTCCACCACTGGTGACGTAGAACTAATACGACATAATATGACATAGTATAATTCGACATAATATGACATAGAACAATACGATGTCTCCTTCGGGAGACGTCGTATTGCCGACCAACAATGCTCCAGGTTGAGGGGATGAACAGCGAACATTGTATATGAGGAGGCTCTCGGATAAGTCGACGAAAAACGCATTTGCGCGTGCACACACAAACACACACGCACGCGCGCACACACAAACACACACGCACGCGTGCACACACGCACGCGCGCACACACACACCCACGCACGCACGCACATACATATATTCCATTTGCCTAACTATTGGCTGTCTCGAGAAGCCCCGGCATTAAATGAAATCAATTTGACGGCGCCTGGATAGCCAGTGCCTTGTCTTATAGAGAGGAGCATCTCTCGAGTATTGTTTCAATCACCTGAAAATCGTAGAAGCCTATAGCGCGCACGATTTTACACATTCCGCGACGTGGGATGCGCCATTATGGATTATTTTCGAGCTATGCATTACCCTCAGGGCCGAATTGGTCGATCGAGGGAGATATAAACACTGGCGCGAGCGAAAGCTTTATATCGATGAGTATGTACCGGACCGCTGTTTTTCTCGTTGACCGGGAACTCAATCTCACGCACGGAATGAAAGAAAACAAGGAACGACGTAGTATCAGTTATGGACGGGGACTTAACGAGCATCTCTCTCCTCATCTGCAACATGTTAATTAGCCTATATGTTCATTTGAAAGCCATCGGTATGAGTTTACAGGTTGACCGTAGGTATGTAAATATGCATTAAGTATACGTATAGTTTACATATATTCTCGCTTGTTGACTCTCAGGCCTATAATTAATCCACTTGCGTAGGCCCGACACGCAAGAGGTCTATAAAACGAGATCGAAGTGATATACACCGCGAGATCTTCGTCGAGCCAACGGGCCCACACATTTGAAAATTGGTGACTTTGTGTATATTCATTATCGGAATGAAAAGTTGCTTTTACGTTTTTATGAATATGGTAGACAATTATTTTCTAGGAAATTACAATATTCAATTGATGTTTTTTTAGCTCTCAGACTACACTTGAAGGTATTTAATTTCTCATGAGTTCGTTATGTTTGATTGTGCTACTTACGTGATAGACGTTGGCCGTATATCAAAATAATTTTGTCTAAGCCGTGAAAGGCCTCGAAGTGTTTTTTTGAAGTGTTAGTAACTTTTTTGCAAGTATCACACAACACCCTCGATTAAATGTAACAAAATTATAAGATTTTTCCAGATAGATTGAAATCCAACCATTGTTTACACGCAATCGAACCGTGGCTATGTTTGGTGCAGCTTGATCATACTCATTCATAACATTCCGAAAGCCCTTTAAATCAATGGTAGCCGAGATAGACGGATGTACCTCATATTGGCATCATATGTACATCATCACTACGGCATAGAAAGTCTCACAGCTGTGTATCTCTTATGAGTGCTCCCGTTGAAGTCATATTTGCATCACATGATGATTCACAATAATACATCCAAATGAAGCAAAGTTGTTCTCACGCGACTATGCATGCAGTGAATTCATAAGACTAGAAAATTCGGTCACGAATATCTAACAATAGGTGAGTGCATATGGGGCTCATATGGGTGTCACGGCGTGAAGAAATTGTAGTGCTCATGCGGAGCTCATATTAGCGGCATAGCGTGACGTAACTATGCTGTGCTCATACGGAGCTCATATTAGCGGCATGGCGTGACGTAACTATGCTGGGCTCATACGGAGCTCATATATTAGCGGCATGGCGTGACGTAACTACGCTGTGCTCATATGGAGCTCATATGAGTGTCATAGCGTGACAAATTAAAAAATCCAAAAATGTTCAATAAACAAATCTGGTAGGATTTTTATATCCATATGCTTTATTTATGTTCCTACCTATATGGTAAATGGATTAAAACGTATCCTGCCTAGTTAAATTTTGTACTTGCCTACGGTTTGAACCTACGTCTTCTAATTCGACAGCTGAGCGCGCTACCTACCTAGCCATTCTAACACATGTACAAACTTTCTTTGTGTCTGCCTATTTGTATCATTCTGGATTTGTATGCATATCGCCGTCATATTGCGCTCATCGAATGTCTCACTTAAAAAATATGCATATCGCCGTCATAGGATGTATCACTGAGAAACACGCATATCGCCGTCATATTGCGCCCATGGGATGTATAACTGAGAAATATGCATATCGCTGTCATATTGCGCTGATCGAATGTATCACTGAAAACATGCATATTGCCGTCATGGAATGTATTACTGAGAAACATGCGTATCGCCATCATATTGTGCTCGTGGGATGTATCACTGACAAAATATACATATCGCCGTCATAGTGCGCTCAACGAATGGATCACTTAGAAACATGCATATCGCCGTCATAGGATGTATCACTGAGATACACGCATATCGCCGTCACATTGCGCCCATCGAATGTATCACTGACAAACATGCATATCGCCGTCATATTGCTTCCATGGCATGTTTACTACTAGTGTTAACCCAGTGAATTCATCAACTCAAGTCATTGGTTGACTTCCATTTGACATAAAATTTGATGATATTAATTGTGGACACTTGAGCACAGCGCTATGAGTTCAACGTGCTCCAAACATACGATGCATTTGTAAACGACATATCGAGATCAAAATGCTTTGTACATTCACGATACTAAATGAGTTCACGGCTTTGCATCATGACATGTAGTCAATATGCTGTAAAATTTGCTTCATCAATTGTATGCACGTCGTGATGATCACGACTGTCTATCTGGGAGACTTATGAATTATTTGCGAAAAAAGTGATAAGCACTTTCAAATACGCACCATAATAAATGCTCATAATAAAGAAGGTGGTTGCGTTTTCGTAGCTCATGCATACGTATACGTATGAGAAGTGACGTATCGCTAGATTGACGCCCCGAGTAGAAAAATAGTCGAGCCACTACGAGAGGTGGAATATCCGTAGGTAGCCAACGGGGCGATGATCAATAAATCAGATGTGGCGTTGAGAGAACAGTTTAACCTTTTAACCTCAAATGATTAGTTAATTCCCCCCCCCCCCTCATCTCACGGTCTTTTCTATCTGGCGCTCGCGCATTATACATGCGTATCACATGCTCATCGCGTATTCATATCTGTGCAGACCAAAAACTCTCACCGTTTCCCGTGCGTGCACGAAGGGAATTCGAAAAGTGCGATTTCAACGTGTGCAAGGGCTAAACAACTTTGCAAAGGAGAACGAATGCAAAAGAGCGATGGCATGGGAGGTTACCATAAAAAAAAGAGGGAACCGAAGAGAAACATTTGCAGGTCGAAAGAGATACGAATAGCATGCTGAGGATGAATCTTTCTGTGGGAACGTACTTGAGCTTCCCCAAGGCAGGGGCCAAGAATGGTTAATTGTTGTTTTAATTTATGACAGTCCTCTCATACGTCTAGCCCTCGTGTATATATTTTTATGTGTTGGATATCCTCGAATATATACATATGTATGTATGTAGAACCACTTGGTCTGATACTTGATTTTTTCTCGGTTCATCAGTTTCGCCAGCAGTCAGTACGTATAACATGGGTTATTTATTTAGTCTCGACATATACAGCTAAATCTCGAAACAAGATGAGTGATTAGCCATTAGGCAAAAGTCGTGAAGCCCGTAAGACATATAGCAATCATGACAAGGGTGATAGTGAATTTAATTTAATTTCCCGAGTTCCAATGTGTTATACGTAGGGTAAGCTGGTATACGCAGGCGTACGCAGGCGATAAAAGTATAAGCAAAAGTACGCAGACGATAAAAGTATGCAGTTAAGCTAATGACGAAACGGTTTGCTAATTTTAGCTAAGTTCTGTTGTGTTTAGACCGCCTCACAGGGTAAGGGTTTCTGACAACAACAAAAATTCAAAGTGAAATAAAACGAAGAGACTAGGTAAGTTTGAAGTTTTAGTTGGAATTTCTGATTTATTTTTGACATTTTAAAAGCATTACAAGTACGATATACAATTTACTTTCTTAAAAAATAAAATGAAAGTTATTTCCCATTTCATCAATAAATGGCAGTAACAGTCCGCGCGTACTCTTATATGACTGTTTTAAAAATTTTTTTTTTACAAGTATACAAAATATACAAAAAATATATATTCATATATATATATATATATATATATATATATATATATATATATATATATATATATATATATATATGAATATATATTTTTTGTATATTTTGTATACTTGTAAAAAAAAAAAATTTTGATTGAGAAATTGAGTTCTGGGACACCCTGTATATATATATATATATATATATATATATATATATATATATATATATATATATATATACAGGGTGTCCCAGAACTCAACGTCAAGCCGAAACGGGGTGACAGGATTGATTGTAACCATCATGAGAAAAATCAGAAAAAAAATCTATCCCATGCAGTTTGAAAATTATGGGCATTTAAGAAAAACCTAGATATTTGGTCAAACTGTAACCATTTTTCGGTTATTGTGGTTAATTTTTATTATTTTTGTTCATTTAAACTTTGGAACCGTAACCCTAAATAACATTTCTAGAATCACAGTAAAAAATAATGACACAATTGCCCCAAGTTTCCTAGAATTAAGACTATTTGTTAAACTATGAATTTAAAATTTTCAAAATTTGTCTACTTTGAAAGGCCCTGCTTTAAAAACAATTACTGGAGTGCCTTGGCAAGTGCCATTAAAAGTTGGCGCATTTAATCAGGATTGTAAAGTGGTACAATACTTGTTAGTTTCGTACTAAAAAAAAAACGAGTAAAAAAATTAAAACCTCAAGTAACCCGATTTTTGCTAACCCATTTTACTCAGTTAAAATGTTTTTTATTCGCACAAGCTCTTGGTAGGTTCTTAATTTTACGGCAAAATGATGAGAGAGATGGATAGTGGACATGTTTGCCATGAGTGAGCGAGACAGATAGTGACGCCACGCAGTGAGACGGAGATGCGTCGTTTAAACGAGTGCGAATGAAACAGATACAGATGCCATACCAAAAAGACTGGCTACGCTACCAGTCTGACACCAGTTAGTACGTTTCGCTCATTCGTCTACTGCGCACCATTCCGTATACGCTTGTGTTGATTTAGTACTGACAACTTTGGCTTCTCTTATTGGACTTGGATTTTTGTGAATTGGACTTGTTGATTACATACCGGCAACTTTGGCTTCTTTCTTTTGGAATTGGACTTTTGTATTGGCATCCTTGTTATCTACCATGCCTACGCGCTACACTTCACAAGAATATGCGAACATGCACCTCATTTATGGGGAATGCAGATGCAACGCAAGTGCCGCCGCTAGACTTTATCGTGAAAGATATCCAAATTTAGAGCGCTATCCGGATCACCGCGTGTTTGTTAATGTGCGCCATTGACTCGCGGAGGGCGGCCATTTCCCGAATCAAATACGGGCTGGAGGTAGACCTCGCTTTCCTTACGAGGAAGAAGTATTGCAAGAGGTCGCAGATGACCCAAGTATTTCCGTTCGTGTAATTGAAGAAAGAACGGGAATATCCAAAAGCACAGCACATCGTATTTTACAAAGAGCCGAAATGCATCCGGTTCACGTACAACGAGTTCAAAGTCTTTTCCCTCGAGATTATCCTGAAAGGATTTCATTTTGTAGAACAATGCTACAGAGGCATAATGAAAATCCCCAATTTATCCAAAAAATTCTCTGGTCAGATGAATCTACATTTAAAAAAGATGGTTACATAAACTTACACAATTTTCACGAGTGGCATATGGAGCATCCACATTTAATGCGAGAAGACAGATCCCAGTATCGCTTTAAAGTAAACCTGTGGACCGGAATTTTAAACGGCAAAATTGTTGGGCCTTTTGAGCTGCCTGAGAACTTGAATGGCACGAATTACCTACATTTTTTACGAGAAAATTTACCAACTTTGTTAGAGGACGTACCACAAACAGATCGTCGCCACATGTGGTATCAACAAGATGGCTGCCCAGCGCATTACGCAGTGCAAGTAAGAGATTTCCTTGACCAGGAATATCCGGGAAGGTGGATTGGACGTTCAGGCACTATCTCGTGGCCAGCCCGTTCCCCAGATGTAAATCCCCTGGATTTTTTTAAATGCGGCGTTCTCAAAGAAAAAGTTTATTCAAAGCCCATTGAGAGCGTAGCCGAGCTGCGTGAACGAATTTCTCAAGCTGCTGAGGGCATCAACTCTCGAGGATATGCCCGGCTAATAAGTAGATCTTTTTTAAGAAGATGTAGGGCGTGCATTGAGGCTGATGGCAAACAATTTGAACATTTGCTGTAATAAAAAATGTTATTTCCCTATGTATCTGACTTTTATTCCAATAAACCTAAACTAGGTCAAGATTTTTCATTATTTTATTAATTTTACTTATTTTGTTGACTTTGGTAAAAGTGGCGGCACTATCTGTCTCTCTCACTCATGGCAAACATGTCCACTATCCATCTCTCTCATCATTTTGCCGTAAAATTAATTAAGAACCTACCAAGAGCTTGTGCGAATAAAAAACATTTTAACTGAGTAAAATGGGTTAGCAAAAATCGGGTTACTTGAGGTTTTAATTTTTTTACTCGTTTTTTTTTTAAGTATGAAACTAACAAGTATTGTGAAATTTTACAATCCTGATTAAATGCGCCAACTCTTAATGGCACTTGCCAAGGTACTCTAGTACTTTTTTTTCAAAGCAGGGCCTTTCAAAGTAGACAAATTTTGAAAATTTTAAATTCATAGTTTAACAAATAGTCTTAATTCTAGGAAACTTGAGGCAATTGTGTCATTATTTTTGACTGTGATGCTAGAAATGTTATTTAGGGTTACGGTTCCAAAGTTTAAATGAACAAAAATAATAAAAATTAACCACAATAACCGAAAAATGGTTACAGTTTGACCAAATTTCTAGGTTTTTCTTAAATGCCCATAATTTTCAAACTGCATGGGATAGATTTTTTTTCTGATTTTTCTCATGATGGTTACAATCAATCCTGTCACTCCGTTTGGGCTTGACGTTGAGTTCTGGGACACCCTGTATATAATATATGAGCTATTCCAGCCCAAGTGTGTAAGCCCGTAACCCTGAACCTCTCGGATTTCTTTGATTTTTTTTTCATATGATCGCATTGAGTTTAAAATACACCCTCATCTTTTTTTAGATTTTTCCAAACATCCTTTACTTAAAAAAAAATAAAAAATGCCATTTTTTTATCTAAAAAAATTCTGAAAAAACAATGATAATATATAAAAAATTTGAAGCTATCACCCGTAGTCGGCAGATTTTTTTCTGTTTTTTACAAGCTATTAACGTTCTCAAAATTCCAAAAAACCTCAAATTGCTTACCTTGAGCAGATACTAAATTATTTTGGTACTCAAATTAATTTCGTTGATGATTTTCGAATAATGAAATAGGAATTACCGGCCTTAAATTGAAAACATTACCCGTGAAAAACGACGCAACTGACCCAACCTCGAGCCAGCGTCACGCCAATCACATTCGACCATTGGCCGATGAACGGCAGCACTACCGGCTTAGTGTTGCGCCACGGTAGGAGTGATCTCTTCGGCCCAACGCTGGCATGTACGGTTGGCCAATAGTAAGCTTACCGGAAACCCTAACAATTAGCCGGGTATTGGCCCAACATTGGGCTAAAGAGATCACGATCATTGGCTGATGGTTGGCGTGATCACCGGCCCAAGCTAGGGCTAAGGTCGGCTTCATATTGTTGGCGCAATATTCGGGCTAGTGTTGGCGCAGTGTAGGGCTGTCAAAACAACCCAATGCTTAGCCAACAATCGATCAGATTCACAAGTTTATGTGCCCAATGGTTGCTCATCGAAAGAATCATTAGATTCACTAACATCGTTATGCGGAATCACTTGTTCGTGGAATGTTTCCAAATTTGCTTCACTATCTACTTGTCTTTTCGTTTCGTTGCCTCTGATCCTAACCTGCTGTAAAGAGTCTTTCAATTTTTGACGACGTTTTAACACTCGACGGTTCTTAATACTACCATAATAACTCGGTATTTTTTTAATACACCACAAAACTTTAGTATAAATCAATTTTTTTTAATAGAGTGAATTTCAGATAACGGGAATTATGAGTTTTTTTATCACGTAGAAAATTGCATGCAGCGATAACACAAAAATATATAATAATAATATACGTATAAAAGCATTCTTGTATATATGTATGGACTATACCGTTCAAAGCCAGTGTTGGGCCAGGATTGGCAATTCGTCAGTTTGCCATGCTAAAAATAAGCATTGGCAAACCACGGTCAAACGACTGGCTCAGACTCAGGGCCTGCGCTCGCCCCGACAATTGGCCGACGTTCATTAATGACTATCGGCCCCGCGTTGGCTCTTCGATAGTGTGCCGAGTTTTAATTCGAAACTGGCAAACCCATTATCAACCGATTGGCCCATGTTCGGGGCCAACCCTGGGACCTGATAGTTGGCTGACGGTTGATAATCGATATTTGGCCCAATGTTAGGTATTCGTTGGTTTGCCATGCTTCAAATGAGCACTGGCAGAATCATGGCCAAATTATTGGCTCATATAAAGGACCAACACTGGGTACTAGTGATTGGTGCTGATTGTCGTACCAAGCGTCGGCTGCATCTTAAGCGCCGGCAAATTTTTCACGGGTACCAGTATTTTTATTAACCGATTGAAAAACGAACTATTCCATTTATTGCCATGAGAACATAGATACAACAATTCACAGTTAAAATCCAATCATCTGGAAAGTTTTTAGTTATGTTGTCGAATTTTATACGATACATATGTTTCACTCATAGAAAATCGTTTTACATTAATTATGCCGTTTATTTGAGGAATTATGCTGTGTAATTTTTGCGTTCCCGGTATTCGCTTGCTATTGATGAGTCGACTTTCCAATAATATTTTTGCTTCATTGTACCGATCTTCAGGTGAAAATTTCACTGTTATATTGGGAAGATTGTTCGATTGTGAAGCCCACTCGAAAAGTCCTTGTGGAGTTATTATTTGGCGATCAGGTGGTAACTGCAAACTGGCACGGGCGGCTAATCTTTTTACGTTGCCCCCTACACCATCACAAGCACCTTTACCGTGAGCTGTTGGAAAATAATGCCATTCTGCACTGATGGCATAATCCTCCTTAAGGTAATATATGTTTATAAAGTTAAAAAAAAATTTAATTGTTGTCGGGCTCCATACGAGAAATGATATACTTTTGAAGCCGCTATGTTAATTGACTTTGTAAAATCAATTATAATTCTGGTGTAAACAGAAACGGCTATTGAGTCATGCGTCAAGCAATCTGAAATGACCACCAAGCTTTTGTGATTAATTTCACCGTTATGTTTGAAAAATAAAACAGGATATATCGTTGCCTGATTGTTGTTCCAGTGGAATCTGGGAGCAGAATTTTGCAAGACGAAGGCGTAATTTTCCGCGAAGTCACAAAGAACGAGAAATCCACCGTCTTGTAACGACTCTTTCGTTACTTTCATAAAATTTCCTTGTTGCTTTGTGATAAATGAATGCGGTAAAAGAATTTTTACTTTTTCGCAAAATTCGTCAACAAATTCGGATGCGTTTTTGATCGTGGTTTCGAGATTCGTACGTGGCGTTGATATCCAATGTTTATAAGTAATAGAGCCAATATATATTTCTTCCAAAACATGATTAAGGAAGTCCCGTAGTGTTTCTATTCCTGGGCAACTTGTACATGTTCCACTGTAGCACTCTGGAGTTGGATCGGTACATATTATTAAGGCCAAACAATCGGTATAATGTTCCGAAGGGTGTACCGAGTCCTTGGTAAATGCTTGTAAGTTACAGCCTACAAAAAAGATTAACATAACCTTATTTGCACTAAGTTTATTTATAGCTAATTCACTAATAATTAAAACTGGGGAAACATAAAAAAGTTGCGTCAGAAGGAAATTGAAATCCATAAAACATTAGAGGAAAAATTTTCTATTAGGAAAAAGACAAGAAAAAGTTTGTTTTGCTATATCTACAAATAATATCAATCGAGAACCTCACCAAGCGTCATCAGTTTCACTTTTTGATGGATGGAACAGACACACACGGAATGCGTACCACTTACCCCAGCCAGTACGCAATGCTTAGGATGCAAACGAAGAAAATCCTATCACTGCGGTAGGATATTCCGATCGAAATTGCTCGAATAGTTCCTTAAGATTACAAAGAATCAATCTTTTTGTACATGTATCCTCTCATTATCACTTTTTCGAGCAGAAACGTAATCCTTTTTTCCTGGCATACAGGCAGTAACTCGATCATCGTTGTAAAAATGAAGAACATCCGTTTTAATTCCTCGGAAATCGGTCGGCCTATAACACATAACCTTTTCAGTTTGACAAAATAGCTTTGAAAGAACACTTTCGAACCAGAACAAAAAATCTGCCCACTACGGGTGATAGCTTGAAATTTTTATATATTATCACGGTTTTTTGAGAATTTTTTTAGATTTAAAAAGAAAACCGTAAATTTTTTTTTTTAATAAGGGATGTTTGGAAAAATGTAAAAAAATTATGAGGGTGTATTTTAGACTCAATGCGATCATATGAAAAAAAAGTCAAAGTAATCAGAGAGGGTCAGGGTTACGGGTTTACACACTTGGGCTGGAATACCTCATATATATATATATATATATATATATATATATATATATATATATATATATATATATATATATATATACACTACCGGCGGAAAGTTTCCGGACAAGAGTTGGAAAAAGTGCCCGAACGGTTCTTTATGCCATTTCGCCGGTATTTGGGCTAGGCCAATTTGATCAACGGCATTTTAAAGAGGGGGGATTTACCTACATTTTGGCTTATCAAACAATGTTTACGATTTTTTTTACACTTGACACCCAGTTTTGAAAACGACAATTTTTTGTCGTTTTTTTGTTGTTCTGTGAGTGGACCCCGTTTACAGTAAAAATCTTTTTTATGCATTTCTCCTATTAAAATCATAAAAGGGGAAGTCTAAGCTTCAATTTCGTTTTGTAGAAAAAATTTTGCGATCTTTTTCCCCAAAAATATTTCGTTTTTTCGATAAAAATATACAATATGAAAATTGCTCCGGAGTACGAAAACGACGAGGTTTACAACAAAACCTCAAGATGGTAAAAAGTTGCGTTACTTTTTGTTGAGTTCATGAGAATTTTTTCAGATTTTTTTTGCGAAATTTTTTTAAAATTTATTTCCGGTTGGAACTCGATTGATCTCAACACCATGATAATAATATAATTAATTTTTTTATTTACATATTATTCTTTGGTCTCGTCGAAAAAACCTCCTCTCGCTGACAGCAAGCTTTTCGGCGGATGAATGCGTGACCTTGCGCACTTGCCGATCCATTTCATCCCACAGCAGCTCTATGGGATTGAGATCGGGAGATTGAGGAGGCCATTGCATAATTTGAAGCTCCCCACTTTTTTGCTTCGTTTCAAGATACTTCGAGCAGAATTTTGAAGTATGTTTCGGGCCATTGTCTTGTTGAAAAACGAACCCCCTCCCGATGAGTCGCTTTCCAGAAGGAACAGCGTGGTTTTTCAGAATCGCGTGATATCCTTTTTGGTCCAGGATTCCTTTGACTCGGTAGAGGTCCCCCGCACCAGCATACGAAAAAGATCCCCACACTATTACAGAACCGCCGCCGTGTATTATATTTATTATATGTATAATATTTTTGGGAAAAAAAATCGCAAAATTTTTTCTACAAAACGAAATTGAAGCTTAGGCTTCCCCTTTTATGATTTTAATAGGAGAAATGCATAAAAAAGATTTTTACTGTAAACGGGGTCCACTCACAAAACAACAAAAAAACGACGAAAAATTGTCGTTTTCAAAACTGGGTGCCAAGTGTAAAAAAAATCGTAAACATTTTTTTGATAAGCCAAAATGTAGGTAAATCCCCCCTCTTTAAAATGCCGTTGGTCAAATTGGCCTAGCCCAACTACCGGCGAAATGGCATAAAGGACCGTTCGGGCACTTTTTCCAACTCTTGTCCGGAAACTTTCCGTCGGTAGTGTATATATTAATATATGTGGGACATTCCACGCTTTTTCACCTAGCCCGTGACCCCCACCATTTTTGGTTTTCCGGATTTTGTTGTAAGATTGTACCCCATGAAAGGAATATCTACACGAATTTTTCGGTTTTTCTCTTCTCTTTTAGGAGTTATAATTTTCCAAAAATGTCGATTTCTTTCTGAAAAACAATTTTTTTCAAAACCCTTTTATCATTTTAATCTCCAATAATGCTATTAATGATTTTGTGGTATCCAATTCGG
>OZ023322.1:7767638-7791602 GCA_964007375.1 Ophion obscuratus
AATGCATTTCCATTTTACAGGGCTTTAGTTTTTCATCTCTGAATGATAATATGTACAGAGAGTGCAACGTCAAACCTTGATGCCCACACTTGAGATCATGCAGATCTGAACAAATTAGCCCCATGGTTAAGGATTTTTTCTTCGTTAACACCACTCTCCAAGCTATTAGAATTTTTTTTTAGTGCTCCACTATTCAGGGCATATATATGATAACCGGGTGTTTATTTCGAAAAACTATAAACTTTCGGAGATCTATGGATAAAGACCTTTTTAGGCTTCGACCGTGGATCACTTGAGCGCCGATGGAGAGCCCATGAATTTTTTTTTTCACTACATTCATCTGGACTGAGATGCTCTTTTATTTTTCCAGGCAATCCAATGCGATATTAGAAATTCTCGTGGGTTGGTGATATTTTCCGAGATGGTAGGGAAAGACGAAAAATGTCTAAAGGGGAAAACCATTTTTAATGATCTGCTGCGCTCAAAAGTGTTCACACTTTCAATCGAGCAGTCAGTTAGTGAACATCACCTTTTTTGGGAAGCCTCGTTTCATCAAATATGGAGGGCAACGCGGAGAAGTCAGAACAAATCTTGCACGACCAAGCCGCGCTCCTAAGTTCATACGAAGATTTTGCTGTGTGGGAAAAACGGTGCGTTGAGTTTATCGAAGAATTGGAAACGCAAAGCCGGATTAAGCGCTCGCGACTATCAATTGGACTTCAACAGTCATTGATAGCCCAAATGGCGCGGCTGGAAGGGTTGAGGAATTCTGTGCGTAATCATTTTATACACACGGGTGCAGGACACGGTCATCATGGGCTAATCTGGCGAGAGATTGACACATCCTTCAATAGTCGAATATTGACCGGTTCCGTAATCAATCGCAACCACATCGAACCACGGCAATTTCTCAACGATGCTCGCGACCTAGTACTTCAACATGTGCAAAATACTATCTGCAAACACAACAGTTGTTTGGTGTAAGTGCGAGAATTATAGTTTCATTGCAACCATGTTTTCATTCCGAATCGCGCTATTGTGAATGTGCGTGTGTATGCACGTATGTGGTGTTGGTGTGGGAGGGGACACGGTCCCTTATCGTCAACCCCGTTGGGTTGGAAGTGTGTACGACAAGTTCCCGTCAACCCCGTCGAGTTGGAACGGGTGTCGAATGGTTTTATGCGGGAATGCTGTCCCGACGCGAGAGAGTGTATCTCCCAACGCGCGTGTTATGTGCTGTATATATGCGATGGGCACGACGCGAGAGACCGTGTGTCTCGTCGCGCGCCTCGGAGCCGACGACCCGTCTCTTTAATGCGTGTATGCTCGCGTATGTCGACTGCGCCAGCCCGAAGCTTGGCGATCATGCACGAGCACGGCAGCGTACAGCCCCTTTTTCCGTATTGTTTCGTGGGAGTCACAATAGCGCGATTCGGAAGGAAAACATGGATGCAATGAAACTATAATTCTCGCACTTACACCAAACATCCTCCCCCCGTTGGAAGTGTTAACGGACAAGACAATTCGAGAAAATGATACATAGGTTTGCTGAATATATCGAACTAGAAGGTTTTACAAAGATGAGCTTACAATCGACTTAATGGGCCATTCGATTGGCACAAATATCAGAATACATAATATAAACTTGATAATGAAATTACTCAGAAATATCGTAACTTAGTTTTGAAAAGGAACGACAAAAAAAAGATTTTTTTTTTTTTTTAAATGCTTGAAGCTGAACATAAGTTCGAGAAATAGAAAAGAAATCATAGATGTTTTAATTGGTTGTCGGCAATGCGCATAACGACGTCGGCAGCGCGCAAACGGTCGAAGCGAAATTTCACGTTCGCGGGTTCTAGATCCGCTTCTTCCGTGATTTTTTCGATTTTCGTCATTTGTGTCTTCAACGTTGCGCGTTTTTCATAACATATTTCTCGCGCAATACTTTCGTTCTTGCGTACGCGGATAAATTTGTCGAAATAATAGAGCGACACAAAGCGTGTCGTTTAGGCATTGTTTACATAGCGCGAGGCACGGTGGTCCCGAAGAGCCCCCCCCCCCTTTTTTCGCCTCGATACGTAGAGCAGTGAGACCGTGCACGTTGACAGGGACGTCATGCGCTCGACAAAGGAGAATAATCGCGATTAGTTGGAAAAACCGAGTCCTTAGTCTCGTCTTGACAACCGATGCTTACGCCCGTAATGTCAGCTCGTAATACCAGAAGTGTGAGATATTTTTTCTTGAATCATATTCGACGCGATTAAAATCAAGATGGGTGAACGTATAAAATACATTAATCAAAAACGTGCAACGTTGAAGACACAAATGACGAAAATCGAAAAAATCACGGAAGAAGCGGATCTAGAACCCGCGAACGTGAAATTGCGCTTCGACCGTTTGCGCGAACAATTTCGGGCGTACGAGGAATTGCACGACGAACTTGCGCTGTTGATCGATCCCGAAAGTGAACAACTCAACGAATTCGATGAACTACAAAACAGATTTTACGCGATCGCGACAAAAATCGAAGTGAGTGTATCGTCGGTGACGTCACTACCAGTCAGTGCGCAAAATACAACATCACTTCCGATTGACGGTACGCGTCGTCTCAAATTACCGGTAGCCGATCTTTCGAAGTTCAACGGCGAACTCGAAAAATGGTTATCGTTCAAGAACACATTCCTTACGATGATCGACTCGCACGACGACATCACAAGTCTTTAAAAATTCATTTACTTGAAAAACTGTCTCGAGGGTGACGCGCTGAACAAAATCCTCATATACAACGTCAGCGAGGAGAATTACGAGTTTGCGTGGAAGCTGTTGCTCGACTCGTATGATAAAACTCGAATTTTGATTACGAAACACTTAGACGCGATTCTCGAACTTCCGGTTCAGACCAAGGCGACCCACAAGGGATTAATGCGACTCGTGGACGATATGCGTCAGCATACGAATATGCTCGCGACCATGAACGTACGGCCCGACGAGCATCTCCTCGTACGAATATTAGAACGCGCGTTACCATACAACATTCGTGCAAAATGGGAGGAAACTCTCAGTCTCGATATTTCACCGACGATTGACCAACTGTACAAGTTCATGTCGGAAACCACGTTTCGTTTTTTCACAATCGAACAAGATTCGTCGCGTACAAAGCAGGATACATCGAGAAAACGGTCGTTCGTCGGGAACGATCAAGGCGGCGCGAAAACGCGACAAGGAGAATTCGGCGAGCGCACGCTCATGACCGACACGTCCTCTAACTGCCTTGTGTGCAAAACGGCAAACCATTCCGTATATCGTTGTCGCGAATTTCAAAATATGTCTATACCACAACGATGGAATTTCGTGAAAAGGTCAAATTTGTGCAAAAATTGTTTATGTTCACATCGCGGCCTCTGCAAGTCATCGCATTGCAAAAATTGTTCGCGATACCACAACACACTTCTGCATAACGAGAAAACGACCGCGAATTCCAGGGAAACCTCGGCAAAGACGGACACCGCGAACGATTCGAGCTCAAAGACAAATTCGGCATGACTAGACGTAGTCGCGCACAGCTTCACGTCACGAATCTCTCAATCGCAATTAATGCTGAGTGCGCAAATCCGCGTTAAAGATTCAAACGGGCGGTTCATAACGGGCCGCGCTTTATTAGACACGTGCGCAACGGCGCATTTTATAATGGAAGATTTCGCCAAGAAATTGAAATTATCGATACGCGCGTGTTCGCTTGCGGTGGGAATGATCGATAGGACAAATACGATTTCAAGAGGCGCAGTCGAGTGTACGTTCTACTCGATTCATAACAATTTTCACAAAACTCTCACGTTCTTGGTTATTCCAAAAATCGCCGACAAAGTGCCGAATGAGATCTTCCCTCGCGAACGGGTATACATTCCAAAAAACATAAAACTCGCTGACCCGTAGTTTCATGTGCCGGAACGAATCGACCTTCTTCGAGGATCTGGAGTTATTATCGATCGTTGTCGTTATTATCGATCGGACAGTGCAATCTCTCTCGCGACAATTGTGAACTTTTTTTACAAAAAACTCAGCTCGGCTGGGCGGTCGCCGGCGGACGAACAGACGCGCCGAATATCAAGCGCATATCGTGTCGATTAACCGAGCTGAAAGACCAAATCGCAAAGTTCTGGTTATTGGACGATGCCAACGCGAATCAAAAGAAACTATCAGAGAATACGGACTGTGAAATAAATTTCATACAAAACGTCACGCGCGAAGCATCGGGGCGATATACGGTTCGTTTGCCGTTTCGAAGCGCGGACCGCGACCTGGGCGATTCTCGAGTAACGGCTTCACGACGGTTCGCGGGGTTGCAAAGGCGCTTGAACGCCGACCCGACTCTCAAACGAGAGTATCACCGCGTCATGACCGAGTACATCGATCTAGGTCACATGACGCTGATCGACGACGAAACACAGGCCGGCTATTACCTTTCGCACCACGCAGTGGTAAAATCGATAAGCGCAACCACGAAGACTCGAGTAGTCTTCGATGCTTCAGCAAAAACGAATAAGGGACTTTCGTTAAATGACGTTTTAATGGTCGGTCCGACAATTCAACTCAAATTATTCGAACATCTCGTACGATTTCGTGGCTACAAATACGTGATTACCGCCGATATCGCGAAAATGTACCGTCAGATTTGGATTCACCCCGCCGATCGCCGTTATTAACGCGTATTCTGGTATCACGATGATAAAATCCGAGCATTCGAATTAAAAACGGTAACCTTCGGCGTGTCATCAGCACCATTTCTCGCGATACGAACAATACAAAAACTCGCGAATGACGAAAGTGCAGAGTTTCCAGTTGGAGCTGGAGCCTTGACGCGCGACTTGTACGTAGACGATTTGCTTTCGGGGGGAGATACTCTAGAAGAAATCGTACAAATTCGCGACGAGGTCATTGCCAATTCGAAACGCGGCGGTTTCGACATACGTCAATGGGCGTCGAATCATTCACGCGCATTGAACAATCTGACCGAGAAGGTCACGAACCTCGAATTTCTTACAGATGATAATCCGACACATAAAACGTTAGGCACCTCGTGGAATGCACGCCGCGACGAATTGCTCTATACCGTCAAACGTATACCGCCTGCCGAAAGGGTCACCAAGCGTTATATCTTGTCAGAAATTGCAAAAATATTTGACCCTCTCGGTTTACTCGGTCCAGTCGTTCTCGTTTCCAAGGTTCTCATGCAAGATTGTTGGAAAGCTAAAATTTCTTGGGACGAATCAGTACCGAGCGCGTTACATTCTGCATGGAAATCATTCGCGGAGCAGCTCTCTTTGATAGACAATCTCAAAATCAATCGATACGTCTCGATAAAAAATTCTGTCGACGTTCAGATTCACGGATTTTGCGACGCGAGTAAAACAGGTTACGGGGCCTGTATATATATACGATCTCGTAATGAGAAAGACGACATTCACGTTGAATTACTTTGCTTGAAAGGGCGAGTAGCTCCGCTCAAAGAACAGACAATTCCGCGTCTCGAACTTTGCGGCGCATTGATACTCACGCGTTTACATCGCGAAATCTGTGACATGCTCCCTTTTCGCGCTACTAAAACGATATTTCGGTCCGACTCGACGATAGTTCTCCATTGGTTGAAAAAACATCCAAGCGTACTCAAGGTATTCGAAGCCCATTGGGTCGCGGAGATACAAGAAAACAGCAAAGGTATTGAATGGCGACACGTTCGATCTGAGCAAAACCCCGCGGATGCGTTGTCGAGAGGTCAACTTCCTCAAATTTTTCTGAATAAGAATTCCTGGTTTCAAGGTCCTTCGTGGTTGACCGAACACGAAGCGACGTGGCCTCAGTCCAGCGAAAAACCACCGGATGATCTTCCTGGCATTAAAAAATTATTTTGCATGACCGCGCAAATACAGTCAGACGAAATACTCGAGAGATTCTCGTCATATACACGATTAATTCGCGTTGTCGCGTATTGTTTACGGTTTTTGCGCGCACACAAATACCCGAGCGATTTAACGGTAACCGAAATCACCGAAGCTGAGCAACGCGTTACACGTCTCATACAAAAATCGCGTTTCCAAGACGAAATCAATCGACTTTCGACCAAGGGGAGCGTAAAATGCACAAAACTCGGATCTCTTAATCCGATAATTGACGAAAGGGGTTTACTACGCGTCGGCGGTCGTATCAATCACGCGAATATACAAGGAAATCAGAAAAGTCCGATTCTTCTTCCCTCTCGTCATCACGTAACAGATCTTTTGATTCGATATACCCACGAAAAATTCTACCATACGGGAGTTCAATCGACTTTATATAACATTCGTCAAAAATTCTGGATACTTGACGGTCGAAATCAAGTTCGAAAAATCGTGCGCCGCTGCACGCGATGTATACGTTTTCGACCGGTAGCAATCGCGTATAAGATGGCAAATTTGCCGAAGTCGAGAGTCGCCACCGTACCAGCGTTTTATCACACTGGCGTAGATTATTTCGGGCCGATGCTTGTCAAGGAGAAAAAGCATCGAAACCGCGGTAGCATCAAAGTCTACGGTTGCGTGTTTATTTGCATGTCGACAAAGGCCATTCACATCGAAATCGCAAGCGACTTATCAACAGACGCATTTTTGGCGACGTTGCGACGCTTCGTGAGTCGCCGTGGAGTCCCGGGCCATATCTACTCTGACAACGGCACAAACTTCGTCGGAGCGAGTAGTCAACTGCGCGAAGTGCACGCCTTAAGGGAATCCGACGAATTCCGAACGCGATTATACGAATTTATCTCTGAGAAACGAATGGAGTGGCATTTCAATCCACCCCTTTCGCCGCACTTCGGAGGCCTCTGGGAGGCAGCGGTGAAGTCATGCAAACATCATCTCAAACGAGTCATGCGCGATCATTTATTCACATATGAAGAACTAAACACGCTAGCAATAGAAATCGAAGCGATTTTGAACTCGCGACCTTTGTGCCCTATTTCGACCGATCCGAACGATCCGGTCGCATTAACGCCAGCGCATTTCATCGCCGGAAAACCCCTCACGATGATGCCGGAAAATGATTTTGCGCATGTTTCAGACAACCACTTGTCATCATGGCAACTCATCACCAAAATGCGCCAAGAATTCTAGCGCAGATGGGAACTTGAATATTTAAGCGAATTGTAGAAACGTCAAAAGTGGATGAATCCAGGCGCCAATATTGCGCTAGACACGATCGTCTTACTAATAGACAAGAACCAACCCTGTATGCAGTGGCGACTGGGGCGAGTGGTAGAGATTCATCCGGGGGACGACGGCGTGGTCCGAGTGGTCACAATCAAAACAACGCAAGGAACATACAAGAGAAACACGACGTCGTTATGCGCATTGCCGACAACCAATTAAAACATCTATGATTTCTTTTCTATTTCTCGAACTCATGTTCAGCTTCAAGCATTTATAAAAAAAAAAAAAATCTTTTTTTTGTCGTTCCTTTTCAAAACTAAGATACGATATTTCTGAGTAATTTCATTATTAAGTTTATATTATGTATTCTCATATTTGTGCCAATCGAATGGCCCATTAAGTCGATTGTAAGCTCATCTTTGTGAAACCTTCTAGTTCGATATATATAGCAAACCTATGTATCATTTTCTCGAATTGTCTTGTCCGTTAACACTTCCAACGGGGGGAGGATGTTTGGTGTAAGTGCGAGAATTATAGTTTCATTGCATCCATGTTTTCATTCCGAATCGCGCTATTGTGACTCCCACGAAACAATACGGAAAAAGGGGCTGTACGCTGCCGTGCTCGTGCATGATCGCCAAGCTTCGGGCTGGCGCAGTCGACATACGCGAGCATACGCGCATTAAAGAGACGGGTCGTCGGCTCCGAGGCGCGCGACGAGACACACGGTCTCTCGCGTCGTGCCCATCGCATATATACGGCACATAACACGCGCGTTGGGAGATACACTCTCTCGCGTCGGGACAGCATTCCCGCATAAAACCATTCGACACCCGTTCCAACTCGACGGGGTTGACGGGAACTTGTCGTACACACTTCCACCCCAACGGGGTTGACGATAAGGGACCGTGTCCCCTCCCACACCAACACCACATACGTGCATACACACGCACATTCACAATAGCGCGATTGCACATAAATTAACCCGAATTCAGAAACCTAAAATAACGCACACAATCATTATACCAGAAAATTCACCGTGGGTTTTTATGCCGAAACGGCTTTTCCCACATGAGCAAATAAACAAATCATTGTTTTGAGGCTCAATCACGTTTTCTATTTCTTTACACGACCTAATCATTTTCTATTACACTTATATACACGAAATTACGGGGGAAGTACGCATTGAAGGACCTTCCGACTATACAACAGTGTCAAAGTTAATGCAGTGTTCAATGGTGAATTCGCGAGTGGAGACAAACATGCTAATAAAAGTGTCAACACGCGAAACTGTGAACTCTCTAACACAAGCGATTTGAATGAGTGGTACCAGCAACGCGTTATGGAGCCCACTTTAACCGTACTCAACGAATTTCAAGAACGAGATAGTGACTGGGTTCTACGGAAAATACTTAACCTCACGATAAATGTGAATAAGTATAATCCAATGTGTGCTGGGTGCTCCATATCATTACCGCGGGAAATAATGATGAAGAGAGCTGTGATCAACGTCAAAACCAACGATAACGCATATTTCGCGTGGGCAGATGTCGCTGCTTTAAACCCAGCCGAACGAAACAGTGACCGTCCGCCATCTTATCCACATTACTCAAGCGTACTGAATCTACAGGACATTCAATTCCCAGTAACCATACACCAAATAAAAAAATTTGAGCTGCAAAACAATTTATCCATCAACGTGTACACCACCACCACCACCGCCAAAAAGGACATCTTTCCAATACGCGTGACTCAAAATAAGAAGGAAAAGCACATCAATTTGCTGTACATGCAAGATACTGAGGACAACAATGTGGGGCACTTCGTATGGATCAAGAGTCTGTCGAGACTCGTGACGAAGCAACTGAGCAAAAAGGGACATAAAAAATATATCTGTGATCGGTATGTAGTTACCATAATGTATATATATAGGTAATTATATATGCTAGACGAATTAAACAAAAACAATCTTTTTTTTTGCAGGTGCTTGCATCACTTCGGATCCGAGGATAAGTTGCAATCGCACGAGGTCGATTGTGGAGCAATAAACGACTGCGCGATCCGACTACTGAATGACACCAACAAGTGGCTCCAGTTCACCAACTTTAGCCGGAAAGAGCGACATCCTTTCATCGTGTATGCTGATTTGGAGTGTGTGCTGGCAAAGACCGATGAGAAAACTCAAGCGAAAGATATGTATCAATACCATGAAGTGTTTAGTATTGGATAATACGTGCGTTGTTCGTATGACGATTCATTCTCTTCATATTACTCGCGTCACAGTGCTGATTGTGTATCGTGGTTTGTCGAAGAACTGAAAAATCTAGCCTTGCGCATAAAAGAAATTTTCTGCGACAATGTCCCAATGATTTATCTGACACCGAGCGAGTGGACAAGTTTTCGCAAAGTGACCCAATGTCATATATGCAGGAAACCATTCGCGCAAGACGATATACGCGTTCGACATCATTGCCATCTGACTGGACGCTATAGAGGCCCTGCCCATTCTAATTGCAATTTAAACTACAAACAGTCATTCTTCATTCCAGTAGTTTTTCACAATTTATCTTGTTACGATGCACATTTTATCATCAAGGACGTAGCCACAGTGTTCGAAGGAAAGACCGATGTGCTTCCCATCACAAAAGAGAAATACATCTCCTTCACGAAGCACATTCAAATCACAGACGATTCTAAACAGAAAATACAATTGCGCTTCATCGATTCATACAAATTCCTCAATACCAGTCTCGACAAATTAGTCTCATTTTTGACCGAGGACAAACTCAAAATTGTACGCATGCAATTTTGAAACTCTATCGACGGACAATTTCAATTTGCTGACGCGAAAAGGGGTCTTCCCTTATGAGTATATTGACAACGTGAGCAGGTTGGACGACACTTGCTTACCACCACGTGACGCATTTAATAGTTTCCTGACAGATGCTACAGTATCCGAGAGCGAGTACGCACATGCGGAGAACGTTTGGGAGCGGTTCTCCATTCGAACGCTGGGTGACTATAGCGATTTGTACTTGAAGACAGATGTCGTGTTATTAGCTGATATTTTTGAAAACTTTCGGAATACGTGCATTGAGAGCTATAGCCTAGATCCCGCGTATTACTACACATTGCCGGGGTATACCTGGGATGCAATGTTAAAACACTCAAATGTCAAGTTTGAATTACTAACTGACATCGACATGGTTTTATTCGTTGAGCGAGGTATACGCGGTGGTCTCAGTCAATGCTCAAACCGATATGCACACGCTAATAATAAATACATGGAGTCGTTCGATCCATCGAAAGCATTATCATACTTGATGTATTTTGACGTCAACAAATTGTATGGATGGGCAATGTGTCAACCCTTGCCATATGCAGATTTTCGATGGGTCAACGACGTGTCCAAGTTTGATCCATTATCCATCGCGCTAGACTCACCTATAGGCTACATCCTTGAGGTCGACTTGGAATATCCCCAATCTCTACATGATGCGCACAAAGACCTACCGTTTTGCCCAATACATGAAAAACCACCGGGTAAGCAGCAGGAAAAGCTGCTAGCAACCGTCTGCGATAAAAAACGCTACATCATACTCTACAGAAATTTACAACAATGTTTACGTCATGGACTTTGCCTCACGAAAATCCATAGGGTATTACAATTCACACAATCCCCATGGCTACGTTCATATATCGAGTTAAATACTCAGTTTCGAACGCTGGCCAAAAACGATGTTGAAAAAATTTATTCAAATTGATGAATAATGCGGTGTTTGGCAAAACGATGGAGAATGTGCGCAATCATGTAGATGTAAAGCTTTTGACAAAATGGGAGGGCAGGTATGGCGCGAAGGCAATGATTGCGAAGCCAAACTACCACAACCGAAGCGTTTTTTCCGAAAATCTCGTTGCCGTGCAATTGCGAAATCTCGAGGTGAAGTTCAACAAGCCGATATTTGTGGGTATGTGCATACTCAACATATCCAAAACGTGCTTGTATGGATTTCATCACGAGTATATGGTACCGTTGGATCGGAATAAATGTAAAGTGATGTATACCGATACAGATAGCCTCATACATGCCATTCATAGCGAAGATGTATATGCAGACATGAAGTGTGACATTGAAAAATTTGACACGAGCGACTATTCTGCGGACAATAGGTATGATATGCCGCTTGTCAACAAGAAGGTACCCGGTCTCATGAAAGACGAATGCAATGGTGCAATTATGACCGAGTTCGTTGGACTTCGATCGAAAATATATGCGGCACGTGTCGAGGGTAAGAAGAACACGAAAAAAGTTGAAGGTGTCAAGAGCAGTGTTGTGGCGAGGACAATCACGTTTGATGATTATGCTCAATGCTTGAAGGAAAATATTGAAATGGAGCGTAGTCAAACGTGTATTCGATCAAAGTTGCACAATTGTCTCACTATTCGTGAGACGAAAATCGCTCTAAGTCCTCATGATGATAAGCGGTATATCATACCTGGGACCTCTGATACCCTACCATGGGGGCATCACCGAATACCGTCGTGAAAAGTTTTGTAATTTTTTTTCCACAACCTTCATGTAAAATTGTGTATATTTTTGTGAATATTGATGTATAAAACTCGTGAAAATTATGTATATATTTTGTTCATTCGATGTTAAAATTATGTTTGTTGTATATATTGTGCTAGAATGGATTTATTATTTACCATAAATAAAGAAGCGGACTTTTTATAATCACATGTGTTTATTCACTCTATCCATCTCCTCACGTTCCACGAAAAAGGGCGATGGCAAGAAGGGGGAAGCAAGCCTGCTGTGGAGTCGGTCGGAGGGATGCTGGGACGACCAGCAGGTCAAGAGTCATAAAACATGCATATTTTTCCATTTTCTTTATTATCGACTACAAATCGGATTTACTTATCCAACTATTGTGGCTATTGTCGAAACCTAACCACTTTACAAACATTCGATTACCGCGCTTCTTCAATACCGCTTCAATGAGATAGATATCGGGGTGCTTGACCCTGAGAAGCTCTTGTTCGTAGAAACCACCGGCGATCGGTTCATCTTTATGGTCCTTCAAGTGGTACGTCACGGGATGAGTTTTTTTCACACGATAGATTGTAAATACTTCCGTTGTCCAGTTTGGGGTGTAACCCTTTTCGAAAACAGTCTTAAATTTGCTGATTATCACTTTATCACCAACGGCGAATTTCGGCGATCTTTTCATTGGAGGCTTATTGAAAATCTGCTGCAATTGCTTCTTATTTTCCGCGTTGACATTTCTCGGCTTCATCTTAATGGTGCGGTGTACAGAATCGTTGTACTAGGCAATTAGATTATCAAGAATATCGATCCACTTATAATTACCACGAAGACTAAATTGCATCCACATCTTATTTTTCAATGTACGATTGAAACGCCCGCAAATGGATGCCTTCAAGTTGCTATATGTTGAATACATGTGAATATTGTACTTTTTCATGATGGCCTTAAAGTTACAATTGTAAAATTCTTTTCCCCGATCAACGTGTAAGTTCTGTGGTATGCGCCCCTTAACGAGGATCGACTTCATTGCTGTTGCTGCATGTTTACCACTCTTACTCAGCATTGGCACGGCCCAGACGAATTTTGAGAAGGTATCGATGACGGTGAGGAGAAATTTGTGTTTGGAGTTGCGACGCGCGTATGATGACATATCAACGAGATCAGGTTGCCAGGTCTCGTCCAAGCCACGGATGTCCACATGTCGACGCGGATAGTTTCGTCGAGCAGGCTTATGTAGCTCCAGCACGAGAGCGCCCCTGTTTACGTTCATTTTCCAGTCCACTCAGTCGTGCATCCAATTCAACAATGACGTTTGAATTACGAATCACCAAATCTTGTAGAGTTTTGACATCGGCCTCGAGTGTCCTCGCAATGTCTCGTATCGTAGCTTCAAGTCCATGAACCAACAACTGACTACTCTCATTCATTTCTTTGCGTATGTTCTTAATGATAGTTCGAGATTTCTTTTGTAACGGACTTAGAGTGATGGCGTCATCTTCTCCTTCCGGATTTGCAATGTTACACAATCGTTTCTGCCCCAAGTCATAATGACCATCTGCGGTAATTCTAAAGCCAATCCCTGGTCGACCTGGACGACCTTGCTTACTGTGGAGTACACACCTACTTAAATGACGTCTAAACACATCGACACTCATGATGAGAATGCGTAAATTCTCCGATGGCGAGTTAATAAATGATTTCAGCTTCGCGCAATTCCTCAATAATCGATATAATTTCATTCGCATGTGATGAATTTCCGGCTGCTTGGGATGCCAGAAGCAAGCGAAGGCGATCCACTAGCTCGTTTGGATTGTCCGAATAAATATAGTCCAATTGGGTGTTTTTTCTAGCTAGCTTATACTTTGGCATACCCTGTCCCACATGATGATCGACTATATTTGCGATATATGTGTTAAATTTGTGGCTGGTGTTACGTCGTATAGCTTCACTAGGCTTATACATTTTTTTGTGAGCATTCGTCGAGATTACAATCTTTTCGTAGTTTTTCACATCATTCGATGTGAGAGTTTCGATATTAGGCACTTTTTTAAACAACAGCTCCGTTAATCCAACAGTTTTCGCATAACTCACATCTCCCACACGAATATGTTCAGAGTCGAAAATTATCGGAGAAATGCCAATCATTAATTTGTTCTTAGCGAGATTGCGTACACCATATAATACATCCAAGCTTGCCTTTCTATTTGTTTGTAATAGCAGGCGATATTCGCTGATCAGCTCATCGACATTTTGCGAGTCATCATCATCCTCATATATCAATTTAAACGAATCTTGTGTTTCACTCTTCAAGGAATCATGTGCCGCATTTTGATTTACCACACTATTTTTATTTTTTATTTTTTTCATGTTTTACGTGCACAGCCTTTTCGGCTTTTTACAAGGCTCCACTTATATGTCCACCGCTCTACACTTGTTCTTTGTCTCCATCATCCCCCCTCCCCATTGCGGCCGCAGCCGACTTCCCCCTCTGTATTATATTCATCATGACATTTCTGTCATGGGTATAGGGAAACTGCGGAAAACCTATACCAATACAGCCGGTCACGAGTTCGCTTCCCAGCCTCGGAGCTAGTCACGTTTCGTCGAGAAATATCTCACAGGCTACAGCCATACCCATCCGACACACACACGTACCGGTCCGTGTGCGCGACATCTGTGTACAACTGGAGCTACGTCACGCCTGTGTTTTTATTTCTCGACGAAACTACGAGACGGTGATTCGAACCCGCGACCTCCCGATGTGTTGATTTCAGAGGCAGGTATGCTAACCACTAGACCAACACATCGGTTTGATTTACCACACTATTTAACGCATCTTCTTTTTCTTCTTCAACATTATCACCCACTTTTTCATGCTTAATTTTCTCCTTCACCGCCACTACCTCACCGTTTTTATAAGACACCAATTTCTCCAATGGCCCCACTATAGTCTTAAAGACATCCTGCATTCTCTGCTGATCGTTATCTTTCCCAATTTTCATCATTCGATGCTTTCGTCTGATTGCACCGCTCGCCTTGGCAATTTCACGCAACACATCCTTTTCACGTAACAATTGTTCGCTCTTCATGTTGTCACTACCACGGCATGTACAATACTGTCTCTCCAACCACCAGCGATGAGTCATTTATCAATAGTGAGAAAATAATCAAAACCTTGTCTATATCGACCTTCGTTAATATCACTATCCTTATCAATTGTGATAAATGCATACTTGGAATTCCAGCAGTTCACGCACATGTTTTTAAAGCATGTATAAGTCATATCCGTATTAACATGGTCATTGTAGACGTGTTTGAGATTCATATCATCCTGCTTGAAAAGCACCACGAAATTTGCATTATCTCTCACGAGATGTTTGGGAATACGAGTGTACGTCTGACAAAGATAAAAACTGTCATCAATCTCATGGCGTCCCATGGAAAAGAAGGCCCGAACATTATCCTGCTTTTCGCATGCTATGTCATCAAAGATGAATATAGAGTTGGATCGTGCGTCACTTGGTGCTATCACTTGTTCATGCGCCTCGAATGGATGATATTCAACTTCACTCACAGGTTCGAGTAGGTGTTCGAGCAACTTATACTTTGGCTGCTTGAGCGATTTGGAATACAAGTAAATGTTCTCAAACCTCAAACCATTCGGATGGATGATGAGAGTGAGCAAAGCGTTGGTTTTCCCACAATTTGATGGACCGCAAAACAGCGCATGTATGCTATCCGGCAATAAATTCCCATGACGTTTGTGTTTCTTTTTCCCTCCACGGTCTTCGACAAACTCGTTGAAATTTATCACGGGAAATCCGCCTCCAATAGTTTGCTTCCTGGACGTCATCTCACACACGACTAACGGCGAAATCATATAAATAGGCTTCTTATAGGGATTATCCGTCAGTCGCGTATTGTCTTTAGACATGATTGTGCATAGGCAGAGTGGTAAAGGTTTGGTCAACCGCCTAATCAACGAACTCCCTGTTGAACTACATTTGCCTGGATATCAGTATTGTGATATCCGTATTCCGTAACACGATATTGCATATTCGAAAAATCCGGATAATCTTGAGGCGAGACATTTGGCGGATAAAGTGTTGGCTGAACAAGCTAGGCAGCGTGTTACCGCGAGAGACGCTAGTATCGGTGAAAAAGCCAGTGCTTTTTCACCGATAAAAGCCCCAAAAGGGGTGTGGCAAATATTATGAAGATAAAGAGAAAATTTGGCATGGGTATGAAGGCCCGCAAGGGTGGCGTTTGTTTGAAAAAGATAATTGGCGCTGCAAAGAAGACAATGATTCAAAGTAATGATCCGCATAAGATTATCAAATCAACTCTAAAGGGTGCTCGTGAAGCAGTAAAGTTGCAAGGTGGTAAAGTGCGCACACCTCGCGTTCTACCTGTACCCCATAAAATTGGTGGTGTATTACCCTTCCTCGTGTCCATTTTTGCGGGTCTTAGCGCTGCGCGTGCTTTGTCGGGTGGTGCGGCTAGTATAGTTAAAGCTGTAAATGCTGCTCAAGCAGCTAAGCGTGAATTGGATGAAAGTAAGCGTCATAATCGAACAATTGAAGCAATTGCAGTAGATCGGGGTCTACATCTGAAACCATATGAGAAGGGATTGGGCCTTCATATTAAGCCAAAAAACTAGAACTAACGCTACCACACCAGCCCCTCTTCGACCGCGACCTACTCAAATATGCAAAAATCCTAAAGATTCCACATTTTCGTGGAGTTTACATGCGCGATACATTGCCAGCGAGCGGACCTCTCAAATGTGAAGCAGCAATTGTAAATTTGGATGAAAATGTCGGTCCTGGAACACACCGGGTCGCATACAAAAAGACCGGATTGAAAGTCATGTACTTTGATAGTTTCGGCAATCTTCCACCACCATCCGAGCTCATGAGATATTTCCGTGTCGGTAGCGTTCATTATAATTATACTAGATATCAGGAATATGATACGATTGAATGTGGACATTTGTGCCTCAAGTTTCTTTGTCGGCAGCTGCAGCACAAAGACAAATATACACTATATATAGGAAGGAAATGACGTGGAGAATACACTTGTCAATTTACCAGCATCATGGATGATAGTTTAACATTGACCATATCTGGCTCATCGTCCATACTCGAGGCGCAATACTTTCCCCCCATCGAACTCTCGCCACACAAAAATTATACTCTCGGTCTCGTGGAATTGTTAACCTTCAACTCTATTCCCAATATCGACGTTGACCACGATAAACTTCACGTGGGAGATGAGGTGTTAACGATACCTACGGGCAGTTATGAAATACAGGATATTGAGACGTTTGTACAAGCAGAGCTCGCGCGTAAAAACATCAGCATCAGCATTAAACCCAACAATAACACGCTACGCAGTGAGATCGAGTGTGATCATGATGTAAATTTTGAGCCAAAAGATTCTATTGGGCATCTACTAGGCTTCACCGCGCGCAAATTGGAAGCCAATAAAAGACACGAATCCGATCGTCCAGTAGCCATTCTCAAAGTGAACGCCCTACGCGTTGAGTGCAACATTACCGCTGGCGCCTATATTAACGGACAAAAAATACACACAATTCATGAATTTTTTCCATCTGTGCCACCGGGCTATAAGATCATTGAAGTTCCCTCCCACGTAATTTATCTGCCAATCACGAGCCGAACAATTGACGCGGTACAGCTTCGCATAGTGGATCAAGACGGTGATTTGGTAAATTTCCGCGGTGAAGTAATCACCATACGCCTGCATATAAAGTCGTGATGGGCATTGTTTTCAACAGATCTTCCAATAACAATAAACGGCCATGGATAAAAACAATCAGTCGTCGGCCAGCGCCCAAAGTGCTAACACCTCAAAACGTGCTACTCTTGAAGAGTTTGGGTCTCAAAGGGCGTGGCGAAAGCGTGTAAAAAATTATTTAGTCTGTGCTCTGTGCATCTGTTGCGTGAAATAGAAGAAGAAATCGTAAACATTCAGACACCCGTGGTCTTTGATGAATCCATTATCCATTGTGAGATTCACGCTCATCAGCCATATGCATCTTCAACCTTCAATAACAGCGATGAAATTCGTATTGCCATCCAACATCAAGACCTCTCCATCGTGCCAAGCAAGAGTTCTCTACACATATGTGGGAAATTATCCAAGCGTGATGGGACGCCGACCACTGCTACAAGTCTCGTCAACAATGCCATTTGTCATTTGTTTGAGGAAGTGCGATATGAGCTGAATGTCATAGAAATCGATCGTAATAAGAATGTTGGCATTACGAGTGTAATTAAGGGATATTCATTTCTCTCACCGGCCAAAAGTTCTATGCTCGAGAACACTGGATGGCTCGATGTCGAAGAGACCAAGCAGATTGTAGATGTATCGGGAAACTTTGATGTGTGCATTCCGCTCAGCATGCTCCTCGGATTTGCCGAAGATTATCGGAAAATTGTCGTAAATGCCAAGCACGAGTTGATTCTCACGAGATGAAAGACCGACGACAATGCCATTGTACAAACAGCGCCTGAAGACTACAAACTCGTATTGCATAAAATAGATTGGCTCGTGCCGTATGTGACAGTCTCGGATCAGCGAAAAATTCGACTGTTAAAGTTTCTCGCCAAAGACGCACCAATCTTCATGAGTTTCCGAACATGGGAACTGTATGAATATCCATTGCTGCCTGCCACCTCCAAGCACGTGTGGTCTGTAAAAACTTCGAATCAGCTGGAGAAGCCACGATATGTCATACTCGCGTTACAGACGGAACGGAAAAATAAGGAACAACACAATGCAAGCCACTTTGATCATTGTAACCTGAGGGACGTCAAACTATACCTCAACTCGCAATGTTATCCATATGGAAATTTGAATTTGAACATTGATCAAAATCAATATGCTCTTCTCTACGAGATGTATGCTAACTTTCAACCGACCTATTACAACAAAGAGGCTGAACCATGGCTGAGTAGGATGGAATTTTTAGAAAAAACTCCCCTCGTTGTCATTGACTGCTCAAAACAAAACGATTCGTTCAAGTCCGGTCCTGTTGATGTGCGCCTTAAGTTTGAATTGAAAAACAATATTCCACCGCAAACTTCAGCGTACTGCATGATCCTCCATGATCGTATTGTCGAGTACAATCCAATCAGTGGTGGGGTTAAGAAATTGGTATAAAATCATGCTAATGATCCGCACCCACTTCAGTCAACATGGAGCTTATCGTCGACGTGCAAGGGTTCAAGAGGCCCGTCAACGAATTTGTCCTAAAGGAGATGTCCATCGTCAAACTCCATGAGAAGAACGCTGAACCGCTGACATTCTGCTTCGATGCACCATTCGTCTGGGATGCTTTATCGGCCAAGTACAAAATGACAAACAAGTGGCTGGAACGCATTTATCATGGAATAGGATGGGAACACAGCGGCATACCATACGAGGCAGCTAGAATGACAATTCGAAGAATCTTGGAAGGAGCTCCTACGATCTATGCCAAGGGATTCGAGAAGTGCTCGTGGCTATCGAGATTCACGCATTCAGCAACAAAAGTCATCGATCTGGAGACTCTGGACTGTCCATCGCTGCAGAAGTTGCCGAAAATCGCAAACGTTAGATGTCTCCATCATTCCTTCAATACAAAAAACAATTGCGCCAAAGCGAATGTAAAGTCGTTGAAAAGCTGGCTGTCTGTGTACGAAGCGTTGTGTGAGCGAGGGATTTTTTTTAAATGAATAAAAACATTTTGAACAAATATCGTTCTCCATTTATTTCCTATATCTACGGCGAATACAGTTTGACGACAATTTTTTTTTTACATTATATTCGATGAAAAAGTTTTTTTGTACATTTTTACATAGCACCAAGCGTTGAAAACTCTACGATGATGACTGTGATGCAAACAGTCATTGCACTCTACGATGGTGACGATGCCAGCTGCCGCTGAACTCGTTGTTTCCACCGTGCCTTCACGAGCGTTCTTTTCCACCATACTCAGACTCGAGCGTCGAAAACTCTACGATGATGATGACTGTGATGCAAACAGTCCTTGCACTCTACGATGGTGATGATGCTGGCTGCTGTTAAACTCGTTGTTTCCACCGGGCCTTCACGAGCGTTCTTTTCCACCATACTCAGACTCGATGGAACTCGACGCTGTTGTATTTTCCACCAATGTACTTCATGTAGAGTTGATCATTGTGTGCCAGTTGCAGCATACTCTCGAACATTTTCAGATCTTGATCGAAGGCCTTTACCAGCCGCGCTGGCAAGAAGACGGCAAACTCATTTGCAACGTCCACGATGTAGCGTTTTCTAAACTTGGTCTGTACAGCTCTCATGTCCGTGATTTGATGATCTGAATGGATGTGGAGTTCTGACAGCTTCTTCGTTGGGAGTAATTCCGCCATCAGGCTGACTTTGTTGATATTTGAGAGATCCATTTTCACTCTTTTTCAAAGTTCTTTTCGGAGAAGTTGATGGTGCGGTGGAATAGTGCAGTCTGAGCTTGGTCCACGAAATCATAAGCTCCCTCGTAACCCCTCCACTCAGATTTTAAAAACTTCTCCCCACTTATCCAATCATAGGCATGTGTAACAGGTTCAAACACGTTCGAAGAACCCCGCACTTAGAGAATTTCCCCCCTCGCAACACTTTTCACAGTCCCGACGTTGGGGTGGGGGACCATCAATGTGATCCTTCATCTGTGGCGTATTATAATGCTCTATGCATGGAAGATACCATATCACTTCACTATCATTCCGATGATGCTCCGGCAAACGATCCCACAGTAAACCAATAAAGTTACCCCAATACTTTAAGAGCAAGACCTTTGGAACCTGTTCGAGCTCGTTTTTGGTCAAGTCCAGGGGGTGCTTGGCCGGATGCACTGCGTACATACTTGCACATGTGAACATCTTGACGTAATCTTGTGGAATGAAACCTCGACGGGTTGAAACTTGTTGTGGGATAACGCTGCAGCTGCATGCAATAAATAAAACATTTTATAGGCTTTAAAGGGCCACCCTTCATTTGGGAACTATCGTTATCTCACTCTCGAAAATTTTCCTAGCCATAAATGGGAGTTTCCCACACTCACACACACACACACACACACACACACACACACACACACACACACACACACACACACACACACACACACACACACACACACACACACATGCACACATTTGTCTAAGTTGTTTTTTTTATATATAAACTCCTGTGAATAGTCTAGACAAAAATGCTCCGCTTACATCTATAATGTTGATAGTAAATTATCAGATTTTATGGGTTTTCAAGGACCCGCGACTCTATGATGCCCTCATCCCCCACACAGTCGACAGCGGCTTCCCCCTCTCGCCAGCGGGTCCAGCTATCGCCTGGAAGACATCGTCACCAAAAACTAGCCGCCCCACTCTCTAACACCCCTCCCCCCTTTCCCTCCGCCGCAACCGCGCACTCGGTTGTCGCATGCAGGATTCCTCCTCCCCCCTCCGCCATGCATTCCCCGGCTTCCCCGCGCTCGACTCCCCCGCCCCGCTCCCCCCTGAGATCCCTGAGTTAGAATCAGCCTACCTCTACTACTTGAACTTTATTTTTATGTGAAATGACCTTTATTCACAGTATATGTTCTAAGTGATTGCCATTGGAATCATTGCAGTATTGCAATCTCCTCATCACGGATTCTGTAGAATTTCTTATTACTTCGGCACTTATCGAATCACAGGCTCGACGAATTCTTTCACGCATCTCATCCGGCGTAGTTGGACGTTCTTTATAAACAAGATCTTTCAAGTATTCCCACAAGAAAAAGTCCAGAGGCGTCAAGTCTGGCGAGCGAGCCGGCCGCGATACAGCTACCCCGCATCCAATCCAACGATTTGGAAATCTCTTTTGCAACTAATTTCTAGCGATCAGCGAAAAATATGCCGGGCACCCATCGTGTTGATACCACATTCTATTTCTTGTCTCTAGAGGTATTTCTTCCAATAACGGACCTAATGTTTCTTGAGGGAATGTGGTGTACTTTCTACGCTTCTATGATTCTATGGCCTATGATTCTATCTCCAGTAATCCCACATCATACATTAACCGACCACGGTCTTTGGTGTGCAATTTGCCGCAGCCAATGTGGATTTTCAGTTGACCACAAGCATGTTATGCAAGTTAATATTTCCATGATTCGTAAATGTTGCCTCATCAGTAAATAAAATCTGATTAATAAATGAGTCATCTCTCTGAATCTGGCGTTGAGCCCATCGGCAGAATTCAGTGCCATTCATGAAATCCGTACCAGTTAATTCCTAGTGGAGACTGATGTGGTAAGGATGATATTTATGAAGATGCAGAACACGTAGAATACTTATTTGGTTTACGCCAGATTCCCTCGCAATTTGACGAGAACTTGCACAAGGGTCTCGATGAACGGCGGCAAGAACACCAATTTCCGTATCTTCGTTAGTAACTCGCTTTTGTCGGTTACTTTCCCAACGGGTTAAGGATCCAGTTGTCCTCAAGTTAGTGTACAAAATTTGAAATGTACGGCATGTAGGATGAGAACGTTCAGCAAATCATTCAGCGTATAAGTCTCTAGCTCGCTTGATTCGCTTGATTCATTAATACTAGTCTCACCATTCTTACTATCGTTATCTTGGGTTTGTTTGGGCGAAACATTGTACAATGTTCCCTGTGCATTGTAGGTTTGGTGCCGATGATTACATACAAGACAATGGCAAGACTTCGGCGATAAGTGCTGAAGTGATAAGAAATTCGTGATTAGGAGATTGCAATACTGCATTGATTCCAATGGCAATAACTTTGAACATCTACTGTGAATAAAGGTAATTTCACATAAAAATAAAGTTCATGTGACTTTTTTTTATCTTAAATGACCTTGAGCGACTTTGACCTTCACTGTGCGACAGCGCCTTCAGTGAGATAAAAAAATGGTCGCATTTGATGAGTCTTTTCGTACAGTACAACTTTTGTTTCAAACATTTTTTTGTGACGTCGATAATTACAGAGGTATTCAAGGTAACAACAGTTAGTGCCTCACCCTGTATATATATATACATATAACATGGCGTCCATGGACGCCATATTAAGGCGGCATACAGGCTACCGTTCTTGGCCCTGTTCAGGGTGCGTACTCGCGCCCGGACTAAGTTGCCACTGGTTCGGGGGACATCCAGTACTGAACAGACGTGCCGTACTACGGTATTACGGACCATAGCTTGAAAGCGGCTTGATCAGTCTTCAGGCTGCCGGATCAAAATTTCTAGTCGGATATATAATATGTAGTATGTGTATATATATATAGTATGTATATATAGTATGTGTATATATGTATATATAGAGTGTTTGAAGTGTAATGCTTGGTGGCATGAGAAATGCACCGCATGCAAACGTGGGCAACTTTAAATGCGATTTATGTGTCGATTGATTCTTGCCTACTCTTATCGACCCCTGTGCGTACTCTTAAACGCCCGTAAGTGTAAGAGTTCGCAAATCCCATTTCGTAGTTTTTAGTTTGTTACTTTAAAAAAAATTAAGATTCCGAATTTTCCCTCATATTTTAAATAAAATTCTAGACATTCTTTCAATCAAAACAACGACTGATTCGTAAAATGTATTTGTTTGTTTTATTTCACCGCTTTGAAGCTTAGGTGCGTTCTCCTATACCAGCTTACCTTCCCCCAATTGAAGCCTTTCCCCTTGCCGAATTTCACTAATCTTACTGAACTTCCGTTGCTTTTGAATAAATTCCTCTAGTACCATTGTGTGCAAAGATGTCTACGGTATTTTGTTATGCGCCCCTTGAGGCTCACTGCACTTGGGAGTATGACCCATCCATTGGGATGTATCATCTATCAATACAATAATAACTGCTTGTACATGAGGAATAAAATATGAAGACTTACTTGCTCAAGGTCTAAGTAAAAAACGGTTTAAATGCCGTCACATTGACAAAACATGAGGTAATTGTTGGCCATCATGTGAAAAGTGTGTTTTCGGTCGCTTTTGTTCGTTCATTTAATTTTGTTTGTAATTTATGACGACCTTAATGACATTCACCGAGAACAAACATACTCATGCTGCTGAACTGATGAACCCGAAAATTTTGAAGGGTCGTGAGGGCTGACATGCGAAATGGGTCAGAAAGAGAGAGGGAGGGGGAGAGAGAGAGTGAGAGAAGGGGGGAGAGACAGAGGGGGAGAGAGA
>OZ023322.1:7791802-7815561 GCA_964007375.1 Ophion obscuratus
TACATTGCAATCTCTGACTAATAGCAGGACGTAAGGGATGAGCGATGAGTGACGGCCGTAATGCATTCCCAGTGACATGGTATTAATGATCGAGCTTTTTTTGTAACAAGTATACATGTAATCGTAATTTAAATACCGACAAAGAGGGTGATCCTGTGACAGCTGATGGGAGAGAGTGCCAGAAATAGGCCGCTGAAATTCCAAAGGAATTGTGAAGAGTGGCAGTAAGATGTTGTGGAATATAGAAAGTGACAGCTGAGCGTCTAGGGGAACTGCGCGTAGAGGAGTCGAATCGAGGTAATAATTCGCAAAGATAAGCTGGAGCACGCATAAAAAGAATACGATATGTTAGTAGACCTAAGAAATAAAAGCGTCTATTTTTAACAGTAAGCCAGCGCAAACGATTACGATAACTCGTGATATGTTCATCGTGGCGTAAATAAAAAATAAAACGTATACAACAGTTTAGTAGACGCTGTAATCTGGTATTTTGCTCGTCAGTTAGGTCATGGTATACAAGGCAGCAATAGTCAAAACAGGGTAAAATTAGAGAATCTCCGAATCTTAATTCGGAGATCAGTGGATAGTGAATTTTTGTGGAACTTCAGTTTATAGAGAGTGCTGTGAACTTTTTGAGAAATATTATAAACGTGACCGCGCTACGAAAGATTAGTAGCATTTTAAATTAATAGTATTAGTAGTATTTTAAAATTAATAGCATTAGTAGTATTTTAAAATTTAGTGAAGTAGCATTTACTAAAATACTAGGGCAGGTGTTCAGATCTAATTTTCGAATGTAGGCAGAGCTTCCAAAGATGAGTGCTCTAGTTTTTGATACATTTAAGGTGAGTCCATTTGTTGCAGCAAAATTTGAGATGACATTTGCATCATACGTGATCTTTGCAATACCGTTATTGAGGTCAGCCGGGTGGCAATGCAAATATAATTGAGCATCATCTGCAAACACCATAGAACTAGAATACATCACACCGTTGTTTATTTCGTTTATATATAAGGAAAATAGAAGTGGTCCAAGGACGGAGCCCTGAGGGACACCCCTATCAGAGGGCAGCCAATCAGAACAATGGCCTTGCCCACTAAGTACTGCTTGAGACCTGCCCGTCAGATATGAATAAAACCAATATAAAGCGTCCATTGAAAAACCCATATTCCTTAACTTTATGAGTAGTTGTAGATGGGGTACTATATCAAAAGCTTTGCTGAAGTCAAAAAGAATTAAAATTGTCAGCATTTTATTATCGACTCCCCTACGAATATCATCAGTAACCCGTAGAAGCGCTGTTTGCGTACTGAATGATTCCCTGAAACCCGATTGCCGTTGATTTAAAATATTATGCTCATCAAGGAAAGCAGTAATTTGAGAATAAACTACACGCTCTAAAACTTTTGAAAACTCTGGTAAATTTGCTATGGGTGGTCGAGTATCGGATGGTGACTTAGGTGTTTTTATTTTCGATAGGGGTCGAATATACGCTTTCTTCCACTCGATGGGGAAATATGAATGAACGATGGATGAGTTGAAAATTTCTGTTAGTATTTGCTGAACAGATGATTTTCCCTTTAGGATGGAGAATGGAGAGAGACCGTCAGGTCCAGAACGGAGCGAAGAGGAAGCACTAATGGCAAGATAGTTAGCAACCGTTTCAGTTGTGACAACTGAGAGGGAAAATAAATGCCTTGGTTCTGGCAGACAGGAGACAGCTGATAGGAATGCCTCTTTCTGAAGTTGGCTTCCTCCACCCATAATGGATGCAAAGTATTCATTCAATTGATTCGAGCTGAAAAAATGTAGCGGTGAAGAATTGTTCGACTTCACCAATCCTAGGTTTAATAGCTCATTCCATAATCGCGAAGGTTCCTTAATTTCTTGTAATTTGTTGTATAAAAATGCATGTATTTTTTCACGTAAAACGGCCGTCACTTGGTCCCTAAATTGTCGATAGACCGAATAAGCTAAATTTGTATTTGCACGCCGCGCGCGCTTGTAGAGAGTATTTTTCTCAGAAATCATCGCTCGAAGCTCGGGAGTTATCCAAGGCGCAGGGCGCTTTTGAGATTGAAACTTCTGTAGTGGCGCATGCTTGTCAAACTCTGTAGTGATGACATTTGTGAAAGAGGTGATTAAGTCGCTAATGTCTTGTTCATTATTTATCGGGGTCGAGTGAGACTCACAAAGGTGCAATAATGATTTTGAAATATCTACACAGTATTGTTTTTCATCAAATAGTTTAATACATCTCCTAGAAATGTTGCGCCTTGGAAGTATTAAGAGATCAAAATTGTAATTTAGTTCGAGTAAATCATGACCGGTAATGAAAGGACAGGCTGACGTAGTGAAGGATATTAATTTTTCTTCACTCTCAATAATAATTACATCGAGACAGGTGTCACAGTAAGACGTATGGTAAGTTGCAGCTGAAGGAACTAAGAAGAGAGATTGTGAAAAAAACAAGATCCCTGAGAAGCCGTGATTCATAATTGTTAGAGAGCAAATTACAGTTCAGATCTCCTGAAATAATGATGTTGCGATATGCATGACTAACTCGATCATAACAGGTATTGAAATTAGAGAAAAATAAGCCTTTTGGCCTCCTATAAATTGTACCAACAAGTACCGACTGAGCATTTCGCATCGAGACATCAAATAAAATAAATTCTGGTTCATTGAAGAATATCGATGGTGACATATCGAGAATTTTTGTAATCAGTCCGTTTTGTACATAACATGCTACTTCTCCACCTACTTTGCTTTCTCGATCATTCCTGATAATATAGTACCCTTTGATGGCTACGAGTTCATCTGAGATACGCGAGTGCAACCATGTCTCAGAGACCGAGATAATATGGTAATACTCGGTGCTAAAATGAAGTCTAACTTGGTCAATGTGTGCAAGTAAAGAATTTGCGTTAAAATGGGCGAGATGAAAATGAGGATCTATTTGAGAAGCAACTTTGTTTTGATTGATGGTTGTGGCAGGAGGCTGAGTGAGTCATTGGAGATTATTGAGGTCCTCTGGACTTAGAATCGTGATCATTTGATGACCGTCAGTTTTGCGTACGCGGATGGCTCCCCTTGAAAACCAGGTATACTTATAATTTGCATCACGAGCACGGGACTTCGTTTGGCGATAAAGTTCGTAAGTAGCAGTTGGTAGAAATTCATTAATATAAACTTTTCCGTTTTCGTTGCCGCTCAAGACTTCGCGTAACAGAAGATCGCGCTTTTCACGTTTAGCCCGGATAATAACGTCACGAACTGCTCTTGATGTGAGGGTAACCAGCAGGGAGAATGATCTGATAGATGTTGGTGATGTAGCGGGCCCAGGAGTCGCACGGTTTATTTGAGGATTTGCTTTACGTTTGAGAGGACGCACCGATATAATATGGGTTTCAAGCCCAGCAAGCCCAAGTACATCTAGGACGTTGCTTATAAGGACTTTAAGGGCCTCAGATACATTTTCGGGGAAGCCCGTGCAAATTTGCTCAGTTGACAACGGGTCACGAGGCTCACGATTGCTTTTGAGACTGTTTATTTCTTGTCTGAGTTTTGTAATGTCTTGCTCTAAATTTTTAATCTTGGTTGAGTGTTCAGTCACCAAGTTCACTAAAGTTGGAAGCGTGCTGAGTGACTCATTTATTTTCGATATTGCTTCGCGCTGTTCGACGACAAAAGCTGAGAAATGACTCTCAGATTTTTGGACATAAGCGGCAAAATCAGTTTCCGAATTTTGGATCATGCCAGCTATAGTTTCCAGCGATATGGGTGACAATGTAGCAGTGGTTCTACCAGCCGGGTTTGATGCCGGAGCAGATAATTTTGACATTTTCGTAAACTCAGTTTTACAGCAAAGATTGGCCGTATGATAACTTATATAAGATTTCGCACAGCCCGGGTGAAGTGATAAAAAACAAAGTGGACAAGTTAAAAGTTCGCGAGCAATTACTTTCTTACATTTAAAACAGATCGATGACATAAAGTTTTCCTAGGTTATCGACAGGTAACAGCTCTAGCCACAACAGATAATCGCGTTTACAGGTATAGAATGAGTTTCCGATCTCAAAGTAAACACGCCCGCAATATCGAAGGCTAAGTGAGAGAGATAGCCGATGGTCGGCGAGTTGAATCGAATGTATAGCGGTAGGCGAACGCAGACGTGATGCGTGTGAGTGATGCTGTGTGGCGGTGTGTGCACACATACATACCGGAGCATAGTAGCGAGGACGTGTTGAAGAGCTGAGCTGAGTAATAGTGTGGGTGTCAGCTTACGTACAGGTATTGTTGTGTGTGAGACCGTCCGTTTCGCCGAGAAGCCCAAGAAAATGTCGGTCGGAGAAATTGTGAAAATCCCAAGTGATAGATCGAAGATTGTAGGTTTCTAGAATTGTTCCAGAGAGTGAGAATTTCGTCGTAGTTGGCAAAAAGTGGCGTGCTAATTCTGCGACAAAAATGGTGCCCGTAGGCCATATACGGCAGAGTGCAGTTCGTTTAAAGATAGAGCGAGAAAAATTTCGTGACAGGTCGTACTTACGGTCGGTCAGAGAGAGAGGAGAGAGAGAGAGGGGGGGGGGGGATGATCGCGAAATCACGGGCAGAATGGTGCGCCCCGTGCTCGCCGCTCATTACCATATGAATTGGTGGGCGACTCTGGGAAAGAGCTGTCCGCGCAGTCGACGAATGGTCGACTCATATATCTATATAAACGTATACAGCGCATACAAAAAAATACAATTATTTTCTAGATCATGTTATATTATAGTGTAAAGTAATATATTAACATTTCCCAAATCGGATCGAAGAATCTGAACCCTGGTCCTTGCAGCTCTGAGAGACCTTTTTAAAATCTCATTAACATAATTTTTACATTAGTTGCATCTTTTATAAAAATGCACGTACTCCTGCTGCAAATTTAAATAGCTACCTTTGCAGCTGCGATCTTCAGCCAACTCTGAGCAGCAGTAGTTCTACTTGTAGAGTTATTCAAATTTGAACGTAAATATGAAATTTTCTGGCAAAACCGACCGAAGTGCACTTGGATCAAATATTATCATACAGCAGGTTATTTGACGCTAGTAGTTAGACCTGCGTTGTTATTTCTTCAAGAATTTCCATCCTCCGAAACCCGATCGAATTTGCAATTTCGTTGAACCCACACTCCACAAATGAGACGAAATAATCCATGGAAACAATGACTGTGTCGTGGAAGTGTATACAGTGTATAATTACGCTAATGCCAAGTACAGATTGCGATAGTTTATTGCTCTCTTCGTTATTTCAATTCAAACATTTGATTGGAAACTTCTCCAGTCTGTAATTTAATTACGAGCAGACGAGAATTTTGGTACCTTGCGCTCGCCGATATATTTTTTTTTAGCGCATGTTTCCAATAAGATTTGTCTTGCTCTTTCGAACCCCCTGGAGTGGTGCTACCCCTCAAAGTGGGGATCCATTGATTGCTGATATCGCCACTCATTTCCAAGTAAAAAAATCTCGGACCTTCACCGCCGGCTCTATATAGTGCATAGAGCTCCTTTCCGCATTCAGTCTCCCTCTTTGCAGTGCTGTCAACGACCGTGAAGATGCATTCACGCGATGTAACAGCCGGCGATTCGAATTCCAACGCTCCCTCTTTTTTTCAATTTCTTATTATTTTTTCTGTTGGCACGTCGATGTCAAGCGCACTCCTACGCAGAGAGCGATGCTGCTTACGCGCGCGAGAGGCACGAGAAAATTACGCGGAGCCACGAGACCGCGAACTCGGGTTGCCGCGGTCTCCGTTCGCAACACGCGTGGACAACGTTCCGCGCTGCAAACGCACACACGCGTGAAACGCATGGCGTGCCGGCTTCTCCACGTTTTTTTCTAAAGCTTTTCTATCTTTGTGCAATCGTACCTCCCCCCCCCCCCCCCCGCCCATGTGCGATTGTACTGCGACTGTCCAAATTATTGCGGTTACTTGCATCGAGTGAAGGACTTTCTCATTTTTACATTGTTTACTTTTTTACATTCTTTATATGTATGTATGTACATTTTTGACATTCCTTTAGTTCATTCTAGTTGACAAAACGACCTACTCCCATTGACCATGGATCAGCGGCGGTTGTCGTTTGAATAATAATAACTTCATTGTTTTGAAATATTTTGAAAACAGAAAACTCCAAGCATATCAAGATTATGTATCAATTGTGTGTAAAATCTCGACCTCTACATCCCGATATTCTTGTCAGAAAAAAGTATTGAAAATCGACCTGTTTTCTGGGCCCTAAGCTTATATGGACCGGCTAACAATGGGAGAAAAGCCGTTTCGGTGGCTCAGTGCATGGAAGGGCCACTTCGGGCGCACTTTTTGATGTGCAGTCACGTAGGAACGCAAAGTTTCGTGTTCTCGTGAGTTTACACATCCCGTCAGTCCGTTATACTCGTATATTCGTATATATGTATGTATGTGAAGTGCTCGAGCTACGCGGAGTTTAAATACCTCCGCGTGTTTGTACGCAGAGAAGTAAACGATTTTGAGTACGTGAGTTTCGATGTTGAATCAGAAGAGCACAGATATTCTCAAAACTTTCGACATTGCTAGGGTTTGTCACGACTTCATCTCTATTGCTCGTACTATGAGAAAGCACACACACACACACACACACACACGTGCGCGCGCGCGCACGGAAATATGGGGAAAAACGATTTGGGAGAATACATTTTCGAGCACCGCTTCATAACAGTCAGACGTCCCTATACTCAACGTTACGGAAATCCCTATATAATCAGAATTACTTTTAGATAAAAGTCAGCATATTTATATAAAGGTCGTCTGTCCTGTCCCTAAAACCAACCACACGGATTTTAAGGACGGTTCTCGCAGTAGCCGGGTGTCCTGATAGCCAACATTGCATAAGCAGAGACTTTTGACTCAAAAGTGCTAGCTATCGTTTACCAAGCCCATGATCACGAGGCCACCGACCCCACGCCGTATCGATATTTGTCGAGAGAAAATCTTCGGACGGCGACGTTCCACATGGTGATTCACAAGCTCCGTTGGAAGAAAGTAAATAGCAGCAATAATGAAATCAGAAAACTTCAGATATAATGAAAATTGTTGACAATTTTCTTCTTGACTATGAGATGCGGGACATGTTTTGTTTTGCCGAAAAATCGAGAGTTTTCGTTGTGACCCACGGGCTGAACAGATTTTGAAAGTTTTCAATATTTACGTACGAGTCCCCGATATGTACGTGTCATAGGTATTATTGTTAATTACGTCAAACATTTGCAAATACGTCTGTGTACACATAAGTTTTTTATTTTAATTGCCATACACACACGTGTCTCGAGTTATCCCGACAGAATTCTATGACAAAAAGCCTGACTCCGCAACTGGAAATGTAATTTTAATTATTCTCACAGCGCATAGCGGTCTCACGTTGTTCCTCGCGCGTCTCCGCGAGACGTAACACATGATGCGAGAGCTGCACGAAAGAAATATCGTAATGCAATATGTCTCGTGTCTCTCAATTACTCGCAATCCTATAGACTCGGAACACGTACTCGCAATACGTAAGTGGAAGAAAAATTATTCCGAAATCTCAATTCGGGACCGAGTACAAAGGCCGTACGCACGAAGGGACTCTTAAATTTCTTTTAAGGCTTTGGAAATCAATTCTCTAGTCTGCTAAGCCATTAAAACAAAAGGTATTTACGTTTTTGTAAATATTTGAAGCACAAAATTCAACACGGTAATAAATGTTAGGACTTCAAAATGTGAAAGCTTGTTTTCTTTTTTCTAATTTAAGAAATTACGAACATAAAGTTACCAAATTTCAAATAATGATAACAGATCTATTGGAAAATTTTTGGCTCATTACGAATGTCACCGAGTTGTTGTCGAAAGCCCAGAAGTAGGTACGCCGCCTAAACGCGAAAAACATAATTTCACACAATTTTGACGTTGTTTTAAATAAAAATGCTGGGTTTTGGAGAAAATGCATGGTGAATTCATATTCAGGAGGTAACAATACATTGGTATAAATTTAGAATAAAAAATATTTTCCTTTATTCCTTCCTTATAATATTAATTATTTATATATTCTTAATTATTATTATTATTATAATTAATAATTATTATTATAATTAATTAATTATTATTATAATTTTTATATATTCCTTCCTTATAATATTAATATTTAATATTAATATTAAAAAAGATTTAGAATAAAAAATAAGTGGCATCACTGAATTGTCAATAATTTATTTTCACTATGGATTTGGCACTCCGCTCTGTGCGTATTCTTTCCGTAATCTTTTTCTCGTTAAAATACCGTTTGATTCATTATTGTCCGTAGATTTTTCGAATTTTGGCAGAATTTTAAATATGGACCATTGATTTTTGCCAGTTTTTCCATTCTATAAACATCAATTTGGAGTATGAGTTTCAACAAAATCTAAGACGGACACCAAATGATGTTGCTTGCGCCTATCTCTATTGAGGGCCCCGATTCCTCATACTGACTGCAGCCCGTTTAACGATGCAAATTCACTTAAAAAAGCAACTAATAAACCAACGACGCTGACTTTTACACAACTTGAAGCGACGATAAACTATACGAGGATAAGATATACACGTGAATGACAAATAAAAAAGTATTTACGAACGTAGAAGAATTGTATCATTATTGACTTTCTCTAATCCTTTATGGATATTGTGATACCAGTGAACACACTGGTCGTAACCATAATAGTAAAAAATCGTAAAATCGCGTCGCCCACGTTTGCTCGAGTCACCATGAAATATTTCGATTACCAACTTCTTCGTAAAATTGTATTTTTTTCATACATGTGTGTGTTTTTTCATTTTTTTCGTTCTTAAAATGTATTGGGTACATTAAGTAATATCATCTCGTTTAAATCAATAATGTACTTTAACCTGTAATTTATTCGTATGGACCGGTAGTAGCTTGTCGTCCCACTCATTCACACACCTAACCATTGGTTCATATATTTACGAGGGGAGGATATTTTGAACACGTTACATCGCTGTAACGTTGCCCATCGGCACATCTAGCTCCCTAGGGATCGCAAAAATGTCCCAAACGAATCATGGATTTCAGAGTCAGGTACTCGAAGGGGTCGTTATATGAACATGCCTAATTTATACCCAAATGTCAATTTGAAGACACTTGGGTTAATATAATATTGAGTATGGGGACAACAGCAACTATGTGGGCGGTCCGCGAACCTCAACGCTAAACAGAACTATTTTACATGCCTCTTTGTCTGTGTGCGCGAGGGCCTCTGTACTTATATGTATACTGGAGACCGGGTTACTTGGTTTCAGCCTCTTTATTTAATGGAAGCCTCGGCCTCTACGTCAGAACTCGCCCTCTCGAGTGTGTTTGCTCGTTTCGCCACTCGTGCGACTATATTGACTACCGCGGCCATGCGAGAGACGGAAAGAAGCTGTGACAGAACCGCGCCGAGGGAGCACTGAGAGATGAAGCACATACATCATGAGAGGTGCACCCGTGATCACGCACGCGTTTCCCCGGCAATGTATACACACATATGCACGCGTATGTGTATATATACGCATCCCTCTTCTGCTAGCCCAAAATAGCCTTCATTGATTTTGAGAGTACGTTCTGAATGGACCAAAACTTTTCGTTCATAAAATCGTTTGGCCTACCTACGCAAAGGGGAAGAGAGAAAGGGGGGGGGGGGTATTAAACCATTCAGTGATGCCGTAGATACTTAGATTAGGAAAGTAAAGTAGTACGCATAACCCCTTATAAAACTTGAACAAGTAAAAAAAAATGCCAAGTAATAAAAATGCCCTCGAAAAAATTATCGGTCGTTTCACTATCTACAAAATTCTAATTAACCTTGAGATACTTGTGACTTTTTGCAATTCATACTTCTATTCACATTATTACTTTTCCAATTCAAACGTACAAAAGAAGTGAAATAACTTGTTATGCAAGAGCCAAGCAAATTGACCAGAAACGTAGCAAAAACTGTCAAACCCTAGAAATACTATTTTTCTCAACAATTTATTTTAAAAAACCATATTACTATTATAATGTAAAGTTCGAATCCCGGTTATATAAACGTACAACGTATGCATCACAAAAGTACTGCATGCATGTATCACTGGAAATGCTGTGCAACGAAGATACACGATTTTCTTGTAGAAACGTTCCTACCGCTTCCATAAGTAACTTTTGCAACAATTTATTTACTTACATTATTTCAAATTGTAACATCGCATCAGTTACTGCATCAGGTATACAGAATTGTTAGAAATGAGATGTTCAGCCTGCCAAAACTATGTCTGTTATACGAAAATTTATGCGACGCAATTGATTTCATGAGATGTTTGTTGGTTCTGTAATAGAGTAGAAAGTGAATACTTCCACGTAACTTTTTAAATTATGTAAATGAAGTGAGATTTCGAGAGCCGTGGGGTCTAGGGGTACGACGTTGATTTTTTTATTTGTACTATGCGGAATTAAAAACTTGGTGTGCAGTTACATAATAAATTGCATCAATTTATGTCTTTAGTTAAGTTATGTCAATAGTCAAGTTGTTGAGAAAACGTCATCCTTCGCCGAGCTTTTTTTATTAACCATGCACGCCAAGTCGTTGCACAGCATTTCCAGTGATACATACACACAGTACTTGTGTGATGCATACGTTGTACTTTTACATAATCGTGATTCGAAGTTTAGATTATAATAGTAATATGGTTTCTTAAAATAAATTGATGAGAAAAATAGTATTTCTAGGGTTTGACAGTTTTTGGTACGTTTCTGGTAAATTTGCTTGGCTCTTGCATAACAAGTTATTTCACTTCTTTTGTACGTTTGAATTGGAAAAGTAATAATGTGGATAGAAGTATGGTTTGAAAAAAATCAGAAGTATTTTTTATTACTTGGCGTTTTTTTTACATGTTCAAGTTTTTAAAGGGGATTTCATATCTTTTTGAAATAAATATATATACGGGACACTGGTTATTGGTCACGATCTCTTGGAAGGGTTATAGGACATTTTGCGCTGTGAAATAACCTAACAATGTTTATGCAAAAGTCGTTCAGTTTCGAGATATTATTTTTATGACTTAAGTATAAACATGCAGGTAGTATAACCTAACTGTATAACATCCATGTATATAAATGAATGTCGATGTGAATACCAAAGTATAGCATTTGAAAAATACTACAAAAGTCGCACTCTTAAAGCTCCCAGTCGATCTTAAATTCAACAAATGATCAAATTACCGATCGCGAAAAGTTTTTTTATGAACATTTTTGGATAATTTAACGTATTTGGACATAAAAGTTCAAATAGACAAATTATTTTCGAAAGCCAGGCAATAAATTACTACCTAAATAGTACCTACATGCAAACGAGATTAAAATTAAGTCGCCATTGTAACACAAATAAAGCAACCATCTACAATAAATAATAACGTTTGACCATAAATGCAAAAAATAATATAATAACATTTAATAAAACTCAAACAATTCCAAAAGCCTTGAGAATTTATTTGAAAACTCGAAATACAGTAAAACCTCGATTATCCGAACCTCGATCATCCGAACCCTCAATTATCCGAACGATGACTTACTTTATCCGAACGCTCAATTATCCGAACGTTGGCGCGAAAGATGCATTGTCACTCGCTGCCACCGCCGTGAGCAACAATAACCAACCCAACGCAACTCCTCCTTCTCAAACGGCTGCGAGACTTAGCCGCTCATAACGCGTTACAGCCGTTCGTCAATTAAAAACGGACGATTTTATAAAAAAAAGATTAAAAAACGCATTCAACTTTTTTCAGGTGTTTAAAGTACACATACACGCATATATATATATATATATATATATATATATATATATATATATATATATATATATATATATATATATTAACGTTAATATGTATGTACTGTTTGTATGTAAAAAGGTGTTGTTTATGATCTCATCCCAAAAAACCCACGTTTCGATTATCCGAACTTTTGATTATCCGAACTAGTCTCGGTCCCAATTGGTTCGGATAATCGAGGTTCTACTGTATCGCTTTTCCATGGTCGTCATTTATTTACCGAAGAGTAGTATTGCGACGTAGATTAATAAACAAACGTAATCGATGACGAGCCGGGTGAGCACCGGCGATCGTCTTGTTCTGTGTATATTTAAACTTCTCTGAGCTTCTCTACTTAATCATGCATGCTAAGCTGTTGCACAGCATTTTAAGTGTACTTGTGTGGTACTTACATTGTATGTTTATTGGGAGTACAAATAAGTCTCCGCCGTTTAACAAAAGATGGCCCTACCAGGGGGTTATGGTTGAAATTGTCAGATGTAAAATGTCATATCGCAATGTTGGACATCTGGCAAAACCATAACCTTGAAATATTAGCGATTTTGTATCAGCATCACATAATTTTTTAAGTGCCGAAATGTCGAGTTTTGGGCCGAATAAGCTTCATTTGCGGGAACTTTTGATTTACTTTTTTAATTTGAAAAAATCTGCAGGTAAGGCGCATCGTCTGCTTGTAGAAGCACATGGTGAAGCTGCTTTACGTTAGAGAAGTTATCGTGAGTGGTTTCAAAAATTTAAGAACGGTGAGGTTGACGTCGAAGACAAAGATCGTAGCAGAAGGCCGAAAGTGTACGAAGACGCAGAATTAGAAGCATTATTGGAGGGAGATTCGTTATCCGGGAATCATTGTCTTGCCCTCTTTTTGAATTTTATTGAAGAATGGGAAATTCAAGCTCGCAGCAGTGAGCGGACGAATCTTGCGTGAAAAGAGTCTGGCGGGGGGATGCCCGCCTTGTTCAAAGAGACGCGACCAACATTCGTCGCCGTTTACTTCGATCTAAGGGGTCACAAAACTGTAGAATTGATAAAAAATTGTTTTTTTTTACTTGACTTAAAAGATGCTTTGAACCATCTAGAATAAGGGGAAAAAGTTTGGTACCTGTAAAACAAGGTCCGCAGGCCTGCAGTAAAACATTGATCTACGGTGGCGCAGCATAACTCCAACAATTTTCATCCTTTTCACTCCAAACTTTAAGTACATCTTTAAAATAACCTTCGAAAGAGGAATACTTACGAAATTTTCCATGAGTTCGTTGTAACATTAGTTATTGCTAAATGATTGTTCTGTTTTTCTGTCGAAAATTAAATTTTTGGTTTAATGGTTGCCAATTACACAAAAGGTAATATTTTCACAATCCTCTACGTATTTCTCGAGCTATACTCGTGTAAATTAATAGAATTTCTTTAATTTTTTATACTTGAGTAGAGGAGCTATACCGATTCTGAGCCACTTTTGGGGAGAAGGTCAAGCTGGGGATGGTCAAGGGGGAGGGTCTGGGGCGGGGGGTTCAAGGGAGGAGGGTCAATGGGAGGGCCCAGGGGGTGGTGTCCAGGGAGGGTCCAGGCTGTGGTGTCCGCGGGGGGGGGGGGGGTGCAGCGAGGGAAAGCCAAGTGCGGGGGTACGATGGAGGGGGGTGGCCGGGCGCGTGTGATGTCACAGAGGGGCCTCTATGGAGGGGGGCCATGTGGTCCGTGGAGTGACTGGCGGGGAAGCCGCCGTCGATAAGTGTTGTGTGTGTGTGTGTGTGTGTGTGTGTGTGTGTGTGTGTGTGTGTGTGTGTGCGTGCGTGTTTGCGTGCGTGCGTGCGTGCGTGCGTGCGTGCGTGTGTGTGTGTGTGAAGGGCGGCCTTTCAAAGTCCAATATTTATGACCTGCAGCTGGTTCCATTCCGAAAGACAATGGTTATTGCATCCGCCTCGCCTCCAAGCTCGCCGACACTCGAGACAGGTCCTGACAGGTTCCGTGGAAAAGCGATTAGGGATCGAAGGGACCGTGGATGGACCACTCGAGCGCAGCTCTTGAAAAGTCGAGGTCTTCATTCCGAAATATAACGTCAAGATGTTCGCATGTGCGCGTGTGTACGCAGTGCATCCGGCCAAGCACCTCCTGGACTTGACCAAAAACGAGCTCGAACAGGTTCCAAAGGTCTTGCTCCTAAAATATTGGGGTAAATTTGTTGGCTTATTGTGCGATCGTTTGCCAGAACATCATCGGAATGACAGTGAAGTGATATTATATCTTCCATGCTTGGAGCACTATAATAGGCCACAGATGAAAGATCACATCAATGGCCCCCCACCTCAACGTCGGGAGTGTAAAAAATGCTGTGAAAATTCTCCACGTATTGGGTTCTTCGAACGTGTTTGAACCTGATTTTCGGGAGCGTGAAAAATGTCTGGGGAAAATTCTCCACGGTTCTTCTAACGTGTTCAAACCTGTTTTTCACGATTGGAAAAGAGGGGAGAGGCTTAAAAATTTGAGTGGGAGGCTTACGAGGGAGATTATATTTTTGTGGACTAAGCTTAGACTGCACTATTCCACTGCACCATCAACATCTAAAAGAACTTCGAAAGTGCGCGGAAAATGGATCTCTCGAGTATCAACAAAGTCGGCCGGATGGCGGAATTCCTCCCAACGAAGAAGCCGTCAGAATTCCCCGTTAAGTCGGAACGACTAATCTCCGACATAAAGGTCGTACAAACCAAATTTGGGAAACGCTACATCGCAGACATCGCGGATGAGTTCTCTGTCTTCTTACCGGCGCGACTTGTAAAGGCCTTCGACCAAGATTCGACAATGTTCGAGAGTATGCTGCAAGTGGCACGCGATGGTCAGCTCTGCGTGCAGTATATTGGTGGAAAATACAACAGTGTCGAGTTCCGTCGTCTCTAAACATGGTGGACGGGAAGAAAAAAAAGAAAATCATGGGAACACCATCGTCGAACGGCTGTCCGCATCATCGGGAGTATGCTGCAACTGGTCAACTCAGTGGTTGGGAACTATAACAGCGTTCCATCGTCTTCAAGCGTGGAGACAAAATTGGGCACCACCGTTCGCATGGTTTTTTTTTCAAAGTGCTGACTATGTAAAAATGTATATGTTTGATCGAATTGTAAATGATGGATGTTTTCGTCGTAGAATAAAGAATACAAATGACATTTTCATCGAGATGTCTTTTATTCATTAAAAAAAAATCCCTCGCTCGCGCTTCGTATACGCTCAACCAACTTTTCACCGATTTTACATTCTCATGGGCGCAGTTCGTATTGAAGGGATGATGGGGGCACTTGGAGTTTGTGATTTTGGGCAGCTTCTGCAGCAATGGACAGTCCAGAGTCTCCAAGTCGATGACGTTTTCGCGGGATCCGTGAATCTTGATAGCCATGGGCATTTTTCGAATCCCTTCGCATAGATGGTGGAGGCTCCTTGCAAGATTTCTCGAATCGTCTTTCTTACTGCCTTGTATGGTATGTCGCTGTGATTTCATCGTATTCCATGGAAATTGCGTTCCAGCCACTTGTTTGTCATTTTGTACTTGGCCAGTAAAGAGTCCCAGGCGAATGGTGCATCGAAGAAGAATGTCAGCGGTTCAGCGTTCTTCTCATGGAGTTTGACGATGGACATCTCCTTTAGGACAAATTCGTTGACGGGTCTCTTGAAGCCCTGCACATCGACGATAAGCTCCATGTTGACTGAAGTGGACGCGAATCATCGGCATGATTTTGTACCAATTTTTAACGATACGACCTTTTAAAAATACGATCATGGAGGATCATGTAAATAGCCAACGATGATCAACTGAACATCAATAGTCATTGATAGTCCAAGTATCGCATCTGGAAGGATTGAAGTATTCCATGTACAGGCATTTCATATTCATGGGTGCAGGACACAGCGATGATGGGTTAATGTGGCGAGAAATCGACATGAACGCGTCTATACTTGAACCCCTGCTCGATGAATTTCGATAACGTGAAAGTGGTTGAGCTTTACGAAAAGTACATAATCTTACAATAAATGTAAATAAGTATGAATCAATGCGTGTTGAATATCATTGCCACGGGAGATAATGATTATGGGGGTTGCGATTAATGTGCAATCAAGAGATAATACACGTTTCGCATGGGTGACAGTCGCAGCTTTATACCCAGCTGAACGAAACAGTGACCACGGATATTCTTACTTGCATTATTCAACGGTATTGAATCTATCGAATATTGGATGCTCAGTGACTATAGGTCAAAATTTTTTAAAAATTGTCCTTCAAAACCATTTATTCATCAATATGTATACCACCAAAGAAGACTTTGCTCCGATACGCGTGGCTCAACATAAGAAGTTGAAAAACGTCTCAATTTGCTACAAGATACCGAGGATAACAATGTATGACATTTCACATAAATCAAGAACCTGTCAAGCCTCGTGAGCGTAGGACTAAGCAGAGACAGCCATTAAAAAAATATATATGCCATCGGTGAGTGAAGCTAACATAATTACTATATCATTATATGTGCTAGACGAATCAAACAACAATCTATTATTTCGCAGGTGTCGGCATTACTTTAGTTTAAAGGATAAAATGCAATTACATGAGATCGATTGTGGAGCACTAAAGCACTGCCCCATCTGACTAACAAATAATACCAATAAGTGGCTCCAAATCATCAACTCCAGTCGGAAATCACGACGTCCATTCATTGAAAATGCCTATTTGAAGTGTTTTTGACGAATGATAGAGAGAAGATGAGAGTGTACAAAGACTGATGAGAAGAACGTAGCAGAGGATATGCATCAATATCACAAAGTATTTAGTATTGATAACCACATGTGCTTTTCATATGACGAATCGCTATCATAATATCAATCACATCACAGCGCTGATTCCATATCGTAGTTTGTGGCAGAACTGGAAAAACTAGTGCCCTGCATAAAATACATCTTCAACGAAAATTAATGCTCATCATGCGTTAATTCTAATACATTCTCGCTATGGCAATAATTGTGCATTCAGTCATCATTAACCAATAGAGGTAGAAGTTGAATTACTCAAAATACAATGGCGTATGCCCCACATAATATTAGATGAGTTCAATAAATTTTCATTACTTCGAACATTGGAAAGTGGGCGATACTTGAATATGAGTTTTCAGTCTTGGGATCTATACGAATGTCCACCGCTTCAAAGCACAATGAAGCATTCATGGCCCGTAAAAGCTACCTCCCAACTAGAGAAACCAAAATATGTAATGGTGCGGCGGTAAAAAAGATAATCTATGACAAAGGACATATTATTCACCGACTGCAAACTCACAAATATTAAACTTTATCTCAATTCAGCATTCTTTTCTCAGGAGGACTCGCATTTGGACTCCATAAAAGGTTCGCCATTTTGTTCAATATTGACTCTCGATTTCATAAATACCATTACGACTGCAGTAGAGATCGTTCTTTACTTACGATCACCAAGTCTTAATTTAACGGCCCTCTCACGGTTAATGATTGATCGCATCAGAACGAGCTTGTAAAAAATGCTGCCGTAGATGTGTGAACAGAGTTCGAATGCAAAGAAGATTCACCACCGAATACAGCTGCATAGTGTTTTAATCTTACATGATGGCGTTGTTGAATATTGCCCATTGATCGACATTATCCGTAAAATTGTATAGATCAGCAAAATTCCGAGAGATACGAAACATCATGGTTGATTCGCAATCGTCATGGTCTAAAGTGGGCCTATGGAAACGTTACATACCGCATGGCTGAAGGTTTAATAACAGCTGCAGCTGAAGGTTCAACCGAATACGACATGTGTCCAATCGTATATGTTAAAGGTCATGAAAAACGAGAATGGCTAGCTGATATACTAAATATGAAAAATGAGCTACTTGTTGAGCCGTTGGATATAGACTTTGACGACATGGATGTCTCAAGTAAATTAGATGGAAGTTCTACTCTACGAGGTGAAAAGCATACAAACAATTGTGCCCTACAAAATGTATTTAAAATCTTTAATTGGTGGCTGAATCATAAAGATTCGTGAAAACAAAAGAAATGTCACATTATGTACTTTTTACTCTCCTCACCCCATACTTAGCTATGCCAGCATCATCTGACATCGAATTGTGCATCTGCATACAATATTACTTTCGAATGTGAATCTAAATTTTTTGTATGGAATTTGATTGAAAATAAATTAATATAATCGCCCAATGATGATCGAAGACATTCATCGGTATACGTTCGATAGATGTTCGTGAGCCGCTTCTTGGAAGTTTGCGAGGCATTCGAAGATTTTCGACAGTCGTTCGTGAAACGTCTCAGAGACTTCCGAAGACATTTATAAGACGTTCGAAGATATTCAAGAGACGTTCGAAAACATTCATAACACGTTGAAGACATGCATGAGGGGTTCAAAGAGCTTCAAAAGACTTTCTATGACGTTCAGGAAAGGTTTGAAGATGTTCGTGAGACGTTCAAGAGACTTTCGACAAAGTTCATAAGACGTTTGATGACATTCATGAGAGGTTCGAAGACGTTCAAGAGATCTGTGACGATATTCATAATATGTTTGAAGACATCGTTGAGGGGTTCAAAGAGTTTCAAGAAACTTTCTACGACGTTCATAAGACATGTGAAGATGTTCGTGAGACATTCAAGAGACTTTCGAAAACGTTCATAAGACGTTTGAAGACATTCATGAGAAGTGCGAAGACCTTTGGAGACTTTCGAAGACATTCAAGAGATCTTTGACGATATTCATATTACGTTTGAAGACATCGATGAGGGGTTCGACGACGTTTTAGAGACTTTAAAAGACATTCACGAGGGGTTTGAAGACGTTCAAGAAACTTTCGACGACATTCATAATACGTTTGAATATATTCATGAGGGGTTCGAAGACACTTAAGAGACTTTCAAAGACATCCACGAGAGGTTCGAAGACGTTTAAGAGACTTTCGGCGGCATTCATAATACGTTTGAAGACATTCATGAGGGGTTTGAAGACGCTTAAGAGACGTTTGAAGACATTCGTGAGAGGTGCGAAGACCTTCAGAGACTTTCGAAGACGTTCAAGAGACTTTCGACAACATTCATAATGCGTTTGAAGACATCGATGAGGGGTTCGACGACGTGTTAGAGACTTTAAAAGACATTCACGAGGGGTTTAAAGACGTTCAAGAGACTTTCAACGACATTCATAATACGTTTGAATACATTCATGAGGGGTTCGACGATGTTTTAGAGACTTTCAAAGACATTCACGAAGGGTTTGAAGACTCTTGAACGATCTTCGGCGACATCCATAAACCGAAGACTTTCATGACGTTTGAGTTTGGGTCTGTTTGGGTCATACAGTCAGCTTCACTTTTCTTTTTTAATTTTATTTTTTCGGTTTTTTTTGTGCCCGGTAAGTCATTTTGAAAAGGGCGTTTTTCGCGATTTTCGCATCTCGCAAAGTCGTTCGCTGGACTTCGGAAAAATAGAAATCTCACTATTTAGTGAAATGATGCAGCGAATGACGAATGACTAGTTTATTTAGTGCACTAGGATAGGATAAATCCTCTGGCACATGATCCTCGCAAAATATTACAAATTTTACAAAATAAACAATAATAAAATAGAAAAGAAGCCTCTATACAATACAAAGAAATGGGTATTACGACGGAATTTATACAATACGAATTTAGAGCTCTAAACGATGGTGTAAATATAAAGCTGTCGATGGTATGCGCGTACCGACAACACTTCACGCGGTGAGGCTATGGCTCTTACACACTAGCGCCATTCCAGGCGAAATAGCTCCTGCAAAGAACAGCTCGTGTAAGAGAGCAGAGAAAGCACCCCTGCCTAAATGAATGTTGCCAGATGGCAGCGAATTCCACAGGTACACAGCGGAAATGCTAAAAGCATGCCTTTGGTATTCCGTTCGAAAATGAGGAATGGCAAGAAATTCGGGCGATTGCCACAGAGACATTGCCGTACTGGGACCCGTTGTTTTCAAAAGCGACCTCAGGTACGCCGGTCTTCCCGAGCGGCGGACTTCATATAATGTCCGCAGAAATAAAAATGTTCGCCTAGCTTCCAGCCTCAACCATGATAGTTTGGTCCAGTATGGTGTTACGTGCTCAAACCAAACGGCATCGAAAATAAAACGAACACATGAGTTTAATGAGACTTTTAGGATGGTGTTATATACGTCTGCCATGCCGAAAACCACACAACAACAATAATCAAACACCGGTAAGATGAGAACGGATACAAGCTTAGCGCGAGCTCGCTGTGGAAGGAAACCTCGGCAGGTTTTCAGCATATGTAGCCTCGAACTTGCCGTGCTTGCTACACTGATAGCTTGTTGTTTCCAGCTCAGCGTATTATCAAGCCAGATACCCAGTATTTTGACCGATCGACTGTACGGGATTATTGTTCTGCCGTTGATTATGGACGGGGTGTCTGATGACTCAAGCGCCCGTACTAAGGGTCTACTGCCAAGTATCATTGCATGTGTTTTTTCGTCATTAAGTGACAGCCTATTTAGTGATGCCCATATCCGAATTAGGACTGTATCTTTACATTATCTAGTATCTTTACATAGGAATATATCTTTACATTTGCTATACAACGATCTAGGTCGGAAACTGGACATCGTAGAAATAGCTGGAGGTCATCAGCATAAAGATTGTAAGCACAGGACGAAAGCGCGTATCTGATGTCATGCATGTACAGCACGAATAGTAGTGGACCTAGAACGGATCCCTGTGGGACGCCAGATTCGACCTTGATCCAGGTGGACCGGTTGCGATTTGAGACAAGAACCGCTTGAAACCTCCTAGTGATATAAGATCTCATCCATTTCACAGCCGACGCGGAGAACCATAGGTTTTTAAGTTTACCGAGGAGTAGGTTACGGTCGACTTGATCGAAGGCCTTGGAGAAATCAAAGAGAACCATGACAGTCCGCATTCTGTCATCAATGCCCTGACGCACGTAATCATATATTCGAAGTAATGCTGTCTGGGTTCCTACACCCTTTCGGTAGGCTGATTGATAAGAGTCCAAAAGTTTTTTTCCTCGAGGAAAGCTGTGACTTGGTCAGCAATTAAGCATTCTAGAACCTTGGATAATGTGCAGAGGATAGATATTGGCCTGTAGTCAGAGGGCGAGGCAGGAGATTTTACTTTAGATATTGGCCTTATTAGTGCTTTTTTGCATATGGATGGGTACGTACATGCATAAGCGAAAAATTGAAAATATGCAAAACAATATTGAAAATCACAGGCGGAGCCAAACGAATGAGTTTTAACGAGAGGCCGTCTGCTCCTGTAGCATTTGAAGTGGCATGATTAAGTGCATTAAAGAGCATACTAGGGCAAATGTCCCCGAGATAGAAAAACGAGTCATCATAATTAGCAACAGGGATAGTACCCTGATCTCCATTAACTGCGGCTTTTCCAGAACATACTGATGAGATGTACGTATTTAAATCTTCGATAGATATAGCGTGTGGACGCTCATGTCCATTTAACCGAAGAATCCCAAGATCTCTTAGCCTCCTTCAAGCTGACGCCGTGTCCCTAACACTATCAAAAACTTCACCGTAGAATCTGCGCTTAGATTTTCGAATTTCAACTTGGACGGCATTTCTAAGTGCTCTAAACTTATCCAGAAGGTCTTGAGATTTTCGTTTTTCTTCCCCTGATTTATCCGTACTTAGTCTTTTCCGACAGTAGACGAATCGCTTCCAGGTTTTATCGCGCTCTCGCATCATAAGTTTAATATCGTCAGTTAACCAAGGGGAGGGGGCGCGTTTATGTACGTAGCGCTATAGCGGAGCGTGCTCGTCCAGACAATCCATAAGGGCAGTATTAAGAAAAGACACTTTGAAGTCTATTGATTGAGCCTCAAAGAGTGGAGACCAGTCTAAGTCATTTAAATCCGAAAGGAAAGCCTGCTCATTGAAATGGCTGAAGTTTCTCTTGAGGACCTCTCTACTGGATATCTTAGCTACGCTATAATTGTACGTTACCCAGATACAATCATGGCCAGAGAGAGAAATGGGTTTTTGTCCGAAATCAATTATTTTATCTTCAGAGTCAGTGATACAATGGTCAATTTGGGTATCTGTCGTAGCGGTGTGGCATTAAATGGCACTAAGAACGAATCATTTACCGTGATAAACTGAGTCAAGAACCTGCTATCGTGACAAGTTTCATTACTATGAATATTCAGGTCATCCATAACTATAAGATTATTGTACGACGGAAACAACCTGTTACAAAAATCAGTGAACATAGGGAAGCCTTTGGTTTTTGGTGCTCTGTAGACCACACCGATGAGGATCTTAGGGACTTCGGAATTAGAAATCTCAAGAAATATAAATTCTGGTCTGTCTGGAGACAAACCGGACGAAGACCGAATTAATTTTGCGCTAAAAGAGGTGTGAACGTACATGGCGACGCCACCACCTACACGGTCAACTCTGTTGCATCGGAAAATATTGTAATCCCGCATGCAAACCATGCTGTCAGGTATCGAAGGCTTGAGCCAGGTTTCTGAGACGCAAATGATATGACTTGGAGAGTGAAAGAAATGGTGCTTGAAATTGTCGAAATGATCTTTGGCCAGTAGTGACTGGCAATTTACGTGAGCGGTCCTGAGGTTACAGTTATTATTCGACATTATGTGATTCTATTTGGCTTACCTTTTCCACTATACGCCGTTTTAAAATTGGGCACTTTCTGCCATTCATGACCGAGTGATTATCGTTTTGTTTTGCTAACCTACAATTTATTCAACACGGTGCATTTTCTCTATTTCTGCAGCTCCTCATCTCGTGATTACCCGCGCAGTGCCCGCAGCGGGCGTTTCCCATGCAATTGCTGGCCATGTGACCGAAACCACGACACTTGTAACATTGAATAATTTTCACATAGTCTTCTACCGGGAAAGAATTCGAGTTTGCGAATATACGACCCCTGGCGAGCAGAATCTTTCGGACCTTAGACGTAACCTCAATGACTAAATTTCGAGTGGCGCGACCGTTTTTTGGCGCAAAGGAGTAGACGACCTTAATCGAATCCTCGACTTCATCTGATGTATTGTTTTCGATAACCTGCTAAATAAATTTCTCCGGTGAGAGGTCACACGGTACATAGCGAACGAGCATTCGTAGCCGTAAACAATGATCCTCGTTAACTTCCAGGCCTGCCTTTTTTAGCGTAGTTAATTATTTAAGCTTTTCTAGGTCGACCGAGTCTACCTCAAGCCGGATACCCTTGTCTTTAGCTTATTTGACGTTCACAAGTTTCAGATTTGCGTTGGCAGGTCTTATCGCCCTGGGGACAGCGGCTTTCGTCGCTTCAGAATCGGCAAAACATTCAGCCTTGTTCGCTAGTGGACCTATATAATTTTTTTTTTTTGACATCCGGTACTGAAATCAACGGGCCGTATGCGACTTTCACGCGATCTCTTGCTATTCCCGTAGACGCATCATTCGCATAAGAACGCAAGCTTTCGAAACGCACCTGATTTCCTTCGTCATTTTTTGTAAACGCAGCATCAACTACTGTCTCAACGGCTAACCGGATTTCCTGCTTGACCGAGCCCTTAAGAGTCTCAGACAATTTAAGCGCGGTGATCGATTGAAGATATGCCGCAGCCATGGGTTGAAAAGCATCCATGTGCTCGTGGAGAACCTGCATCGTCTTTTGCCTTCTCTCGGTACTACTCTTACTTGAAAACAATTCATTGGTGAGAGACGCTTGACCGCTCTTCAGCGTGGACTTCAGAAGTTCAATGTTATTTTCGGTGTACGGTGGAGTGAAACCGTAAAAAGCAGTTGGTTCCTCATGCAGCGATTCGCCA
>OZ023322.1:7815761-8035761 GCA_964007375.1 Ophion obscuratus
AGAGAGAGAGAGAGAGAGAGAGAGAGAGAGAGAGAGAGAGAGAGAGAGAGAGAGAGAGAGAGAGAGAGATTTCATTACGATCAAACTTCGCTGTGATAGACAATTAAACTTTTGGAAGTAACTTGGCTGTGTTTTTTAATTAACCATTTTTTTTCGTTACGCTTACGTTAAAAATATTCTTTACGGGGCTTGTCTCTTTAGCCGCTAAAAGAGGCTATTTTCATGATTTTTTTCATAGGTTCATATTATAGATATTGATATAAAAGTTGTTACATTTAGTCGAAACACATTTGAAAAAAATATATTTATTCAAGTCACTCCTTATAGACGAAAATGGTAATTAAAAAAAAATCCTAAAAATGTAGGTCTTTGCTCTTGATAAAATCTCGGAGACGGATCATCCAAAACAAAAAAATCAAACGGTTTTAGATTCAGTATGTTAATGGCTCCAGCGCATATCATAAGATTGTTGAGATATGCAAAAATAATAAAATGGCGGGCATTTCCCGAAAAAAGAAAAAAACGTGGTTTTTCACCGTTTTTGGCAAAAAATAGTCCATCCATCCATCGATCCATTCATCCCATTCCATGACCCATTACATTGTACTTTGTAATGTAAAAAATGTTCATTGCCCATTACAAGGTAATGTGTAATGAAATTTTTTATATTACAAATACCAATGCAATGAGTAATGGAGATTTTTGACATTACAAAATCCAATGTAATGGGTAATGGAAATTGTTCACATTACAAAATATAATGTAATGAGTAATGGAATTTTTTACATTACTGAATGTAATGTTATGGGTAATGAAATATTTTTTCATTACCCATCGGAAAAGTAATGAATAATGCATTACATTTTCATTACAAATTTCGCAACCCTGATATCAAGAAGAAAGATAATTGTCGTGTTCCCAAAATGAAAAACTTTTATCGAAAAAAAATGTTTACGTTATAAACATTAATATTTTATATTGTTTATGTTATTGCCATGTGTCTTCTTATAGGAGACAAATATTTTTTATTTATCTAATCTAATTAGTCGACCGTTCTGAAATTTCACTGAAACATGCATAATGATACGAACAATGTCTGGTTAAAATTGGAACACAATTTATAAAAATCAAGAGCGCACACTACTACTAGATGCATACATACATAGGGAGACGACGATGACATCACAGGCGTTGTGTAGTGGGTATCCCGCGGCGGCGCGTGGTAGGGGTGTCTGGCGGTCGCGGTTGCGTCGCTGTGGCACGTATGGGGAAATAGTGGCTGGGCGAGTCGGTGGTGTCGGAGGGGGTGGGGGGATTGGGCCCTTTTTCGGGAGCTCGTGGCTAAGTGGGGGTGGTTTCGAGCTGCTTTTCCGAATATACTGACTGGTAGTGTCTTCTCCATATATCGAGGACCTGTTTCCCGCTAGAGCAAGCGGGTGGGGGTTCGGCCGCGTGGATCGTATGGGGGAGGAAAGTCTTACACCGTGGGGATAGGGAGCTTCGGGTAAAGAAAAAACGCGATGATTTACGTGAATACATGTATCGAAGTTTTTATTCAACATTTTGTCCGTTCATACAAATTGTGTGTGTGTGTGTGTGCGTGCGTGCGTGCGTGCGTGCGTGCCTGCGTGCGTGCGTGCGTGTGTGTGTGTGTGTGTGTGTGTGTGTGTGTGTGTGTGTGTGTGTGTGTGTGTGTGCATGTGAAAGTCGGCGTCTATCACACCTACTTGAAAAATGAATGCCATAGAAATGCTGGATGTGAAATAAAGTCCTCACCTATAAAACTTATTTTATGCAGCTATAGTAACAAAGAGGCGCGCTCTTACAAAATGTCACTACATCCGGGTTTTGTTTTCATTTCCACAGGTGACACCGAGGTATTTATATATGCAAAGTACTCAATAATGCGTGGATGCCACCGCACGATTTTTTGTGTGAAAACCCCAGATCTTCCACAGTTATACTCCCTTTTAACTGGTTCATTTCGTTTCCATGCCTCCCCGCCATTCTTATAGGATTACAATATAAGAACACGATAGTGTGGAACTATAGTGCACTCCTAAGATAGAGGAAAAATACGGAAAAAAGATTCCCGAATGGAAACGACTTCTACCACCGCAGGCTTTACACTGCGAATCGAGCAGGCACTTTTGCCGACATCACCTCTTGAACTTACGTTGTGAACTCACGTGAAAATGGCTGAGAAAATTCCACAACTTGAACAAAATCCGCGCGATCAAGCCGCACTTATAAAGTCCGTGGAAGAGTATATTGTATGGGAGCAACAATGTGATCAGTGTGTGGAGTCATTGGAAACGAAAAGCCGAATTAAACGACCGCGATTATCACTCGGAAATCCGCAATTGTTGGTAGCAGGAATCGCTCGTTTAGGTTTAAAAATGTTCTACGCAGACGATTTTTACATACGGGTGCGCGAAACAGTGATCGTGGTTTGATCTGGCGAGAGATTGATACGGCGTTCGAAAATCGTGTCCTGACCGGCTGCGTCATCAATAACAACCATATTGAACCTCGTCAGTTTCTCGAAGAGGCGTGTGATATGATGCTTTCACACGTGCAAGACATTACCAACAAACACTTCAGTGTAAAAGTGAATACAGTTTTCAATGGTGAATTTGAGTCAGGTGACAAACGTGCAACTAAAAGTATCAACACGAAGAACTTTGAACTTTTTACCACATCCAATTTACGTGAGTGGTATACACAACGAGTTGTTAAGCCTACTCTAGCATCCCTCGAAGATTTTCAAAACGGGATAGCGGATGGACATTGTCGCGGATACTGAACTTAACTTTAAATATCAACAAATACAATCCAATACGTGTCGGATGTCAAACTGTTTTGTCGCGGGAAATAATCCTGAAGAAAGCGGTGGTGAATATAAAGTCTAAGGATAACGCATGTTTCGCGTGGGCAGTGGTGGCTGCTCTTTATCCAGTGGAAACAAACGTGCTTCGAGTATCTTCACATCCACACTATTCAACTGTACTGCAGCTTCAGGGAATTGCTTTTCCAATGACTCTCAATCAAATAAAAAAATTTGAATCGCAAAACAATGTTTCGATTAATGTATTTACACCGGAAAAGAAAGGCATCGTTCCAATTTGAATATGCGCCCAAAAACTGGTTAGACACGTCAATTTATTGTACGTGGAGGATTCGTCGGACCACAGCGTGGGACACTTTGTATGGATAAAAAATTTATCCCGGCTCGTGAGCACGCAGCTGAACAAAAAAGAACGGGAAAAAACACATCTGCGATCGGTGAGTAACAAGAAGCCTACTCGAGAATACACATATCAGCAAGTATATACTTCAATAATATAATTCTTTCCATTGTTTTGTTATAGGTGTTTGCACTACTTTTACACGGGGGCTAAATTACGATCGCACGAGATGGATTGTGGACAATCAAACGACTGGTTCATTCGATTACCTGGTAAAACGGACAAATGGCTAGCGTGCGAAAACTTTCAACGAAAAGAGCGACTCCCATTTGTGATTTATGCGGATCTCGAGTGCGTTCTGGCAAATGTTGACAAGAAAAATATACAGCAACAGCACGAAGTGTTTAGCGTAGCGTACTACGTACATTGCTCGTATGACGATTCGTTATCGGGATACTACTCGCGGCGCGATGCCAATTGCATTCCATGGTTTGTTGAGAACCTTAAAAATTTAGCTTTGCGCATCAACGATATTCTATCGGATAGTGTTCCCGTGGTATTTCTAACTCCGTATGAGCGGGCAAAATTTCAAAGCGCTGCTCAATGCCATATATGTGAAAAACCATTTGCCGAAGACGACATACGCGTTCGTGATCATTGCCGTCTGACCGGACGTTATAGAGGTCCCGCCCATTCTAACTGCAATTTGAATTACCAACGGTATTTTTTCATTCCCGTATTTTTTCATAATTTGTCCGGCTATGGTGCACAGCTCATCATCGAGGAAATAGCCACAGCATTTGCGGGGGAAACCACTGTGCTGCCCATAACTAAAGAGGAATACATTTCTTTTACAAAAACATTTCGAAAGGCAGACAAATCATATCCGATTCAATTACGCTTCGTCGATTGATACAAAGTTCTCAATGCAAGTCTGCATGACCTGGCTTCATTTTTGACAATGGACAAACTAAAATTTTACGTTCGCAATTTCGTAACATAACAAGCGATAGTTTCGTCCTATTAACTCGAAAGGGCGTCTTCCCCAATGAATATATTGATAGTGTAAACCGATTGGAAGACTATCAACTACCACCACGAGACGCATTTTACAGTACTTTGACTGGTGACATTGTAAGTGAGAATGAATACGTTCACGCCAAGAATGTATGGGAACGGTTTTCTATTCAAACGTTAGGTGAATATAGTGACTTGTATTTGAAGACCAAAGTTTTGTTGCTGGCCGACGTTTTTGAGAACTTTCGCAATAGCTGTATGGAGCGTTACAGGCTCGACCCCGCTTATTCTTATACTCTCCCCGACTACACATGGGATGCAATGTTGAAACATACATGCGTCAACTTCGAATTGTTCACCGACATTGACATGGTATTATTTGTTGAACGGGGTATACGTGGTGGCCTGAGTCAGTGCTCAAATAGGTATGCGCGCGCCAATAACAAATACATGGAATCATTCGATCCATCAACGTCCTCAGCATACTTGATGTATTTCGATGTAAATAATTCGTATGGATGGGCAATGTGTCAACCATTGCCCTATGCTGATTTTCGATGGGTCGATGAGTTGTCGACATTCGATTTATCATCTATCACGCTAGATTCACCGACCGGTTACATTCTTGAGGTTGACTTAGAGTACCCGGAATGTCTACACGATGCACACACGGACTTACCGTTTTGTTCAACACATGGTAAACCGCCGGGTGGACAATACGAAAAACTGCTTGCAACCGTGCATAACAAGGAACGGTATGTTATTCATTATCGCAATCTGCAGCAGTGTGTACGACACGATCTCAAAATCACAAAAATTCATAGAATACTCCAATTCTCCCAATCGCCCTGGCTACGAACATATATCGAGCTGAACAAGCAATTCCGAAACCAAGCAAAGAATAATTTCGAAAAAAATCTCTATAAATTGATGAATAATGCGGTGTTTGGGAAAACAATAGAAAACGTGCGCAATTGCGTAGACGTCAAGATTTTAACATGGTGGGAGGTCAGATACGGTGCAGAGGCAATGATTGTAAAACCAAATTTTCATAGCCGGAGTGTTTTTTCAGAAAACCTTATTGCTGTCGAATTACGCAAGCTCGAGGTGAAATTCAATAAACCAATATATGTGGGTATGTGCATACTCGACATATCGAAGACGTGTTTATATGATTTTCATCATGAGTATATGGTGCCTCTGTATAAAGAAAAATGTACAGTGCTGTACACCGATACGGATAGTCTAATATACAACATTGAGTGTGAGGATGTGTACGACGACATGAAGCGTAATATCCATCGTTTCGCTACGAGCGAGTACCCGGCGAGCAATGGGTATGATATACCGCTTGTCAACAAAAATGTTCCCGGACTTATGAAAGACGAAAATAATGGTCGGATAATGACAGAATTTGTCGGGGTTAGAGCAAAAATGTATGCAGTGCGAGTCGATGGTAAAGACGTTACGAAGAAACTGAAGCGCGATAAGAGTAACATTGGGGCGAGAAAGATCTCCTTCGAGGATTACACGAAATGCTTGTATGACCAGATCGAAATGACTGATCAGCAAGCATGCATACGATCGATGTTGCATGAAGTGTACACCACCAACGAGACAAAAATTGCTCTAGGTCCGCGCGATGACAAACGGTGTATCATACCTGGAACCACGAAAACGTTGCCATGGGGGCATTATAGGATACAATCGTAGGGTGTATTTTTTTAATTGTAGATAAGCTTGTAAAATAATTGTAAAAAAGCTTGTTCTGCAAATAATCAACCCTGTGAGAAACGACGTTTATAAATTATCGCGTTTGTCTGTTGTATATAATAAATTGGTTCATGAATTTTTCAACTGAGAAAATGAAGAAGGGCCCGCTTTAGTTTGGCGAATCACCTAATTTCTCCTCACACTCTCCTGATACGCTTCTACGGGAGAGAGAGAAAGAGAGAGGTGTCATAAAATTTAAAACATTTTTATTGTCCGCTCCACATCAGGTTTGCTCATTCAGCTATTGTGAGTATTGTCGAAAGCCAACCCCATTGCAAACATTCGATTATTACGCTGCTACAATACTTTTTCAATGAGATCAATTGCGACATATTCGACATAATTTCGACATATAAGTAGCTCCTGATCGTACAAATCACCTGCAACGGCTCCATCGTTATCGCCCGTCAGATGAAATGCTACGGAGTTCGTGATTTTCTCTCGATATATGGTAAATATTTGCGCTGTCCATTTCGGTGGGTCATCCTTCCAGAATACACTCTTCGTTTACTGATTCTCAACGCTCTTTATTGTCAATTGTTACTTACATAATGATGCGGTTAAAATTGTTTGAAATGGGGTCCTATGAAAAACATGTTGTGGTAGCTTCTCATTTTCAACGATGATGCTACTCAGTTTCACCTGCCTTATCGTATAGTGTACAGAATCATCAGACGCGTCTACTAGGTTATCAAGAATACCGATCTATCTATAATTACTACGTAGGGTAAATTGCATTCACATCTTATTCCTTTCTGCACGATTGAAATACTCACAAACGGATGCTTTTAAATTGCTATACCCAGAATACAGGCGAAAATTATACGTTTTTATTAGGGTTTTAAAGCGACCATTATAAAAATATTTTCCCTGATCAAAGTGCAAGTTCTGCGGTATACGTCCCCTTGACAAGTGTTGAAGTCACTGCGGTTCCTGCATCATTACCATTCTTACTCCGTAGGCGTACGGCCGAGGCAAATTTTGAGACAGTATCGATGACGGTTAGGTGAAATTTATGTTTGGAGTTTTTATGCGCCTACGATGAAATATCGGCGAGATCAGCTTGCCACGGTTCATCCAAACCGCGAATATTCACAAGCAAAAGGTCTAGTAGCGTCGAGTTCATCAACGCTTCGCACAACGAACGAGTTTTTTATTTGAAGCACTTAAAGTAACCCTACCGACTTTGTCCTTCCGATGTAACACTGGGATGACAGTGGTATACCGCACGAGTCAACTTGAACGATAATTCGAACCATCTTGCGAGGAGCTCCCACGATTTACGCGGCGGAATCCGAGAAGTACTCGAATCCGTCAATATTTACGCAAAAATCGGCACAAAATCGTGTCAATTATCCACAGACGCTTCAGTTGAGATAGAGCGCATCGTCACCGTGCAAGGGCTCAAGACATCCACCAACGAGTTTATACTAAAGGAGATATCCATCACCACACTTCACGACAGGAACGCTGACCCGCAAAGTAGATATGAATTGAAGGCATATAAAACAATAGTTTATTAATAATAAAACTGAACAATTACATAATCACAGTGTATGCTATGCATTAAACCTTGGTGTGTGTGTTTGTTTTTATTTTTTTCATTCTTTAATTGTAAATATCCGCAGCGGTAGTCGTTCTGAAAGAAACAAAACATGCATTTTTCTTATCAATCTATCAAACACAATGATATTTAGAATGATACTAAAGTAAAAAGATAATACTCACAATCAGCCCTGTATACGTTCAAACAGGTTGGACACATGTCGCGCGTGACAATTTGATGTAGCGGTCCACCGCAGTTGGTGCAAAAGATTCCGCGCATGGCTATAAAGCGTTCGCTGTAGTGACCGCATCTTTTGCGAAGTCCTTCAAACATATCCCGTACATCGAAGTAGCACGAAACATAATACTTTGATCGATGATTTTCGGTAAAGTATATGTAATTCACGCAATATACGGCTTCCCGGTTCATCCGATTAAGCTGACGCCGGTCCAGTAGGTCCTCTCGCATATCATGGTATTCATCATCTGACCCACCGCCGTATGCGGAATCTGCCTGTTCAATATCACTATCCAGTTCGTCTATTTCAAGCAGTGCGATGTCATCACGAGCGATCACTTCTACTTCGTCGTCATAATCAGCGTTGTCAACATCGATTTCGTCGTCACCATCAACGGCGATATCAACAATTTGTACGTCGTTATCATCGGCGATATCAACAGCCTCTACTTCGTCGTCATTATCGTCGATATCCACCACCTCCATTTCATTATCAACGACTAGATCGATCACTTCACGAATTTGGCTAACCATTATTTCACTTTTCTTCGTTCTGCGACTCTCTCGTTTCAGAATGACACCTCGGAGGTTGGAGACTGGAATGGTGAAAACTGCGTTCACGATACTTTTTGAAATTTCGGTTTTTGGATCCTCATATGATTGAGGTATGGTGGGGATGACCAATAGGATGTTTACACGGTTTTCCTATTCAGCATGTAGGAATTAGTCGGGAACATCTCGCATCCCCATTGCGGTATTGCGGGATTGCGATAATGAATAACATACCGTTCCATGTTATGCACGGTTGCAAGCAGTTTTTCGTATTGTCCACCCGGCGGTTTACCATGTGTTGAACAAAACGGTAAGTCCGTGTGTGCATCGTGTAGATATTCCGGGTACTCTAAGTCAACCTCAAGAATGTAACCGGTCGGTGAATCTAGCGTGATAGATGATAAATCGAATGTCGACAACTCATCGACCCATCGAAAATCAGCATAGGGCAATGGTTAACACATTGCCCATCCATGCGAATTATTTACATCGAAATACATCAAGTATGATGAGGACCTTGATGGATTGAATGATTCGATGTATTTGTTATCGGCGCGCGCATACCTATTTGAGCACTGACTCAGGCCACCACGTATACCTCGTTCAACAAATAATACCATGTCAATGTCGGTGAACAATTCGAAGTTGACGCATGTATGTTTCAACATTGCATCCCATGTGTAGCCGGGGAGAGTATAATAATAAGCGGGGTCGAGCCTGTAACGCTCCATACAGCTATTGCGAAAGTTCTCAAAAACGTCGGCCAGCAACAAAACTTCGGTCTTCTAATACAAGTCACTATATTCACCTAACGTTTGAAGAGAAAACCGTTCCCATACATTCGTGGCGTGAGCGTATTCATTCTCACTTACAATGTCACCAGTCAAAGTACTGTAAAATGCGTCTCGTGGTGGTAGGTGATAGTCTTCCAATCGGTTTACACTATCAATATATTCACTGGGGGAGACGCCCTTTCGAGTTAATAGGACGAAACTATCGCTTGTTATGTCACGAAATTGCGAACGTAAAATTTTTAGTTTGTCCATTGTCAAAAATGAGGCCAGGTCATCCAGACTTGCATTGAGAAATTTGTATCAATCGACGAAGCGTAATTGAATCGGATGTGATTTGTCTCGAAATGTTTTTGTAAAAGAAATGTATTCCTCTTTAGTTATGGGCAGCACAGTGGTTTCCCCCGCAAATGCTGTGGCTAGTTCCTCGATGATGAGCTGTGCATCATAGCCGGACAAATTATGAAAAAATACGGGAATGAAAAAATACCGTTGGTAATTCAAATTGCAGTTAGAATGGGCGGGACCTCTATAACGTCCGGTCAGACGGCAATGATCACGAACGCGTATGTCGTCTTCGGCAAATGGTTTTTCACATATATGGCATTGAGCAGCGCTTTGAAATTTTGCCCGCTCATACGGAGTTAGAAATACCACGGGAACACTATCCGATAGAATATCGTTGATGCGCAAAGCTAAATTTTTAAGGTTCTCAACAAACCATGGAATGCAATTGGCATCGCGCCGCGAGTAGTATCCCGATAACGAATCGTCATACGAGCAATGTACGTAGTACGCTACGCTAAACACTTCGTGCTGTTGCTGGATATTTTTCTTGTCAACATTTGCCAGAACGCACTCGAGATCCGCATAAATCACAAATGGAAGTCGCTCTTTTCGTTGAAAGTTTTCGAACGCTAGCCATTTATCCGTTTTACCAGGTAATCGAATGACCCAGTCGTTTGATTGTCCACAATCCATCTCGTGCGATCGTAATTTAGCCCCCGTGTAAAAGTAGTGCAAACACCTATAACAAAACAATGGAAAGAATTATATTATTGAAGTATATACTTGCTGATATGTGTATTCTCGAGTAGGCTTCTCGTTACTCACCGATCGCAGATGTGTTTTTTCCCGTTTTTTTTTTGTTCAGCTGCGTGCTCACGAGCCGGGATAAATTTTTTATCCATACAAAGTGTCCCACGCTGTGGTCCGACGAATCCTCCACGTACAATAAATTGACGTGTCTAACCAGTTTTTGGGCGCATATTCGAATTGGAACGATGCCTTTCTTTTCCGCTGTAAATACATTAATCGAAACATTGTTTTGCAATTCAAATGTTTTTATTTGATTGAGAGTCATTGGAAAAGCAATTCCCTGAAGCTGCAGTACAGTTGAATAGTGTGGATATGAAGATACTCGAAGCACGTTTGTTTCCACTGGATAAAGAGCAGCCACCACTGCCCACGCGAAACATGCGTTATCCTTAGACTTTATATTCACCACCGCTTTCTTCAGGATTATTTCCCGCGACAAAACAGTTTGACATCCGACACGTATTGGATTGTATTTGTTGATATTTAAAGTTAAGTTCAGTATCCGTGACAATGTCCATCCGCTATCCCGTTTTGAAAATCTTCGAGGGATGCTAGAGTAGGCTTAACAACTCGTTGTGTATACCACTCACGTAAATTGGATGTGGTAAAAAGTTCAAAGTTCTTCGTGTTGATACTTTTAGTTGCACGTTTGTCACCTGACTCAAATTCACCATTGAAAACTGTATTCACTTTTACACTGAAGTGTTTGTTGGTAATGTCTTGCACGTGTGAAAGCATCATATCACACGCCTCTTCGAGAAACTGACGAGGTTCAATATGGTTGTTATTGATGACGCAGCCGGTCAGGACACGATTTTCGAACGCCGTATCAACCTCTCGCCAGATCAAACCATGATCACTGTTTCGCGCACCCGTATGTAAAAATCGTCTGCGTAGAACATTTTTAAACCTTCTAAACGAGCGATTCCTGCTACCAACAATTGCGGATTTCCGAGTGATAATCGCGGTCGTTTAATTCGGATTTTCGTTTCCAATGACTCCACACACTGATCACATTGTTGCTCCCATACAATATACTCTTCCACGGACTTTATAAGTGCGGCTTGATCGCGCGGATTTTGTTCAAGTTGTGGAATTTTCTCAGCCATTTTCACGTGAGTTCACAACGGAAGTTCAAGAGGTGATGTCGGCAAAAGTGACTGCTCGATTCGCAGTGTAAAGCCTGCGGTGGTAGAAGTCGTTTTCATTCGGGAATCTTTTTTCCGTATTTTTCCTCTATCTTAGGAGTGCACTATAGTTCCACACTATCGTGTTCTTATATTGTAATCCTATAAGAATGGCGGGGAGGCATGGAAACGAAATGAACCAGTTAAAAGGGAGTATAACTGTGAAAGATCTGGGGTTTTCACACAAAAAATCGTCCGGTGGCATCCACGCATTATTGAGTACCTTGCATATATAAATACCTCGGTGTCACCTGTGGAAATGAAAACAAAACCCGGATGTAGTGACATTTTGAAAGAGCGCGCCTCTTTGTTACTGCAGCTGCATAAAATAAGTTTTATAGGTGAGGACTTTACTTCACATCCAGCATTTCTATGGCATTCATTTTTCAAGTAGGTGTGATAGACGCCGACTTTCACATCTGCATGCATACACACACACACACGCACGCACGTATGCACGCACGCACACACCGCCGACTCCCCCCACCACTAATTCCCCATATGTGCCACAGCGACGCAACCGCGACCGCCAGACACCCCCACTAGTCCAGTTGCGACAGACATTTAAATAGAAACAATTACTGACGGCAATTTTTTTTTAAACGGCGGGGGAGGGGGGGGTGGTTGGGAGTCTACATATCGAGTTTCGGGGCAATCCTGACTGTGGAATCGCCGCCATCTTGATTTGAAGTTCACTTTTTCGTCTTTCTGAAATAACTCGTTAATTTTCAACTTTAGAGCAAAAATGGTAGTATACAAAGTTGTTGGAAATTTAATTTCCCACAAGTTTGGTCATTATCATTTTTACAGGATCAATATTTGCAGAGTTATACTATCAAGTTTATCAAAAAAATCGTAATCGGTGGAATTTTATTTCCTTCAACTTTGGTTCTCGCACTTTTTTTACTCCACGATCAATATTTTCGGATTTATACTCAAATCGGAGGTGAAATTATTTTTATTTTTCATATATTTTGTTTATTATCTAGTTTATTTATAAAAAAAAAATTGTAATGGAGAATGTAGAAGGGAATTTTGTGTCTTTTACATCTGGTTATGTATTTTTTTTATTTTTCAAATATGTCGTTTATTATCTAGTTTGTTTATAACAAATTGTAATGGAGAATGTGGAAGGGTATTTTGTGTCTTTTACATCTGGTTCTCGCACTTTTTTTACTCCATGATCAATAATTTCGGATTTATCCACAATTCGCCAAAGTTCTCAACTTGTTCAAGGAGCACGATATTAGTAAGGCTGTCTTGGCTCATGCTGGTGAACAGTGCAGCAAGATCGCGCGTAAAAGTTACCCCCTCTCTAGTCTCTTACGCGCCCATCACACAATCATAGTAGCGCGTGTCCGTGAGCGAGCGACGCTCGGACGTCTTCGGAAAAAGCCGAGCACGGTCGAAGTTTCCCGACCGCGCCTTCGGCAGCTACACCAACACATGGACGCTGAGCACGTTCATGTGCGGCCTAGCCGAAACGAAGGCTTCGAGGGAAAAAGCAATCTGAGCACGACTCGCGCGTGACGTCACCCGACGGCGCGCGGGAGGCTTTTAGATGATTTCAATGCTTATTTAGCTCTTGATTCTCTGCGTTACTAATGTATACAAAAAAATGTATCGCGCACTCTGATCGCTTGTTTTTTAGTTTATACGTTAATTTAAATATAATAATAAATCACTCACACCCGTCCTTATGCCAAATAAATTATAATTAAAAAAAGTAAGCGGAAATATATTTATATTCGTATTATTATATTAATTCTCATACTTTCATCAAGCGATAAAGCATTATCCCCAAAAAGAAGCCAATCATCCATCCGGCCGCGAATCGTAAGTACCAGAAAGTGCACATATTCTACAAGCGATGAGATGGTCCGTTGGTAGCGTTCCTGGCTTCGGTCCGCAGGGGCCCCTAGTGCAATTATTTCTTCAAATTTTTCATAATTTCTCATATTTTAGTCGTATTTGAGATTTTCGGAGAAAAAATGATTTAAAACAGATTCAAGTTCTGGTCTATTTCGCAAAAACACATTTTTTTTACTGCAAATTCGTGATTCCTCATTTTTTCCCGGAAATTTCTCTTTTTCCTACGACCTGAGTGAACGGCTGCGGACATATTCGGAGAAAATTTAGAGATGAAAAAAATGAGATTTTCGTAAAAAAAACTTGTTATAATTTTTTCTTCCGGAACTTTTTCTTTTTCCTATTGAGTGACCGGCTGCGGAGATATTCGGAGAAAAGTTATAGATGAAAAAAATTAGATTTTCGAAAAAAAAACATACATTTTTTATCCCTCATAATTCTGAGAAATAATGAATTTCCGAAATGTTTGAAAACATTATTTTCCTTAAGGGGTAACACCACTGTAACTGCCTGCCACGAAGTGTTTTAGACAAATAATACTTGGGGTAATTATTAAGCATATATTGAAGTATATTGCAAACAAATTTTATGGGAAAATATTACAAAATGACGACACTGCAGCAAATTCTTCCGAGGCATGTTGAACTTAAGGTGCTATGCGGCACGTAGTATAACTTGTGCCAATTTTAATCTGGACAAAATATTTTTTTAAATCTAGATGAGTGTAGCTAGTGAACCACGTAGAGAATTTTAGAAATATTGATTTTTGAGTAATTGCCGAGTATTTGGCTAAAAATGTTCATCTAGACCTAATAAAACAAAAATCTTTTTTTATATTAAAATTGGCACATTTATACTGCGTGCCGCAGAGTTTCGACGTGCTTCGGAAGAATTGCTGCAGTGTCGCCATTTTGTAATATTTTCGGATAAAAATTTCTAGCAATATACTTAAATATATGCTCAATAAATGCCGCAAGTATTATTTCTGTATCACATTTTCTTCCGCCAAAAAAAATCACAAAATACGCTTCCTGTAAGGCCGTTACAGTGGTTACAGCGATGAAGCATTATCATAATGCTTCATCGCTTGATGAAAGTATATGACCGGAAATATATTGGTATTCGTATTATTATATTCATTCTCATATACGTTCATCAAGCGATAAAGCATTATGATAATGCTTTATCGCTTGATGAAAGTATATGAGAATGAATATAATAATACGAATATAAATATATGTCCGCTTACTTTTATGAATTACAATTTATTTGGCATAGGGACGGGTGTGAGTAGAGCGCAAACAATTTTTTAGAAGATAAGTTGTAATTTAGATCTATTATTATATTAGAATTAACGTACAAACTAATAAAATAAGCGGTCAGAGTGCGCGATACATTTTTCGACACTAAAAGATAACTAATTAAAATAATAATGATAACTAATAAAAATAATTAATCAAATAAGAATTAATAGTAATAATAATTTTTAAAAAAGCACCGAGCGCGGGGAACGATCCCGCGCCCCTAGTGCAAATTTTTTCCCGAAAAACTCCCATTTTTTCCGGAAAATTTTTCCGAATTTTTCTATGAATTGAAACAAATATGAAGAATTCTGAGTTTTGCGGACAATTATTTTTACGCAAACATCCGAGTTTTGCCGAATTTCTCCGAATTTTTTCGAATTTTTCATCATTTTAATTACGATCACGGGAAAATCTCGGAAATTATATGAAGACTTTATGGGGTAACACCACTGTACCGGCCTTACAGGAAGCGTATTTTTTGATATTTTTTTGGCGGAAAAAAATGTGATAAACAATTAATACTTGCGGTATTTATTGAGCATATAATTAAGTATATTGCTAGAAATTTTTATCCGAAAATATTACAAAATGGCGACACTGCAGCAATTCTTCCGAAGCATGTCAAACCTCTGCGGCACGCAGATAACTGCCAATTTTAATCTAAAAAAAAAAGAACTTTGTCTTATTAAGTCTACATGAGTGTAGCTACTGAACCACGTAGGGGATTTTCGATAAGTTAGTTTAAACAATATTTATTAACAAATAAATGTCTTAAAAAACAAATTGAACATATTTAGTCAAATACTCGGCAATTACTCAAAAATCAATATTTCTAAAATCCCCTACGTGGTTCACTAGCTACACTCATCTAGATTTAATTTAAAAAATTATTTTGTCCAGATTAAAATTGGCACAAGTTATACTGCGCGACGCAGAGCACCTTAAGTTCAACATGTCTCGGAAGAATGTGCTGCAGTGTCGCAATTTTGTAATACTTTTCCATAACATCTTTTTGCAATATACTTCAATATATGCTTAATAATTACCCCAAGTATTATTTGTCTAAAACGCTTCGTGGAAGGCCGTTACAGTGGTGTTACCCCTTAAGGAAAATAATGTTTGCAAACATTTCGGAAATTCATTATTTCTCCGAATTATGAGGGATAAAAAATGTAATAAGTTTTTTTTACGAAAATCTAATTTTTTTTGTTATTGGTTTTTTCGTTAGGTACACGCTTTTCGCGTTTGTTACCTATTCTCTCCCCTCATTGTGCGCGTTTCTTTCCTCTACTGTTTTTTACTCCTTTTTTCTCCATCTTTCTCCCTGTTCCACCCTCTTGCGGCCGCAGCCGACTTCCCCCTCTGTATTATATTCATCATGACATTTCTGTCATGGGTATAGGGAAACTGCGGAAAACCTACACCAATCCACACCCACACACCAAACCACAGCCGGTCATCGAGTTCGCCCCCCAGTCGTGGAACTAGTCTTATTTTGCCGCGAAATGCCGAAGAAAAACATTTCACAACGAGATGTACGCGACTGGGATTCGAACGCTACCACTAGACCATCGCACCGGTTAATAGGAAAAAGAAAAAGTTCCGGAAAAAAAATAATATTTTTTTACGAAAATCTCATTTTTTTCATCTTTAAATTTTCTCCGAATATCTTCGTAGCCGTTCACTCAGGTAATAGGAAAAAGGGAAATTTCCGGAATTAAATAACAATAATAAGTTTTTTTTACGAAAATCTCATTTCTTTTCATCTTTAACTTTTCTCCGAATATGTCCGCAGCCGTTCACTCAGGTCATAGGAAAAAGAGAAATTTCCGGGAAAAAAATGAGAAATCATGAATTTTCAGTAAAAAAAATGTGTTTTTGGGAAATAGACCAGAACTTGAATATGTTTTAAATCATTTTTTTCTCCGAAAATCTCAAATACGACTAAAATATGAGAAATTATGAAAAATTTGCACTAGGGACCCCTGCGGACCGAAGTCAGGAACGCTACCAACGGGACCATCTTATCTGTAGAATATGTATACTTTCTGGTACCTAGGATTCGCGGCCGGATGGATGATTAGCTTGTTTTTGAGGATAATGCTTTATCGCTTGATGAAAGTATGAGAATTAATATAATAATACGAATATAAATATATTTCCGCTTACTTTTATGAATTACAATTTATTTGACATAAGGATGGGTGTGAGTAAAGTGTAAAGAATTGGATATAAGATAAATAAGTTGTAATTTAGATTTATTATTATATTAGAACTAACGTACAAACTAATAAAATAAGCGGTCAGAGTGCGCGATACATTTTTCGACACTAAAAGATAACTAATTATAATAATAATGATGACTAATAAAAATAACTAATCAAATAAGAATTAATAGTAATAATAATTATAAAAAAAAGCACTGAGCGCTGGGAAGGATCCCGCGCCCCTAGTGCACATTTTTTCTGAAAAATTCCGATTTTTTCCGAATTTTTCTATGAATTGGAACAAATATGAAGAATTCGGAGTTTTGCGGACAATTATTTTTACGCAAACATCCGAGTTTCTCCGAATTTCTCCGAATTTTTCCGAATATTTCATCATTTTAATTACGATCACGGGAAAATGTCGGAAATTATATGAAGGCTTTAAGGGGTAACACCACTGTAACGGCGTTACAGGAAGCGTATTTTGTGATATTTTTTTTTGGCGGAAGAAAATGTGATAAAAAAATAATACTTGCGTTATTTATTGAGCATATATTTAAGTATATTGCTAGAAATTTTTATCCGAAAATATTCAAAATGGCGACACTGCAGCAATTCTTTCGAAGCATGTCGAAACTCTGCGGCACGCAGTATAAATGTGCCAATTTTAATATAAAAAAAGAATTTTGTTTTATTAGGTCTAGATGAACATTTTTAGTCAAATACTCGGCAATTACTCAAAAATCAATATTTATAAAATCCCCTACGTGGTTCAGTAGCTACACTCATCTAGATTTTTAAAAAAATATTTTGTCCAGATTAAAATTGGCACAAGTTATACTACGTGCCGCATAGCACCTTAAGTTCAACATGGCTCGGAAAAATTTTCTGCAGTGTCGTCATTTTGTAATATTTTCCCATAAAATTTTTTTGCAATCTACTTCAATATATGCTTAATAATTACCCCAACTATTATTTGTCTAAAACACTTCGTGGAAGGCCGTTACAGTGGTGTTACCCCTTGAGGAAAATAATGTTTGCAAACATTTCGGAAATTCATTATTTCTCAGAATTATGAGGGATAAAAAATGTAAGTTTTTTTTGCGAAAATCTAATTTTTTTCATATATAACTTTTCTCCGAATATCTCCGCAGCCGTTCACTCAATAGGAAAAAGAAAAAGTTCCGGAAAAAAAAATTATAACAAGTTTTTTTTTACGAAAGTCTCATTTTTTTCATCTCTAAATTTTCTCCAAATATTTTTGCAGCCATTCACCCAGGTAATAGGAAAAAGGGAAATTCCCGAAAAAAAATAATAATAATAAGTTTTTTTTTACGAAAATCTCATTTCTTTTCATCTTTACCTTTTCTCCGAATATGTCCGCAGCCGTTCACTCAGGTCATAGGAAAAAGAGAAATTTCCGGGAAAAAATGAGGAATCATGAATTTTCAGTAAAAAAAAAATGTGTTTTTGGGAAATAGACCAAAACTTGAATCTGTTTTAAATCATTTTTTCTCCGAAAATCTCAAATACGACTAAAATATGAGAAATTATGAAAAATTTGGAGAAAAAATTGCACTAGGGGCCCCTGCGGACCGAAGCCAGGAACGCTACCAACGGACCATCGCATCGCTTGTAGAATATGTGCACTTTTTGGTACTTACGATTCGCGGCCGGATGGATGATTGGCTTCTTTTTGGGGATAATGCTTTATCGCTTGATGAAAGTATGAGAATTAATACAATAATACGAATATAAATAATTTCCGCTTACTTTTTTTAATTATAATTTATTTGGCATAAGGACGGGTGTGAGTGATTTATTATTATATTTAAATTAACGTATAAACTAAAAAATAAGCGATCAGAGTGCGCGTTACATTTTTTTGTATACATTAGTAACGCAGAGAATCAAGAGCTAAATAAGCATTGAAATCATCTAAAAGCCTCTCGCGCGCCGTCGGGTGACGTCACGCGCGAGTCGTGCTCAGATTGCTTTTTTCCTCGAAGCCTTCGTTTCGGCTAGGCCGCACATGAACGTGCTCAGCGTCCATGTGTTGGTGTAGCTGCCGAAGGCGCGGTCGAGAAACTTCGACCGTGCTCGGCTCTTTCCGAAGACGTCCGAGCGTCGCTCGCTCACGGACACGCGCTACTATGATTGTGTGATGGGCGCGTAAGAGACTAGAGAGGGGGTAACTTTTACGCGCGATCTGGCTGCACTGCTGGTGAATGCTTCTTGATCGCTTTGTTCGGAGGCGGAGAAGGCGATAATTCTTTGGACGCACTCCGATACAAAAAATTCACAAAATCCGTTGTACAAAAACAATTCGACTGGGCTACACTTCCACCAACGAGCGCAGCGGCGGAATACCACACGTATAGGGCATACCTTCAAGTCCAAAAGTGGTTGGAGTACGAAATGCTCGCAACGGATTGGGGTTGGAAGAAAACAAATCGTGGGTTGGAACCGATCACAACCACCGCTGACCCAGCACCGGAGTCTTTGCTCAAATTAATTTCCTGCAAATGCAAGTTCAAGTGCGGAAAGATGTGCGGCTGCCGTAAAGCGGGCCTCAAGTGTTCCGTTTTATGTCTGCACTGCAGCGGAGAGACGTGTGAAAATGTAACGAACATAAGGGATCTCCTGCTGGAGGAAGACTACGATGATGACGACGACAATTTCGAGTATCTCTGCTCGGAAGAAGTAGCCGAACCTTTCGTCGACGGTCCTGATGCTTCGATTGAGAGCGAGGAGGAAGAAGAGATCGCAGACGAAAATGTAGCTGGGCCCTCGACAAAACGATTACGATTGGCATAGGAGAAGATAACAACGCGTGATTGAAATTGGAGGTACGTATCTTATGGAGGAAAACAACATTAGTATGAATTATACATAATTGTCAAGTTAATATAACTAATCAGTTGTTCAAATCTACAGGTTTCTACTTGCTGAAATGCCGAGAGGACACACCATATGTAAAAGACACAAAATACTCTTCCACATTCTCCATTACAATTTGCTATAAATAAACTAGATAATACACGAGATATTTTAAAAATAAAAAAATATATAACCAGATATAAAAGACACAAAATTCCCTTCTACATTCTCCATTACAATTTTTTTTATCAATTAACTAGATAATAAACAAAATATATGAAAAATAAAAACAATTTCACCTCCTTCAAACCAAAGTTGAAGGAAATAAAATTCCACCGATTACGATTTTTTTTATAAACTTGACAGTATAACTCTGCAAATATTGATTCTGTAAAAATGATAATGACCAAACTTGTGGGATATTAAATTTCCAACAACTTTGTGTACTACCATTTTAGCTCTAAAGTTGAAAATTCACGAGTCATTTCAGAACAACGAAAAAGTGAACTTTAAATCAAGATGGCGGCGATTCCACAGTCAGGATTGCCCCGAAACTCGATATGTAGACTCCCAACCACCCCCCCCCCCTCCGACGTTAAAAAAAATTGCCGTCAGTAATTTTTTCTATTTCAGGCTGTTTTTTTGTCTGCCTCCACTGGACTACACCACGCGCCCCCGCGGGATACCCACTACACAACACCTGTGACGTCACCGTCGTCTCCCTATGTATGTATGCATCTACAGGGTGCGCCAGAGAAACTTACTTATTTGAAAGGTCAATAAAAACAAAAGTACTTCAATTATTGTTTAAATTTTTTTTTTTATTTGAGAATACAATATCCCAATTTTTTTTCATGCAGTCTTGAAAATGACATCGGATAAATGGCGACCCCCATTGCGCATACACTGATGAAGTCGATTTTTTAAATTCGTATCCACTCTTTGCAGCATATCAATCGGTATGTTGGCAATGGCGTCGCGAATGTTGTTCTTGAGGTGTGCTATGGTCCGTGGTCGATCGACATAAACCAGAGATTTCAAATAACCCCATAAAAAGAAATCGCATGGAGTCAAATCTAGAGAGCGTGCCGGCCATTGGAGATCGCCTCTGAGAGAGATGAGGCGGTCGGGGAAATGTTGTCGCAACAAATTCATTGAGTCTCGTGCTGTGTGTGCTGTGGCTCCATCTTGCTGAAACCACACGTTCCTAACGTTCATTTCTTCGAGTCTTGGAAGAAAAAATTCCTCGATCATGTTCCTGTAACGAGCTCCATTCACGGTAACTACGCGTTCGTTTTCTTCAAAAAAATAAGTACCAATTATTCCCATTACCGACATCGCACACCAGACAGTAACTCGCTCACAATTAAGTGACTTCTGGTGAAGCTCACGTGGATTTACACCACACCAATAACGCATGTTTTGCTTGTTGACGCAGCCGGAAATGTGGAAGTGAGCCTCGTCACTGAAAAAAACGACCGCGTCTTCAGGCAGGTTGTCAACCAGCATTTCACATGCATTTTGACGGGCAACAAAATCGCGTTCAGTTAATTCTTGCACAACAGTCAATTTATAGGGATGAAATTGAAGGTCTTCATGGAGAATTCGTCGAACAGTGGTGTCAGAAATTCCCATAGCAGCTGCGTGTTTGCGAGCCGAACGCCGGGGAGAACGCACAACTGACTGCCTCACTCTTTCGACATTTTCCGGAGTTCTGATGGTCCGTTGAAGTCCATTTCTGGGTTTAGCGACACTTCCACACTCCCGAAATGAGTTAACCCACGACAGAATCGAATTACGGCCAGGAACGAGTCTGTGAGGAGGAATTTCAAAGCGAGCGCGGAAGGCACGTTGCGTAGCAACAAGTGAGCGACCGTTAGAAAAGAAGCTCTCGACTGCGAAGGCCCGCTGCTCTCTAGACCAGAGCATGATGGCAACTGACTGGAGGGAGAAACAAACTTGGGAACTTCCCCCTCCAGATGCGCCCCCTCTCGCCCCTCTACCCACCCAACTCACCGCGCGGGAATTTTTTCAAATAAGTAAGTTTCTCTGGCGCACCCTGTACTACTACCTTAGCACGTTTGATCGGTTGACCATTCAATTCTCCTGGGCTGGAAGTTTGGAGTTGTCGACACTGAGTATGCGATGATGGTAGCCATAACCATTGAGATGCAAGAAGGCTCCAGCGTCCTCGGCCTTCATTTTGAAATGTACGTACGTTAACGAAAGAACTTGCACAGATTGGCGGTGCGTTCCTTGGCGAGATATTGTTTCTGTATGAAGTCGAAGGGTTTGACGAATTCCTCGTTGGTGCTCTCGGAGGGATTGGAGACAACGGTGATATCCTCGCAACACTGGGACTGTACACTGTAGCCGCGACGATTGACGCCGTTTCTCATCGTCGGCAGTATGTACTTGCTGCCAAGGAGACTATAGGGAAGGAGTCCAATCTCCGTATTTTGGCGCGCCCGTAAAAGTGGGACAAAATCTGGTTCCGCATAAGGCGTTACCCCCACTTGTAGTGCAAAATGGCCTTTTTCATGATTTTTTTAAAAGAAAACTATAAAACTTTTTTAATCGATCAATATACTATCTTAAAGAACACATCTTGAAGAACTTTCAGTAATTTTTTTTATTGAAAAATATTACATTGTTTCGTGGCAAATGGCCGTCAATGAAATAATGTTTTTATATACACGGTTTGCGGTGACCAACATTGCGGCGAAGTGGATCATCTGAAAAAAAATGCGGATGGATTTAGTCAAATATGAGTATAAACTAGTCTTTAGTCGAAGGATTTTAAAAAATATTCTTTTTTCCGAAATGGCGGACAGTCAAAGTTAATTGTTCGATTTTAACGAAAAAAACGGCCGTTTTTTGGCTATAAAACGGCTATTTTTTTTTTGAAAAAAAAAAAAAAAAAAATCGAACGTTTAAAAACTACATTTTTATGTATTAAGTAAGCCTGCAAAATTTCAAGAAGATCGGTTCATTAGTGTTCGAGTAATCTTGGTCACCGACTTCAGAAATGCCATTTTGAGAAAAACGCGTTTAAAGTTTCAATTTCAGTTTACACGAAGAAAATATTTTTTTTTTGAAAACTTACATAGAGTCATCTATTCCGGGCCCATACAGAAGTTTTTCCGCCGACGATGCCGCTTGCAAAACGGAAATTTGGTGTTGCCTTCGCAACATTCTTCCTTCGAGAGTGCTCTCGGCCGCACGTCTCTCTGCCAGTGCAATCCGTGCTTCGTCCATTTTATCAGCGTATTCGTACGCGTTATGTCCACAGCTCACTCCGATTAAGTTCAAATAAAATAATAATGATTTTGAACCTTCGTTGCATAGTCCAACGGCAATATAAGCTGCTAAATTTACAACGATTGCTCCACTCGAGACGATTTTTGGGTTGATTTTCCAAATAAGTTGGTTGAAGCTTTCGTTGTTATTTTGATTGAAGCCACAGACGCATCTTTCGAGTAAAGTTTCCTTACTCAGGTCGTTGTATATAGGTCTGATGGCATCCAATACTTTTGATGGAAGTGGTTTGTAATCGTGTTGGAAAGCCTCGTTTCACGCCTGAGCTCGTTGATACGAACACCACGATTCTTCACCGGTTGGACATCTCTCATGGTGTGGATTTGTATCGGTTGAACTATAATGATCGAAGGTCGCCCATATTGCCTCATGCATATCGTGAACAGAAGCAGAATGGCGTCGAATAGCAAGTCCATAGTACACAGTGAGCTTGTCAATAAATTGTCTTGTCAGCTGTCCCTTACCACCAAGCTTTTTTTTTTTTTTTTTTTACTAAATTACGAAGGCGGGATCCCATACGCTTTTGGACGTGACCGATGCATTCTTTTTTTTATAACTTCTACGTCGTCATAAGGATGAGAATTTACTAGCCCAGTGTACGTTTTCGAATCTCCGTCTCCAATATAGTAACGGTACAGGACATTATATTTTTCTATTGAACGCTTGAAGATTTCGATAATGGAGTCCACCTCCATTTTTCCCGAGGAGCGTTCGTGATTTGCACTGCAGTTATCTTCGTGTGTTTCGTACCATTCTTCGTATTCCGCATCGTTCAGCTTATGTTTGCACGATTCACACATTTTACAATACGCACATTTTACCACAAGATCAAGTACTTTTCCATTGTAGTAGCCTATGACTGATGTGACTCCAAACAACGACGTATATTCTCGCTTCCTCCAGGATCCATCTCCGGAAACTGTTAATTGAGGAGTTGCATCGCCTTCTGCATTAGGTGTATCTTCAATTTCTTCTCGTACGGCTTTTTTAAATATTACATCTGCACATGTTTTCACAGACTCATAAATACTTGTCAAAATTATTGAATATGTAGTCTCGGTAAGAAACCTTGGCATGTCCATAAGTCCGCAAAACTTTTGTGCTCCAGCCAATCCTATGCCGAAAACTCGCATGGTGAACATAAATCGACGATTCATTTCATATGAATGTTCCAAAGAAGGAGAAGATGGTATCAAATTATCTGCACATGAGTCACATTGCACAACGATTTTGAAGTCTAGTCCTCTTGCACTTGCCGTTTCAAATGTAATATTTCCATTACACGTTTTGCACTTCACTAAATTTGAAATAGCAGCAAACATAACCCAAAAGTTAAAAATCCGATGTTCAATATTAGGATTTTGATTCACAGTCATATCAATATTATTTTTCAGTTTCTTCGCAGACGCACTGAAACTTTCAGTTCCCGTTTCGGCCAGGTTGGGGTTAAAAACACCCTTCCTTTTTTTTGGTCGAGATTTCCGTAAATTATCACTGCTTCTTGTTTGTCACGAACCCTTTTTTCGATCCATTTTTGAATGTAAAATTAATAAAAACTGCGCTTATAATATTATGAACGGCGGAATATACGTCTTATATAGTCGAACTTTCGAGCTACACTGACAAGTTTAGACCATAACAGACAACGAAAATACGTTTTTATAAATTCCCGTCTATTATATGAACATTGTGAATGCCAGGTATACGACCCTTTTCATCGAATAATGCATTGAAGGTCGGAGGGAGGGTCGAGCGCGCCAGACGGCAGACTAACCGGTCGTTTATACAACGGATTCTTCTCTTTCAACGCTCATATCTCAGTCAATTTTGTTCGGATCGACTCCAAATTTGCAGGACATATTCTCAGATACTTATACTTCAAATAAATGCAATAAAAAAAATCGATTTTTTCAAAATCGCAAGTAACCCCATAAGCGGCGCTGGGGAAGTTAGTCATTGGTCGTGTTCGTTGGGTCTCATCATTTTGATACGGACAAGTGCGCATCATTATGCGCATGCGCACTTGTTCGTATCAAAACGATGAGATCCAACGAACACGACCATTATGTGCTATATATACATGTATGTTTTGCGCATGCATGTTATGAGCTGTCTGTGTTGTTAGCTGTCACGTGTGCTGCAAGTTTTAATTTCCTCAACCTTAATTCATTTTATAAATCAATTTCATGTAGCTGTAGTAGTGCCTTAAAATGTTTCTACATTTAAGTCATAGCGCATTAACCCACCTAATTATGAAAAAATAACCCTAAAAAATGCCATTACGATTTATATCCGAGGTAAATATACATTGCATTCAACTGTGGTCAAGTGGCCGAGAATATAGTGTGTAAAATATGTAGAAAATGTCAGCGACTGAGACATGCGAGTGTAAATTGCAACCTCACACACCACTACGTCAAGCGTAGTGCTTCACACGAAAACGTAAAACGCACTTTGACTAACTCATCGGATAAACAGCTCCACTGCTGTACAAATTGCCATACCCTAGATCACCTAGTGATCATAACGGATACCTATACTACAAGGTCATAAACACATGCTCATAAAGTGAGAGACATTAGACAACAACTCATTGAAAGAATTAAAGTGATACATCCGAAAGTCACTACCCGCAGTGACGGTAGCAACACAGAAATTCGCTACGCAGTAGCGAGCATCATCTGCAGCATCTCCTGACTCACCGCTAGCATGGGCCATCATTTTACATTTATTAAAATGATATCAAGACTTAAATATGCTGATAACAACAATCCAAAGTCTACAATCTAACTTCTACTGAGATGCGTTTGTTTGTTAAGTTTAATTTTACGCACAATATCAAAAAACCGTATGGCACGGGGCAAAGTACTACTTTCGATTCTCTCCTCGTAAAGTTGTTTCCAAGATGAATTTTTTTATTAATTGAAATTATTTTTTACACCTTTTATCGGTAAATTAGTTTGATTATTGATTACATTTGTTATAAGAATCATAATAACGCAAATAAAAATAGTAATAATTCCTAAACGCTATTAACGTTAATGTGTTTATTGACGGTTGATGGTTTTTTGTAACTACCCAAAAATGCATTATAAAAATTATTTACAAAATCATAATAAATTTTTCGTACTTTAACAAAAATGTAAGAACTTTGTAAAATATTCATACCAGTTATTTCATTAAACTAATTAGCTGAACTAGATCGCAAACAAACAATCTTAGTGCACGATAGGTGTTTTTTGAGAAGCGTCAACAATTAGCCGACGTGGCAGTTAGTTTCACCCTGTGCACTGGCTGTAATACTATATTTTGTATACACTACGGACACGAACGACGCCTACAGGCCATATTTAACACCACACTCTTGGGTAAAATTTACGGATGTTTCTTATACCGTCTCACCATACTAAGATCGGACTTCTTTCCTATAGTCTCCTTGCTCGCTGCCCTGGTTAAATCCGATAGTCCATCTAGATGGTAAATCCAACGCGACATTGGTTCTGGTTCCTACATGATATCCCAGGTACCGTACATACCACGTATGTGCGTACGGTATCGGTACCGGTATTAGAATGGTGAGGATACAGTACCGGTATATTTCACTATTGTACAGTGTACCGGTACCATACTAGTAACACGTACATTTGCGTGTGGCGTTATACTATCGTACAGGTATACCGTAGTGTACAATTTCTGTACGCCATACCAATAGTACGCTCGGTCATCGGGCTGGAGCTATCGAGGAATCACCACAGGTTCACAAATCATCCATGTGTGAGACATGGCAGTTTAGCGTTTGCAGGCAAAGGGTGTTGAACTTTCGTGCCTCATGTTGGTCGCACACTGCTTAAGAAAGCGAGGATTTTGAGGGGTAATAACGATTGCTACGGATCATCAGAAAATATGCTATCTGCAATTTCTTCACGAATAAATACTGAGGTATTCCTGCGAACAGCAAATAAACTTGAGTTTCTTGCATCGGAGCCGTTGGTTGTTTGACGCATCGGCGAGCGGGAAAGCAATGCGAGGGAAGATCGTGGCAAATGATAAAGTACGTAAAATGAGGTTATGCGACAGGCTATACTTTTTATTCTTACGTCAATATAAATTCCAGCGATCCAATCGTTCTATCAAAATTCGAGGATACACGATAATATCCATATGATCGCGGGTACGAGAAAATTGCGTCGATGTTGAAGAATTCGTGAACTTCGCGTGTCGCCGTTATCGCGTCGAAGCGACACTTAGCATCATCGTCGGTAAGAACAAAAGAGAAACACTTTTCGATTTTGACTTTCACCGTTAGCAAACTCGCTCATCGCTCAGAGAGCAGCGGGCCTTCGCAGTCGAGAGCTTCTTTTCTAACGGTCGCTCACTTGTTGCTACGCAACGTGCCTTCCGCGCTCGCTTTGAAATTCCTCCTCACAGACTCGTTCCTGGCCGTAATTCGATTCTGTCGTGGGTTAACTCATTTCGGGAGTGTGGAAGTGTCGCTAAACCCAGAAATGGACTTCAACGGACCATCAGAACTCCGGAAAATATCGAAAGAGTGAGGCAGTCAGTTGTGCGTTCTCCCCGGCGTTCGGCTCGCAAACACGCAGCTGCTATGGGAATTTCTGACACCACTGTTCGACGAATTCTCCATGAAGACCTTCAATTTCATCCCTCTAAATTGGCTGTTGTGCAAGAATTAACTGAACGCGATTTTGTTGCCCGTCAAAATGCATGTGAAATGCTGGCTGACAACCTGCCTGAAGACGCCGTCATTTTTTTCAGTGACGAGGCTCACTTCCACATTTCCGGCTGCGTCAACAAGCAAAACATGCGTTATTGGTGTGGTGTAAATCCACGTGAGCTTCACCAGAAGCCACTTAATTGTGAGCGAGTTACTGTCTGGTGTGCGATGTCGGTAATGGGAATGATTGGTCCTTATTTTTTTGAAGAAAACGAACGCGCAGTTACCGTGAATGGAGCTCGTTACAGGAACATGATCGAGGAATTTTTTCTTCCAAGACTCGAAGAAATGAACGTTAGGAACGTGTGGTTTCAGCAAGATGGAGCCACAGCACACACAGCACGAGACTCAATGAATTTGTTGCGACAACATTTCCCCGACCGCCTCATCTCTCTCAGAGGCGATCTCCAATGGCCGGCACGCTCTCCAGATTTGACTCCATGCGATTTCTTTTTATGGGGTTATTTGAAATCTCTGGTTTATGTCGATCGACCACGGACCATAGCACACCTCAAGAACAACATTCGCGACGCCATTGCCAACATACCGATTGATATGCTGCAAAGAGTGGATACGAATTTCAAAAATCGACTTCATCAGTGTATGCGCAATGGGGCTCGCCATTTATCCGATGTCATTTTCAAGACTGCATGAAAAAAAAATTGGGATATTGTATTCTCAAATAAAAAAAAATTTAAAACAATAATGGAAGTACTTTTGGTTTTATTGACCTTTCAAATAAGTAAGTTTCTCTGGCGCACCCTGTAGAAGAAGCAAGCAGTTCGTACCCGAGTTTTCATTCCGCCAACGACATTTTCGTTTTTTTTTTACATCAAGGATGGAGGCACTTCGCAACTTTGCCATTTGGCTGCTCGTTTTCGGCCTCGTTGGAGTATATTCCGAAGAATTTAAGCATCTACCGAAGAACAGAGCTCGGGTAAGTTGTGAATTTAAAAATGGTGCACTCGTGTTTGTTACGCGTTCAGTGAAAGTCTGGAATCGTTGATTTTACACATATCAAAGATTTGTGAAAAAATATTCCAGCCGCCTTTACGCTAGTTTCGCTTAAACAGACAGGAAGTCAAGGTTACCAAAAAAATGATAGACATCGCCACGAGTATTTTAAGGTTGTTATGGGGTTAAGGCAACGTGTTACCACCAAGCTGAAATTTTTCTGGACCTTTATAACCTCTTTGTTGATCATCCTGTGCACGTTGAATACGATCCAAAGTAACGTTTTTTAGAAAAAAAAATCGGCCACTCAACGTATTTCATGGGCTAATTACATTACGCTTATTAAAAACGCCCGATAATTTTTCCGTACATGATTAATAGTTGCTAAGTAAATGTTACCACGGAACTGAAAAAATAGATATTGTTCGACTAATTATCGGACTAACCCTTGACACCGCGACAATGAGGATTCACAGTACGGTTGTAAAATTATTAATGTTTTTGATAGCGAATTTGTGCGAAAATGAAGCAGACAGTATATTAGACTGTGCAAGCATGGCAACGTCGTAGACGGCACAAATGCCACCGACCTTATCGATCTTCGATAATTATGCCCGGGAACCTCAAACTACTCGGTCAGGATAATTAACAACTAATATTATTGGTACTTACACTCACCGGCACAATTAACCGGCCACCCAGTTTTTCTTCATTTTTGTCAATATCCTGTAATAATAAGAAAATTTAACGCAAGTTTTATTTTCAGCAATGCTTAGGCAATGAAAAACAAAAGGTGAAAGTTTTTTAAAAATTGCTTTATTGATCTTGAATCATTAACACATGTTTATTACAACTTTTAATAAAAAGTAGTATTTTCAGTTGTTCTTAAAATTACAATATTTGATAGAACTGTTTAAAGTTTAATAACGGGTGTTACCCCCTCTTGCTCTAATGACTTCCTGGAGTCTGTTTGGGAGTCCATTCAGGATGTGTTAGATATCCGATTGAGGGATATTATGCCATTCCTCTAAAACGGCTATCCGGAGATCTCCGAGGGTTGTTGGCGCTGGTACTCTAGCCCGAACGCGTCGCTTTAGATTGTCCCACACGTGTTCTATGGGATTTAGATCAGGACTGCGTGCCGGCCATGGTAAAGTTTGAATTCCCACCTCATTGAGATATTGAGTGACCGATTTGGCGACGTGGTAAGGAGCGTTATCGTGCAAAAAGGTGAAACAGTCCCCAATAAAAGGGGCAAATGGTACCACGTGATCTTGAAGAACTTCTTCCACGTATCTTTGAGCATTCACAGTGCCTCTATCGAAGACGACAAGTTCGGTACGAGCCTCATAATTTATACCGCCCCATATCATTATCGAGCCTCCCTGGTAACCGACTGTTTCAACTATGGCGCACGAAGCAAACCTCTCCTTTGGTCGTCTGTACACACGCTAACGCCCATCTGGACCTCTCAAACCTATTCTACTTTCATCTGAGAACATTACGTTCTTCCACTCCTCGATAGTCCATTTGGCATATTCTCGCGCAAAACGAAGTCTCGCTCTACGGTGCTGTGGGAGAAGTTCAGGGGCCCGAGCCGGACGTAATGCCCTAAGATCCCTTTCTGCGAGTCTTCTTCTTACAGTGCGTTCACGCACACTAACATTTCTCACCTCGAAAAGTCGATTACGAGCTTTAGTAGCTGTACAAAAGCGGTCTCTTAGCACGCTACTGACAACAAAGCGGTCGTCTCGAGCCGAAGTGCAACATTTTCGGCCTTGGCCTGGCCTCCGCGTGTAAGAACCAGTGTCCCGAAATCTCCTGATGGCGTCTTGAACAGTGGTCCGAGGCACAGCGAGTAAGTGAGCAATCTGACGTTGGCTGTACCCAGCATCAGCAATAGCCACAGCTCTAGCCGCTCCAGTTGCATCTAATGGCATTTTTCGTAATTTTTGAAGACTCAGAGAGAGTCGAGAGCAGCTGTCAATATCCGAAAACAAAGAGAACAAGATTATCAATCACAGTAGCGAATCCGCTAAGAATGTCAACTTATCACTTAATCTTAAAAATGTATCGGGAATACAGATAAGAAATAAAACAACGGTACTAAGTGTTTGCTTTACTATTAAAATACTGTCTTGACGAATAACACTTACCTCGATAAGCTTTACTTAACGTTAGCACATACAGTGGCACTAAACGTAGGTGGCCGGTTAATTGTGCCGGTGAGTGTATTCTCTTAATTAGTAATAATTACTCGATATTAATTTGACAACTATGTTCAGAAATTATACATTTCTAGATATTTCTAGGCGAAGACCAAATAATGCGGATTTTTTAAATATAATAATAATAAATATTTTATTATATAATAATATATTATTTTAATTAATAGACTTTATTTCTCCGGGAAACGCACTTCCTCAGTTTGCACTGGGAAACATTCACCTACCCCCGGGGGTTAGGCTCGGTCTTATCCTAGACCGGAACAATAACGCTGGGCGGCTTTTAGGTCTTATTAGGTCTTATCCTAGACCGGAATAATAATAATTATTATATTATTATAATTATAATATAAGGTCATAATAATTTTTCTAGAATATCAGAAAATTACTAAAGTTTTTTATTTCTTCGACATTATAGACAGTTTCAGTACACACTTTTTCTTTCCAGCAGATTTTTTTTTTACTCGTACCGATATTCCGTTTTGACAGGTCCTTGGGCCGATATCGGAGTTACGAATGGGGTGCATATGTCTCTAACTTCGCGACACTTCTGCCAACCTGGGGATTATGATATACCACAATTTACGACGTTGCTAATTGGTTTCCCGTTAATTAAGCGAGAAAAAGTTATAGAAAATAATTATACACGCAATGAAAACTCTTAACGTAATCACCGAATGTTCAAAAATGCATATTTTTACAAATAGATGTAAAAAAATAGTTCGAAAACGCACGTTTATTATCACGATGATTTGAAAGCTAACCGTTGATAACCGTCAATCGGCTCCGTGCATAAGCCCATGACGCTCCTCTTGTACTTCACCCCCGACGGCTAAACCCCATAACAACCTTAAGTTGTATTGATTTGTGAGAAGGAAAATACCAGGTCACGAGAGATCGGGACGAAGGACAAATTTAGTTTGAATTTGATCCGAACGAGGCTGCATTAAGAGTAGAGTAGCAACACCCAGATCTCAGGGGGAAGCGGCGCGGGGGGTCCCGTGCAGTGATGGCAAGTGCGGGGAGTATGCATGTCTGAGGGCCGGGGGTAGCGACGCGCGGGTATGTAGCTATGTGGTCCGAAGAGCGACTGGCGGGAGTGGGAAGCCGCCGTCGACGAGTGTATTGTGTGTGTGTGTGTGTGTGTGTGCGTTGGTGTAAAAGGAAGGGACGGGGTGTGGGGTAAAAAGAATGCTTTGAATAAAATGACAATAAAACAATAGTTGATAAATAATTAAATTAAACAATGACTTTACGTAGTATATACTATACATAAAATCGTTGGTGTTTGTGTGTGTGTGTGTGCGTGTGTGTGCGTGGGGGGTTGCATGTTTTTTTTTTCATTTTTTAAAATTATTTTATTTTAAATAACCGCAGCGGTACAGTCATTCTGAAACAAACAAAACATGCCCCATACTCATCTATCAAACATAATGATATTTAGAATGATACAAAAGTTTCAAGATAATACTCACAATCGGCCCTGTATACGTTCAGGCAGGTAGGACATGTGTTGCGCGTGAAAATTTGATGTGTTGGCCCGCCGCAGTTGGTGCAAAATATTTCCGGGTTCGCGAATCGGAACGACAGTGAAGTGATATCAGATCTTTCATGCATGTATCATTATAAAACACCACAGATGAGAGATCGCACTGATGGCGCCCCACCTCAACGTCGGGAGGGGAACATTCTCCACGTATAGGGTTCTTCGAACGTGTTTGAACCTGTTTTTCATGATTGGAAAAGTGCGTAGAAGTTTGAAAATTTGAGTGGGAGGGTCACGAGGGAGCTTATAATTTTGCAGACCAAGCTCACACTGCCCTATTCCACCGCAACATCAACACCTCTCCAAAAAGAGCTTTGAAAAGAGAAAAGTGTGGAAAATGGATCTCTCGAATACCAAAAAAGTCAGCCTGATATTGAAATTGCTCCTAATAAAGAAGCTGTCAGAAATCCCCGATCAATCGGATCATCTAATCTCCAACATGAGAGCTGTACAAACCAAGTTTGGAAAATGCTACATCGTGGACATTGCGAATGAGTTCACGGTCCTCTTACCAGCGCGACTTATGGATGCCTACGACCAAGATTCGAAAACGTTCAAGAGTATGCGGAAACTGGCACGCGATGGTCAACTATACATGACGTACATGGGTGGAAAATACAACAGCGTCGAGTTATACCGACTTCGAGCACACCATAGTGGAGAAGACAAAATTCGTTGGGACACCATCGTTGATCGGCTGTTCGCATCATCGACATTATATTGCAACTGGCGCGCAATGGTAAATTCTACATGCAGTTGCTGAAAATACAACAGCGTCAAATTTCATCATCTCTAAGCATGGTGGAAAAGACAAAATTCGTTGGGACACCATCGTCGAATAGCCGTTTGCATCACAGTCGTCTCGTCATCGTTTTCGACGTGTTGACTATGTAAAAATGTATAAAAATTTGTCATCGAATTGTAAATGAGGGAGAAACTGTTTTCGCCGTAGAATAAATGAAGAATACAAATGATTTTTATTTTCATAGAAATGTTTTTTATTCATATAAAAAAATCCCTCGCACACATAACGCTTCATATACACTCAACCAGCGAATTGTAGTATAACAAAATTGAAAGGCAATGCTGTCAGCCATCTAATATGATCAATCAAAGATGAAGACGGCAAAATATTTCTCTTTAGGTAGTGAAAAATTTCTTTTCTTAGTGCGAGCGCCCACGTCCTATACCTTCACGATCGATCGCTTCACATATGCATCATGAGCGTGATCGGTATTTACGCTCACACTTGAAAGCCCATACAAAATGTACAACCACCATAGTATGAAGACAACGATCCGAAAAAAATGGATTTTTTTTAAATTCTACTGAGATCCGGTTTGCATCCCTGAACGATAACACACGTATATATATATATATATATATATATATATATATATATATATATATATTGGGTTGGTACAAAAATCTTCCAACACACAACACGAGTAAGAAAGAAAAATGTTTTATTTTAACAATAAACGCTTATTCAGTAACGTAGGCTCCCTCTGCATCTACAACTATTGCCCAATGCTCTGGTAGACTTTGCGCGCCCGCAGACCAGAATTCTTTTGGTCGTGAATTAAGAAAGTCGTCCAATGTATTTTTGAGATCCGACAGATGATGAAATTTTTTACCCCTTAAATAGTTCTTCGAAGCTCGAAACAGGTCATAGTCGGTATGTGCTAAGTCTGGTGAACACGGTGGGTGTGGTAGAATTTCCCATCGTAGCTGCGAAATAGTTTCTTGTGTCATCTTAGCGACGTGGGGTCGAGCATTGTCATGGAGAAGCCGAACTTGAAAACGTTTACTCCTTTTCTGTTTCATAATTTTAGCCACCTTTTGCAGTTGTGCAGAATAAATCTCTGCCTGTATTGTGGTATTAGTTGGCAGAAATTCGTAATAGGGCAGGCCCTCAGAATCTCACCAGCAGAGTGAAACTTTCTTCATTTCACGGGGCCGTTTAGCGGTCGGTTCTGGTTTTTCCCCTTTCGGTGGCCACTGACGCTTGCGCGTGTGATTAACATACAACACCCAGCTTTCATCCCTAATGATTATTTCTTGAAGAAAATCCTTTCTTTGCAGACGATGCAGGAGTGAAAGACAGATAGACATGCGTGTTGCTTTGTTTGATTCGCTGAGATTGTGCGGTATCCAAGACGAAACAACTTTCCTATATCCCATCTCTTGTAAATGTCGAAGGAACGTAGGATGACTGAAGTTGAGTTAGTTGGCTAATTCTCGTGACGACATATTAGGCTTTGCCTTTATAAGTGCTCGCATTTCTTCATCGTCCACAATCGATTCCCTGCCGGACCTAGGTTTTTCTTCAAAAGATGTATCGTCAGAATGAAGACGCTGATACCAACGGGAGACCGTTGAATAATTAACTATATTAGCCTTGAACACACCGCACATATTACGGGCTGCAGCTCTTGCAGAATGTCCTTGCAAGAATTCGTAATATGCGATTGCTCGAAGTGCACGTTGATCCATCTTTGCTCATACTGACTCCACGGAACAACTGACTCGCTTATGTATCCTGCGGCATGGAAGGTTCTAGACCATTCTTGTATCAAGAGACGCGGCAGCGTCTTGACGCCAAGTAATAAAAAAAAAAAATTCGACGCCACTAACGTCGCCACCGATCTCGACGCCACTGACTGACTGACGACACGCCGCGACTCTTTATACAGTAAGATGGGCTTTTAGCAGACGACTTTTAACTTTCAATCGACATTACGCGAAAACGCGGCGACAAATCGAAAATCTAATGACATTTTACCAATGTAATGTGATTTTTTCCTATCGATTTTGTTTGGGTCATTTTTCGACCCGTGTACTCAATCCCCTTGATCTCATAATATTCACCGAATTTCCGACCGAATTCACGACAAGAAATTTTTCCACCCTCGAGGGGTTTTCCGAATCGAATAAAGTCTTTCAGCCATGCCATAAACATGAAACATACGCCCTTATTAGGGTTGATTAACATTTGCCTGTCAACATCCGCATTTGAGGGGCTCTGCGCAGCCGCGAGAGCGCCACATCCGGGCGAACGCAGCGCCTCCGAGTAGCATCGCCTGCTACTAACTTTTTCGTTTCAATGTTTACCGTGATCTGACAGCTTAACCCCTAAATAGGGTTAGGCTGTGCAAAGTTAAAAAAAGTTAAAGTGCAAAGTTTAAAAAAAAGAAATGGCCCTTTTTAGGGCCATATTAATTTGACGACGGTTGTGACCTCAAAAAAAAACAAACGGCTCTTTTCAGAGCCAAAATAAATTTGACGAAGGTATTTCAAAATCGCAAATTTAGACCTCATGAAATTCTCTGACATGGACACAGCAACAATCGACTTACGTGATAACGGAGAAAATAAAGGCCAACCACACGAAATCGCCTAGCATCGGATACAGGTAAGAAAAAATCAGATACTGGAAAGTGAAGTTAAAGAATAGAGATCAGTTTCCTTCCTTGTACGACACAAAGATCCTCGTATTTTCATTATATGAAGAATTATTCGCGACCATTGGAAGAGTCTTGCGGTATGGGTAAGTTTAAGAGTCGAAAGTATCAAGATTTTCCAAGCTTCGAGCCGTCCCACGTGTCGCAGTCACAGTGACCTACAGCACTGACAAGCTCGAGGTGGAGGCATTTGCGACCTCAAAGAATCATGCGAAGCACGTTTAAGGCCAGGTGATGTTTGACGAAAGCATGACAAATACGAGCTTTAAAAAGCCATATGACCTGATTACCAGCGATGCCCAATAAACTGCGATCGACGTCACCGAGCACATGGCGAATCTCAACACGCTGAATTGAACTGTCGATAGCGGTCTGCGAGTCGGTCAGCAGAGCGAAGAACCTCTATCCCACTCTCACTCCGTAATGCTTCTCCGTAATGCTTCTCTGATTTTGGAAGCTATGAGCCACTCCTCAGGTTAGCCGCAGTTGATTTATATTCATAATATCGAAAATCAATTCGATACACTAAATTGAGCAAAAAGCAAAAAATATGAATTGTGGTATTTCTACCACAATTCATATTTTTGGCTTTCGAAAAATTGACAAATTGCAAGAAATAAAAAATGTTTCAGGTATCGAGAAGCTGCAAAGATGAATTTGGCATCAACCATGGGCAATGAAAATTACCTTACGCTAAACAGCACAGGATTCCAAAAGTCTGGATGTCGTTGGGCTGCCCGCAACAAATGCAAAATGATTTCAGGCGTCGGAAAGAGGCAAAAGAATTCTTATAGCCTCGCAAGTAAAGCAGACAAGTGCTTGCTCAATATAACATTTGGGATCGTTGGTAACTTTCGACGATGCGGCACCCGGAAACACGGTAGAAAACTCGTCAGTCCAGCACCATGGATGTCTGGTTCAGTGTGTGAGCCAGAATTGGGCGTAATTCTATTTATAAATACGAATACAAATTTATTTACATCCTGATTTCATGTGATTTATTCATACTTCACTTAGTTGTATTCGCATGCATGCATACAAATACAATTATCGTCACAAATATTCTGAACATACAAATAAATTCACATCAAAATCTGTGAATGCAAATGTATTCACAAAAAATTGCAAATACAAAAAAATTCACAAAATTAATTGTGAATTTTTTCGTATTTAAGACAAATTAAAATCAAATTCACAATGATTAGATTAAAATTTGCACCAAAAGTGAGTTGGTACGTATTTTGAGAGAAAACATTGCCTCGAGGCAAAGAAATTTTTGCACAAAACTTTTCGTGCGAAAATTTCTTTGCCTCAACACAATGTTTTCTCTCAAAATACGTAAGAACTCACTTGTGGTGTAAATTTTAATATAATTGTCGTGAATTTGATTTTAATTTTCTTCAACTTGAGGAAATTCACAACTCAAATTTCATATTTATAATGTAATATTTAAAACTCACAATTTTTTTTTCAAAAATTTCTGTGCCTCGACTCAATGTTTTCTCTCAAAATACGTAAGAACTCACGGTTGGTGTAAATTTTAATCTAATCATTGTAAATTTGATTTTAATTTGTCTTAAATACGAAAAAAATCACAACTTATTTTGTGAATTTTTTTGTATTTACAATTTTTTGTGAATACATTCGCATTCACAGATTTTGATGTGAATTTTTTTAATTCACAGGATTTCTTGTAAATATTCACATTTTTTGTGAATATTCACAATTTGTTCTGTAAATTTATTTGTATGTTCAGAATATTTGTGAATACAATTGTATTTGTATTTATATTCACATGAAAATCACGATGTAAATAAATTCGTATTCGTAATTATAAATAGAATTACGCCCAATTCTGGTGTGAGCGATGTTTCGTCGCATCTCTACAGAAAGTTTTGTTGACTCCGGTGATGAGATCCTTTGAGTTTGAGGTACCGAAGAACAAAAATATTAATTTTCTCTTGATCCGTCACATGAAAAATGTAAATGGGTACTTCTGATATTGAGTGATATTGACTGATGGGTTTTCCTGATATTCGTTTAACACGCAAATAAAAGAATGCAACTAGTGCTGGATTTTCAAAATTTTATATTTTTGTAGATTTTCTCCTGCTGCAACAAACAAACACAAACAAACATGGAAATGGTATATTAAAATGTCAAACATTAAGCAGTAACATTACGGTGGAAAGATTTTCCAAAATGTATATTTAATATCATTTTTTAAATTATACGTTGGGATTTTAAGGCATTCCTTTCACGAACTCGAATATTCAACAATTAACTAATTTTTGTCTATAAACGAGTAAAAATACAATCCCAATTTACTGGTAAAATTTGAAGCCATGTTATCGATTTTAACGAAAAATTACGTCTCTGAAAATCGTTTCATTTATACGGCGCTTCATGGAGATGACACGTTGTCAACATAGAAGAATTTGTGTAGCTGCGACTTCTCAGAGAAATGTAAAAATGCCTAAATCTACAAATATGCACGAACTTTGTCATTTCATCGTTAGATATTATTTTTAATAAGTGCCACTTTAATGTAGCAATGATCCAGAAGGGCGCTCCTAATGCCCTCACAAAATATGGGCCTCTGTAAAAGGAATACCTTAAAGAGTAACGCCCGTCCAGGGTCCCGAAAAATAGGAATAACTTAAGGAGTTTGGGGACAAATGGTGACGTGTTACCGATTGTTCAAATTTATACAGTAAATTCATCGTCACGTACTGAATGCACCCTCCAAATTTTAAATCGTTCTTCTACACCGTTTCTATCAAACTGATAATTGAAAGAAAAAAAACACTTTTCAACGTAGGAAGATGCCTGCGCGTATCGCTGAATGGCAGTGTTACGCACGAAATAGTGCGAAAAAATGTTAAAAATGGTATGAAAAATTGTCAAATCACTCAGTACATTAGGGTCATAATGTACATTCGGATCATAATGTGAAATGCCCTATGTTAAAAAGTTTTTCCAATTTAATTTTTTTAAACGATGTAGACGATCGTTTTCAAAATTGTAGGGTGCATTCAGTATATGAAAAAGAATTTACTGTACAAATTTGAAAATCACACTTCACCAATTATCCCCACACGTGCACAAAAATTGTGCATGTTGCTGCTGAAAGTACGTCTTCTTCACCTTCTACGACGACCCTCCACTTCTACCGCGACCGCCCCGTCCACGCCAGTGGCCGCGACGACCTCCAGGGCGTGCCGCCTGGCTATGCCGCCGCATGAAATGCGTGGCGGCGAACATATTTAGCTGAGCGATGATATTCAGCGTACGCTCCTCTTGCACGCGCCTCCCAGCACGATTTCCTCGACCTGCAATATGCAAAGCATTATTTTCTAAGATATTCATGAAATTAGAAAAACATGATTTATAACTAAGAATTCGCAATGAGGTTGTTGTATGTAAAGCCTTAAAATTCAAAATATGAATTTTTCTCATCATACAACGTCATGATATAGTTTTAGGTATTAGGAAGCCAAAAATATTGACCATTGATCAACCGCAGGCATTAAAATCTATAGGTACTGGGGCCAAAAAATATGGACTTCTCTTCCATCGATTAGAGATAATGAAATGTTTATAGGATTGGGCATCAGAGAGCCAAAAAATACATTTTTCTCGAATGAATAGAAAACAATAATCAACTCATAACTTTAGGGACCCTGGAGGGATGGATTTCTTCGCAGCGAACCGAAAGATTAAAACATTCATATCGTAAGATGCAGCGGAGCCAATCTATACATTTTTTAGATCAAGCAAAGACAATAAAGCATGTATTTCTTTACGGGCCACAAACTCTTTTTACCCTGACCAGGGTTAGAACATGTTTATATTAAGTTATAGGAAGTTGAAAAAAGGGATGCGCTTTACGCTGCACACAAGCAGTGAAAAATTCATGTCGGTAGGTATCTGAGGGCCGGTAGGTATCTGAGGAGGAAAAATATGCATTTTTCTGATGTAAACCGAAGGCAATCAAGAATTTAATACATTTTAGCCATGACACGCCGAAGATATGAACTTATTTTCCATGGAAAATACGCAGTGAAGGATTTGTTGTAAGGAACTTAAAAGAAACTTGGATTTCCTGCTGCGATCAGACACAATAACAAATTTGTTTCTTTAGTATAGTGAAGCTATACGCAACACCAAAAGTATGTCTTTAGTTTGGCAGCAAACAGGTAAAAATTTATATTCGGGTATCTAAATGCACAGAAAGGAATTCTGTCATCGCAAAGGACTAGAATAAATAGATTATAACCTTTGGTATCGGTAAGTAGAAAAATCCAGTATTTTGGTATTAAATAGACAGATTTTCATACAAACCGCCTAAGGTTTTGAAAAATTAAACATTGTCAAATTGTTGTTGACGTGTTTTATTTTCGGGACTTACGTCTATCTTTTCCTTCGTGCACTGGCTGATCTGGTGGTGCAGGAGCGGGCGAAGTCTCCATCGCATCTCCATCGTCTCCTCGTACTTCTTCCGATTCCTGGCATTCTTGGGAGTCGTTGTCACTCATGATCTAAAGAATAGAATGATTAATTGAAATATTTGAAAACAACTATTTCAAACTTCTAAAATAAAAACAAATGTTGGAGGTTACTTACTTTTTCGCGGTTCGACGGTTCAACCATGTACAATAGTACTTCCCATGTGTGTGATTTCAAACACTGATAGGGAGGCGCGGAATTTGTCCATTGGATATGCTAGAGTGCCTACTCGTTGCATTGGCTAAAGTAGGCCACCTATCGGGCGGCACATCCGTATTCGAGTGCAAAGACAGTGTTACCAATCGTATTATAATTTATAGTCAGCCAGAGACTTATTCAGTATTACATGTAAACGGTTTGGCGAGATAATAATAGCAATGGGATTGTAAATAGTGGGTAAACAGAATGAACAAATAAATTTTGCAAAATAACATGTACAAAAATTGCATCGACTTAAAGGTAATGGGAAAGATACCCATGACCAGGATGGAGGCAGGCAGAAAGTTCTTCTGCGCCTGCGCAACAAAGGTAAGCGCAAGGCACACATTTCGAATTTCAACATCCAAAACATTTGGCGGTTAATATTTTGTTTTTATAACTAAAAGTGTTGAACCGCGTGGTGGGATTACTCACCCAGTGTATTGTACCCGGTTGCACCGCAGAATACCTTTCTCGCCCGGAAAAAGTGCAGTTCTATTTTTCATACGTACCTCTAAGATTATTGGCATCATTGCAATTTTGTTATTTCTGGTATCATAATAAAAAATGTTACACGTGTTGGTGGATTATATATGTATATAACCCGCCAATAAACGCCACCACCATATATTATTTATATATATACATGGTCACTGCGCGCAGGCGTGTAAGTTTCTTAGATGATGAGTAGCGCTGTGAGTGGCAGAGTGTGACACTAATAAATCTGAACATTTCGTAAGGCTAAATACCGGGCGGTAGTTCTCCCTTCTGTCTCTGCCTCAATGAGGGGTACGAAAATGCCCGGTATTTTCGCTATGCGAAATATCCGGATTTATTAGTGTCACACTCTGCCACTCAGGACGCTAGTTATCATGCACTCAACGTGCATCCTCGCGCGCTGGCGTCATATATACATACACACACACACACGTGCATGCTCGCACGCACGCACGCACACACACACACACACACACACACACACACACACACACACACACACACACACACACACACACACACACACACACACACACACACACACACACACACACACATACCCGCAGCGCTCGAGCACGCACGTTCCATACATGATAAGCGCCATGAGTGGCAGAATGTGACAATAATAAATTCGGATATTTCGTCCCTTGACACTGAGAAAATGAGGATTCACAGCACCGTAATAAGATTATATATTGTTTAATCGCAAAAGTGTGTGATAATCAAGCACACTAAATATTAGGCAGTGCAAAGATGGGAAATAGAAAAAGTGGTAGTTGGCAAAAGTGCTACCTACCTTATCCATATCCGGTAATTATGCTCGGGGACCTCAAATTACTTGGTCAGAAAAATTAACGAGGACTATTGTTTGTTTTTAATAACCAGGAATAATTATTTACTATTAATTCGAGATCTATGTTCATAAATAATAAGTTCCTCGACATTTTTAGGAAACGACAAAGTACAGGAGAATATTTTTTAAATAAAATAATTTGTTAGATCGGAAAGTTATTACAGTTTCTGATATTTTCAGATTATGGACAGGTTCAGTACACACTTTGCCTTTCCAGCAAAATTTTAACTCGGCTTCCCATTTTCGACGCAATTCTTCGCCCTGCGGAACTTTAAACACTTTCCGCTGTTGTTCTTAACTGGTTAGACGTAGCTAGAGGCCGGAAAAAGTAACGAATTTTCGTGATTTTTTTTGGAATAACGTGTACAGGTTTTCATTGGATATATTGGACTAACTTCGCAGCGGTGTTTAGCACGTGGTGTCGCATCATGATATTGCACGAACAGAATCGTTCGTGTAGTGGCAAGCCTGGCAGTGCAAGAGACCTCGTCGCCATTGGTGGAATTCGCGTGTTTTGACGTATTTAACGCTTCAGAAATTGTGCCGCGGATTTACGGTGTGTATAAATTTAATAAGTTTATAAATAATTGTTTGCAAAGTATGTCAGATATATTTTTCACTTTCATATCCGGTTAATTAAATATGACCAGTGCGGTATAAGGCAATGAAATTTGCGCGACTTTATCAAGCGTATTTTTTTTCTATTGTTGTAGCCGCGTCGTGAAGAAAGCATCCGTGAGTCTTGGATCGAGAAGAACGATCTTTTCACAGTGGCGAAGTCTTCGGAGGATATTCTGTATCATTTTCTTCCATCATTGTAGGACGGGTCTTCAACCAGCGACTTTTGTCTCGTGAAGAACGACTTTCCCCGGTGAATTCGTCGAAGGATATTACTTTCCTGTGAGTATCATTTATTGTTGTAAAATGCCTTCCGCGAAATTAATAACATGTCATACTTCCCGTCGGTAAAAATTCTACAGCCAAGTGTTCTCTTAGGCGTATGACTTTTGGGACGAAAGAAAGAAAGTCGATGTTCGCCTTTCAACAAAGCATAACAAATTTATTTCTAAAAACGAACTTCGTTGCTCTGCTGATATATCTTTTAACACTTTTGGGGGCAAGTTACAGTCTGCTTTGGAGACTTTACTATGCAATTTTTGTTCGAACTATTTTAATTAGTGTACAATCACCCACCTTTTATGTCCAAACATTATGGGTGCATCACAAAATAATGTTAGCAAGTTTGGCTCCAGTTGTTTTATAAATGCTCATAAGTGTTCAAAAGAATGATGTATAGTGTCGTGCAGGTGATTCGATTGCCTTGCATCAGTCATTATAACTGTGTGTAAAGTGACTGCAAAGCTGCACTTTGCAGTGTATCTCTGTGGTTTGCAAGAGACGAAAGCTCTATGCAGATACTTTTGCTTTGCAAACAAATTTCTACCCCGCGTAACGCAAAGAAACTTTGTTTGGATATAAAAATTGGGAAAATACTATCTCTCGCTGTACTGACAATAGTGTCCATGCGAAGAAGTACAAGTAAAGGAAGTAATGTTTCATTAGACTTTCTCCACAGTACTATTTATGTGAAAAACTATGGCTAACATTTTATAACTTTTTTTAGAGATATTGGATGAATCATCAGAAGATATCTCTTGCCGCTGAACAACATGACAAGTTTGAAAAGAATGACTTGCCTTGAATCGAATGACTTGCCCGACTGCTTATCAAACTTGTCATTTTATTCAGCGGCAATCTGGTGATTCACTGAATCCCTCTAAAGAAAGTTATAGAATGTTACTCAGAATTTTTCACATGGACAGTACTATGGAGAAAGTCTAACGAATCATTGCTTCCATCACTTGTAGTTCTTCGTATGGACATTACTGCAAGTACAGCAAAAGGTGAGTTATCCCAAAATTTTATATGCAAACAAAGTTTCTTTGGTGTGAACAGTATACAAATTTGATTGCGGCACGAGAGTATTTGCAAAGAACTTGCGTCTCTTTCAAAGCGCATAGAGCACACTGTGAAATGCAGCTTTCACAGTCACCGTACACAGAGTTATAAGCGCTGACCCAAGGCAATGTTTTTATTTTTACGACATTAAATGCAATTTTTTAAAAACAGTTATGACTATTTATGATAAACTGATGCCGATCGCGTTCACATTTTTCTATAATGCATCCGCAATGTTTGGGCCTAGAAGGTGGGAAATTATTGAGTAGTTTAAATGCTTTGAACAAAAATTGGATTGTGAGACCCTAAGAGGAGGGAACCGGAACTCTACTACAAAAATATTTCAAGTACAATCTAGCTATATGTATTTATATCTTCCATTTCTACGTTAAAATTATTATGTAGTCTTCTTTTTGTAATTGGGATGGTAAATGTCCAACACGACTGTAAAAACGTTTGAAAGATTTTCACAGTCTGGACCGGCAAAAATTTTTTTAGAAGGAGCATCTAAGCTCACTTCATTTTAGAAGAAGCATTTAAGAATAATTTATTTTTGTCGCTTCCAACGATGCAAACTTCAACGTAATCGAGTTATTACACACTACTCATAAAATTGGGAAAAAAAAATAATGACATTTTTTAGTGATTTTTCAATTGCTCTGTTTTCGCGAAAAATCATCATAAGATAAAGTTTGAAAGAGCATTTCAAAGCTTGAAATCGCTAGTTTTTAAGCTTTTATTTAACAAATTGTTGGTCCTTTTGTTGTTAATATATCAAAAGAAACGCGGCAAAGAAAAATGTTCGTTTTTTTTTCTTGAAAAAGTCTACGACAAGGAATAATTTGTTTGATTAATGATGCAATCAGACTTATTTTTCTCGGATCGCCTTCTTTATTTTCAGCTTTGCAACTAGTCTGTACGATGATTTGCAGCAAATTCATGGACAATCGAAGTAAAAATGATGCTTTTGACTTTAATAATCGATAACTCATGAACCGATCTTTTATTTTTTCTTTTAATTTCACAATTTCATCTTTTGGGTTTTCTTTTAATTTGACAATTTTTCTTAGGCGGATTTAAGCTATAAAAATCATTTAGCGATCTACAACAAATTTGCAAAATGTTATTTTGGATAATAATGGAAATAAGACGATGAAAACAACTTTCGTTGTATTCCAACGATACAAACTTCAAGCCTGTAAATTTGAAGGGCGGCTTCGGAAAGCTAAAAGTATGCCCTTCAAGGTGAAAAAATCAACTTTTAATAAATAAAAATCTGTGAGATAGGCACGAAAGGAAACGTCAAAAATTGCGTTTGTTTCTTCAATCACAAAAGTTACGACGTCTTTACCCGGGGTGGTTTACAAAAACTAGCGCCCTAGGCCTGACAAAATTACCGACCCCTTTATGCCTAAGATCGGTATGGGTAGAAGAAAGAAGGGGGCGCGCGTGCTTGCGGATGTTGCCGACGCATGGCGCCCCCTTTTGCCGCGGCGCCCCAGGCCCAGGCCTGGCGGGCCTAGTGTATAAACCACCTCTGATCTTTACGGATAACTATCGCAACTATTAGGCTTAGGCAATGTTTCCAAGTTGATAGCGTCCACAAAAAGTATGCTACGTTGTTCCGATTTTTTTTCTGTTGTCCGAATGATGAAAGTTTTTGATTTGGCAAACATTTAAGATAAGTCATTAGAGTTTTAGACGACGATTATTTCGTTTAGTAGGTGGAAAACATTATTTTTCGACATTTACGGGTATTTTCGCTCATGCAGAGTCAAAAGTTGTAGAAATAAAAAAAAATTAAACTACTTTTATTCGTTTGTCTATTGGTCATTGACAAATAACAAATATATCCTTGCAAAGTAAAAAAATTCCATATTTTAACGCTTGCTTTATTTTGAAAATTAAACTAGATGTTGCAAGTTATAACCCCTCTATGTTTTCTATGCTTTTTTTAAATTCGAAATTAATCTTGTGAGAAACTAGAATATTGTGAATTTTTTGGAAAAAGAACTGTCTAAAAAGATAAAAAAATGGTGTATTAATTTCTTTAGAAAAAATGAATAGTACTAAAAAAGTGATGATTTACTTTAAAAAGCTTGAATATACCAATATACCAATTCAGCAAAAGATAAATTTCGTATTAAAAAGTTTTGGAAATACAGGGGTCGTTTTAAACTTAAAAAATACAGTTCCTTTTCCAAACAAAAAACAAGTTAAACAATCAAATTTGTAACATTCAGAAGGTATATTGTTTATTTTCAAATGAAAAATTTATAAACAAATAATATTACACTTTCAAAGACAAAAACAAAAATACCAGAAAACAAACTATTACACAGAGTTTTAAAACAATCTAAATGTTTTTTTTTCGTTCTCCAAATTGCCACTTTTCTTCAGTAAAAATACCGCGTTTGCGTCATTTTTCCGTTAGGTTTTGCGGCGTAAAGGAAGTAATTAAATTACTGAGAGGCATAAAACGTACCGCACCTGACTATTGCAACCGCGGTCGAGAAGAAATTAAAAAAGAATTGTTCAAACTGTTATTTTTGCATTTCTTCTTGACCACGGTTTCTCGATTACTTTCACCGTTAGTATTTTCAGCGCGTAAGCAGCAATCAAATTTGTCAAGAGGTGTAACAAGTTTCGCACCTACCGATCGCAACCGTGGTCGAGAAAAAACGCAAAAAAATGGTTAAACAATTATCTGGATTGTTCTTCAATTTCTCCGAGCTTTTTGCGATACCTGGTTACATTCATGTGACTAGAAGTTTGTTCCATGAAGAGATTGCATACTTATGTACGTTACTCCCGCGGCACCGGCCCCCACCGTCCACCTCTCGCAACTACAAGGCTCAAGGTTCTCACCTTATGGTATGGAAAAACATTCGCAGAAATCGAAGTGAGTTACAATAGAGAAGGTCAGAATATGCTATACGAGTTTCCTTGTTTTGGCGGAACCCCACTTATAAGGGGTTGAATGCATCTTTAAAAACTGTTCTCGCCCAAAATGAGCGGGGCGAGATTAAAATAAAATTATTATGTCAAATATGTATTGTATTCTTCGACTATCAGACATTTATGATGATAACGATAAATATGAAAACAAGTTGATGTTTTTAATGTTCTCGTACGCGTTCCTATGAAGATTTCCGTTGCATGGGAATGATACTGAAGTTTGCATCGTAGGACCGCAACGGATGTTTCGTAGTCCAATTTTGTTCGGCACGTTTAGCCTAAAAAAAACGAATTATTGCTTAAATACACCCAAATTCTTATTATATTTGTCATTAAGATCATGAATTACGAATAGTCGACGAATATAATGTTGTTTGCATTTTTATTTTTTCTTTATCTCGCTATAACGAAAAAAGCTATAACCAAATATATAGCAGCTATAACCAAAAAAAGGTTTTAGGGTGTGCTCAATCCCTTATAAGTGCGGTTCTGCAAAAACGAGAAAATTCGTATCGAACATTTTGGCTCACTTCACTTTCATTGTAACTCACTTCAAGTTCTGCGAATGTTTTTCCATACCAGAAGGTGAGAACCATGATTGTTTCAGAGTGAAGCGAGGGTAGTTTATATGAGTGTGCAATCTCTTCATAGAACGAACGTATATTGACATAAATGTAACAGTGTATGGCAAGAAGCTAGCTGATTATACGTCGTCATTGACCAAAAAATCGACGGGCTGTAGTACCGTTGAAGTTACTATCGTCACAATGCAACAGAAGTACTTCATCCCGGCTGGAAATTGAGTTATGGCGCTAATCACGCTCGGATCAGGTTGCCAGACTGCCATTATATGGCGCTAGTATGGCAACCTGATCACGGCGTGAATAAAAATGTAACGCTGTCCCCGATAATGGCGGGATCTGGCAGCCTGGTTACGCCCAAATCCGGCAGCCTGGTTACGCCCAAATCTGGCAGCCTCATTGGGCCGCTAGTATGGCAATCTGATCACGGCGTGAACAAAAATGTAACGCTGTTCCCGATAACGGCGGGATCTGGCAGCCTCATTGGGCCACTATCCTGGCGCCTCATGATAGCGTGTATACGACTGCCTGATCGGATGCAGTCCGATCGAAGCCTCTCCGCTGACATAGAGATCTTCTTCCCTGGGGTTGAGATTCTCTCCGCTGACAGGGGGTTCTTCTTCGCTGCCATTAAAACCCTCTCCGCTGGCATGGAGATCTTCTTCGCTGCCATTCGAACCCTCTCCGCTGACATGGAGATCTTCGCTGGGGTTGAGATTCTCTCCGCTGACATGGGGATCTTTTTCGCTGCCATTAAAACCCTCTCCGCTGTCATGAAGATCTTCTTCGCTGGTGTTCGAATCCTCTCCGCTGGCATTAAGATATTGCTTGCTGGTAGCTTTATCAAGGCTTTCCTGATCTTGAATTTTATCATTCGGGCCTCTTTCTGTAAATATTCAAATTTTTCGTAAACAAAACCACGTATATCATTCTCATTTTTCAAATTATATTTTATATTGATATTATACTATTTTTTATTTTTTTAATATCTTTATTTTTTGAATTATATTTTATATTGATATTGTTCTATACACAAGTATATAAAAATTCATAAATTATGTACAAGTTGAAAAAAGTAAGGTTATACATACCTGATACTTGAGCATTCGATGACCCATTCTCTTAGTTCTTCAACTTCATCTCTGTTCCAACGTTGCACATTTTCTTGACCAGGCTCTTCATCTTTGCTGCCATTTAAATCCTCTCCGCTGACATGGGGATCTTTTTCGCTGCCATTAAAACCCTCTCCACTGGCATGGAGATCTTCTTCGCTGCCGTTCGAACCCTCTCCGCTGACATGGAGATCTTCTTCCGTGGGGTTGAGATTCTCTCCGCTGACACGGGGATCTTCTTCGCTGCCATTAAATCCCTCTCCGCTGGCATGGAGATCTTCTTCGCTGGTGTTCCAATCCTCTCCGCTGGCATTAGGATATTGTTTGCTGGTAGCTTTATCAAGACTGTCCTGATCTTGAATTTTATCATTCGGGCCTCTTTCTGTAAATATTCAAATTTTTCGTAAACAAAACAACGTATATCATTCACATTTTTCAAATTATATTTTATATTAATATTATACTATTTTTTATTTTTTTAATATTTTAATATTTTTTGAATTATATTTTTTATTGATATTATTCTATACATAAGTGTATAAAAAATCATAAATTTTGAAAAAGTTGAAAAAAGTAAGGTTATACATACCTGGTACTTGTACCGATGATCGGGACTCGTCAACTTTTTTCTTCGAACGACATCTCCTACCACGCAACCGTGTCAAATACCGCTCCCTTTCTTTGCAATTCATAACGTTTTCACTTTATGTGCTCCTTTTTATATTTCGTGAAAACTTTCAAGTTTTAACGCAAACACGATGTATAAATTTGCAGTCGGGTATACAATACCCCTTAAAAACTTTTAAAAAGTAAAAAAAAACGCCAAGTAATAAAAATCCCTCAAAATCGTTATCGCTTGTTTCGCTACATAAAAAATTCTGATTTATCTCAAATATCTCAAACTATACTTTTTATTTAAGTTCACAAAATGGTTTTATTTTACTTCTTTAATGCAAATGTACAAAAAAAAGTGAAATCACTTTCATGAAATAGCCAAGCAAGTTTTCTACACATGTTGTACACAACATTTTTAAAGCTTAGGAATAATATTTTTGAAAATTTATAGTTTGAAAGAGCAAATTTATAGTTTGGAAGAGCAAACCATTATAGCAAAAAAAATAATATCACCATTAGTTAAAAGTACAAAGTAGGTACCACACAAGTACACTGGAAATGCTGTGCAACGACTTGGCGTGCATGGTTAAGAAAAAAGCTCGGGAAGTCAGAGAATTTTCCGTTCCGACCGCGCGCGAAAATAACTTCTGCGTCGATATATATATATATATATATATATTTTACATAATAACGTGGCATCGGCTACCAGGAGTATTAGCAACATTTCAAATTATAACGTTCCATTAACTAGCAGGGCTATTACCAATTATGTTCTACTGCCGCTCGCGCTAGTGTCATTCGTACAGTACGAAGCTACGTTATATTCGCTTAAAAGATGACTTGATAAATTGTTTTTATATAATTATCTTGTATTATGCAAATAAAATAACATTTCAAATGCCATATGGTCGAAGGATAGATCACTTATTTGAGCCGTACTCCACATAAATCTGGTTTTCACTTGCATAATAAATCGTGACGATTTATGTTTTGTTAACCCGAAAATTAACATGTTGAGATGACGAAATCCTTCGCCGAGCTTTTTTCTTAACCATGCACGCCAAGTCGTTGCACAGCATTTCCAGTGTACTTGTGTGGTACCTACTTTGTACTTTTAACTAATGGTGATATTATTTTTTTTGCTATAATGGTTTGCTAAAACTCTTTCAAACTATAAATTTTCAAAAATATTATTCCTAAGCTTTAAAAATGTTGTGTACAACATGTGTAGAAAACTTGCTTGGCTATTTCATGAAAGTGATTTCACTTTTTTTTGTACATTTGCATTAAAGAAGTAAAATAAAACCATTTTGTGAACTTAAATAAAAAGTATAGTTTGAGATATTTGAGATAAATCAGAATTTTTTATATAGCGAAACAAGCGATAACGATTTTGAGGGATTTTTATTACTTGGCGTTTTTTTTTACTTTTTAAAAGTTTTTAAGGGGGATTTCCTATTCTCGAATGTTTTCGAACTTCGTTATTAGGAAAAATATTTCAAATAAAAGAAAGTGTTGCAAGATTTTTGTACCAACCCAATATATATATATATATATATATATATATATCGATCGATCGGCGATAGTCTCTACTTTAACCCCTGCTCGATGAATTTCAACAACGTGAAAATGGTTGAGCTTTACGAAGTATACACAATCTTACAATAAATGTAAATAAGTATAAACCAATACGCGTTCAATATTATATCTCATTGCCACGGGAGATAATGATTATGAGGGCTGCGATTAATGTGCAATCAAGAGATAAAACACGTTTCGCATGGGTGACCATCGCAGTTTTATACCCAGCAGAACGAAACAGTGACTATGTATCTTCTTACACGCATTATTCAACAGTATCGAATCTATCGAATATTGGATTCCCAATGGCAATAGGTCAAATTTAAAAAAAATTGGGCTTCCTAACAATCTATCAATCAATGTATATACCACCGATAGAAACATTGCTCCGATACGCGTAGCTCACCATAAGAAGAAAAAGCATATCAATTTGCCATATATACAAGATACCGAGGATAACAATGTATGACATTTCACATAGATCAAGAACCTGTCAAGCCTCGTGAGCGCAGAACTAAACAGTGACAGCAATTGAAAAAATATATATGCTCTCGGTGAGTGAAGTTAACATAATTACTATATCGTTATATGTGCTAGACGAATTAAACAACAATCCATTATTAAGCAGGGGTTTGCATGCCATTAGATCAGAGGGTAAATTGCAATCACATGAGATTGATTGTGGAGCAATAAAAAACTCCACCATCTGACTACTAAATTATACCAGGAGGGGGTCCAAATCACCAACTACATTCGGAAGGCACGACATCGATTCATTGTAAAGGCTTATTTGCAGTGTTTTTGCCTAATTATAGAGAGTAGATGAAAGTGTGTAAAGACTAATGAAAAGAACGGAGCAAAGGTATGAATCAATATCATCAAGTTTTGAGTATTGACTACTGCATGTGTTGTTCATATGACGAATCGCTATCATGGTATCGATCACATCACGGCGCTGATCCCATATCATGGTTTGTGGAAGAACTGGAAAAACTAGCGCTGTGCATAAAATACATTTTCTGCGACAATCAATGCTCGTCTTTAGTTAATTCTACTGCGTTGGCGCAATGACAATAATTGTGTATTCAGTCATTACCCATCAGTAGAGGTAGAAGTTGAATTACTCAAGATACAATGGCGTATGCCCCACATAATATTAAATGAAATCAATAAATTGTCATTCCTTCGAACATTGGAAAGTAGGCAAACTTGAGTTTGAGTTTTCGCTGTTGGGATGTATACAAGTATCTTCTGCTTATGTATCCAGCACAACGAAATATTCATGTCTCATACAAACTACCTCTCCAGCTAGAAACACCAAAATATGGAATTTTTATGGTGCAGACTGGTAAAAAATTTGGACTTCACCAAAAAACGAAACCATGTATTAGGTCTTGGAATTAATTCGAAGCGTTTTTTTAATGAAAAAATAATATTTATTTCAAATGAAAAAAATTGATAAATTAAAGTATTGCACCTCGCTTTCTACTACTTTTGAGCATCTTTCCGGCAGGGTACGCATACCCTGTCGGAAGAAGGCCTCGTCTTTAGATGCAATCCACAAATCAACCCATTTTTGACAATCTTCGTGAGAAGTGAACTTCTGCTCAGACAGGCTATGAGCCATCGAACGTAACAAACGGTAATCAGAAGGAGCGTTATCTGGAGAATACGGCGGGTGGGGTAGGACTTCCCATTTAAGTGTTTCCAGATATGTTTACACCGGTTTTGCGGAGTGCGGACGAGCATTGTCGTGCAGCAAAATTACACACAACTTCACACAACTTTGTCGTATCTTTCGGAGTATTCCGGCCGTTTTTCTTTCAATGTACGGCTCAAGCGCATCGATTGCAGTCGGGAGCGATCCCCAGTTATGGTTTCATTCGGTATCAGCAGTTCATAATAAATCACACCCCTCTGATCCCACCAAATACAGAGCAGGAGCTTAAACCCATGGATATATGGCTTTGCCGTTGATGTTGATGGTTGGCCGGGCTTAACCCATGACTCTCTGCGCTTCGGATTTTCGTAATGGGTCCATTTTTCATCACCAGTGATAATTCGATGCCAAAAACCGAGAGAAAACCGGGAAGTAAACTCCCCGCAAAAACACTTTATTCGGCACAAATGTTGACATATTTAATAAATTATATAGTGTTGTTATTTACGATTCAAAAAGAAGTTATGTACAGCAAATGACATTCAATGATAGCTGTTTCACGGTGAATACATTACTGTCTGTAACGACGAAATACTGTACTACCTACGCCATCTCTTGAAAAATGCTACGAATTAATTCCAACACATGATAATTTTTTCGGCGCAGACGTCAAAAAAATCTAAGGCAAAGGACATTCCATTATTCACCGACTGCAAACTCACCAGAGTTAAACATTATCTCAATGCGGAATTCTATCCTCACAATGACTCGAATTTGGACTTCAAAAAAAAAAAAAGTTTCGCCATTTTGTTCAATATGTATTCTCAATTTCTCGATAATAGTAATCGTTTTTTTCTAACCATTGCGAAGTTTTTATGTGACGGCCCTCTCACGGTTAATGATTGATCACATCAGTACGAGCCTGTAAAAATGCTACCGTAGATGCGTGAATGGAGTTCGAATGCAATGAAGATTCACCACCGAATACATCTGCATATTGTTTCAATCTGACACGATCGCGTTGTTGAATATTGTCCATCGACCGACATTATCGGTAAAATTGTACAGATCAGCAAAACAACCCAGGGCTAAATGAATAAACAGTTTAAAAGTGAGTTTCTCAAAGATCAACGCCAGTCATGATTGGATCTTGTTACCGACTAGATCACGCTAAAACATATTCGTTATGACTGTGCCCACGTTTGTGGATCTACAAGTATTCATTGTTGGACGGAACTTTATCATGAAGAAAGTAGCAATTCTGAGAGCGGGATGCGTGCTCTCCCATCACATTTTCGCGAGTCTCATACCATGGAGACTTCACACAAAATGCGAGACATACGAAGTATCATGGTTGATTTGCAATAATCATGGTCTACAGTGGGCCCATGGAAACGTACCATATAGCATGGCTAAAGGTTTAAAAACGGCTGCAGTTGAAGGTTCAACGGAAGACAACATGTGTCCTTTCGTATATGGTAAGGGTCATGAAAAACGAGAATGGCTAGCTGATATACTAAATATGAAAAATGAGCTAGTTATTGAGTCGTTGAATATAGACTTTGACGATATAGATGTCTCAAGTAAATTAGATGAAAGTTCTACTCTACGATGTGCAAAGCATAAAAACAATTGTGCCTTACATAATGTATTTAAAATCCTTAACTGGTGGCTGAATAATAAAGATTCGTGCAAATAAAAGAAATGTATCATTATGTAAATTTTTATTCTCCTCACTCCGTACTTCGTTACGTCAACATCATCTGATATCAGATTGTTCAACTGGACACAATATTTCTTTTGAATGTGAAACTCAATTTTTTGTATGCAATTTAATTAAAAATAAAATAATATAATCGCCCAATGATGGTCGAATACATTTATCAGTATACGTTCGATAGATGTTCGAGAGCCATTCAAGAGACTTTCGAAAACGTTCATAAGATGTTCAGAAGACATTCATCAGAGGTTCGAAGACGTTCCGAGACTTTCGAAGACGTTCAAGAGATCTTTGACGATATTCATAACACGTTTACAGACGTCGATGAGGGGTTCAATGACATTTAAGAGACTTTTAAATATATTTACGAGGGGTTCGAAGACGTTTAATAGACTTTCAAAGACATTCACGAGGAGTTTGAAAACGTTTGAGAGATTTTCGAAAACGTTCGTGAAACTTTCGAAAACATTCATAGTACGTTTGGAGATATTTATGAGGGATTTGAAGACGCTTAAGAGACTTTCAAGGATATTCATGAGGGCTTGGAAGACGTTCGTAAGACTTTCGAAGACATTCATGATACGTTTGAAGACATTTATGAAGGGTTGGAAGCCGTTCAAGAGACTTTCGAAAACGTTCGTGAGACTCTCGTAATACGTTTGAACACATTCATGAGGGGTTCGAAGACGCTCAAGAGACTTCCAAAGACATTCACGAGGGGTCTGAAGACGTTCAAGAGACTTTCGAAGACGTTCGCGAGACCGAATATTATCATGACGTTTGAGTTTGGGCCCCAAACGAACCCAAACAATCCCAGCAAAACTCAAACGTCATGAAAATCTAGGGTTTATGAATGTCGTCGACAACCGTATTATGAATGTTGTCGAAGATCTCTTGAACGTCTTTAAAAGTCTCTTGAACATCTTCAAACTCCTCGTGAATGTCTTTGAAAGTCTCTTAAACGTCTTCGAACCCCTCGTGAATGTATTTGAAAGTCGCTTAAACGTCTACGAATCCCTCATCGATGTCTTCAAACGTATAATGAACATCGTCAAAGATCGCTTGAACGTCTTCGAAAGGCTCTGGACATCTTCGAATCTCTCATGAATGTCTTTAAACGTCTCATGAACGTTTTCGAAAGTCTCTTGAATGTCTCACGAACATTTTCAAACGTCTCATGAATGTCCTAGAAAGTCTCTCGAACCTCTTTGAACCCCTCATGAATGTCTTCAAACGTCTTATGAATGTTTTCGAACGTCTCTTGAATGTCTTCAAACGTTTTATGAATGTCTTCGGAAGTCTCTTGAACGTCTCACGAACGCCTCTCCCAAATCTTCGAATGCCTCGGAAACTGGTAAATGTCTCGACCAGCATTGAGCGATTATATTAATTTGTTTTCAATCAAATTCCATACAAAAAATAACAGTTTCACATTCGAAAGTTATATTGTTTTCAGTTGCACAATCCGATATCAGATGATGTTGACATAACGAAGTACGGAGTGAGGGGAACAAAAAATTACATAATGTTACATTTCTTTTATTTGCACGAATCTTTATTAGTCAGCCACCAGTTAAAGATTTTAAATAAATTTTGTAAGGCACAATTGTTTTTATGCTTTTCACATCGGAGAGTAGAACTTCCGTCGTATTTACTTAAGACATCCATATCGTCAAAGTCTATGTTCAACGACTCAATAACTAGCTCATTTTTCATATTTAGTATATCAGCTAGCCGTTCTCGTTTTTCATGACCCTTAACGTATACGATAGGACACATGTCGTCTTGTGTTGAACCTTCAACTGCAGCCGTTATTAAACCTTTAGCCACGCTATATGGAACATTTCCATAGGCCCACTTTAGACCATGATTATTGCGAATCAACCATGATGCTTCGTATCTCTCAGATGTTGTGAGAAGTATCCATGGCATGGGACTGACGAATATATAATGGGAGGAGAGCACGCATCTCGCTCTCAGAATTGCTAATTCCTCCACGGTAAAGTTCCTTCCAACAATGAATCCTTGTAGATCCAGAAATGTGGGAAACGGATTACGGATCTAGAAATGTGGGAAACGGATATGTTTCAACGTGATCTAGTTGATGACAAGATCCAATCATGACTGACGTTGATGTTTGAGAAACTCATTTTTAAATTATTTATTCATTTTGCTGGGGGTTATTTTACTGCTCTAGAGAATTTTACGGATAATGTCGGTCAATGGATAATATTCAACGGCGCGATCGTGTAAGATTGAAACAATATGCAGTTGTATTTGGTGGTGAATCTTCCTTGCATTCGAACTCTATTTACGCATCTACGGTAGCATTTTTACATGCTCGTTCTGATGCGATTAATCATTAACCATGAGAGGGCCGTTACATAAAAACTTCGCAATGGTTAGCCTAAGAACGATCACTATTACAGTCGTAATGACATTTACGAAATCGAAAATACATATTCAACAAAATAGCGAAACTTTTGTTTTTTGAAGTTCAAATTCGAGTCATCGTGAGGATAGAATTCCACATTGAGATAAAGTTTGACCTTGGTAAGTTTGCAGTCGGTGAATAATGTCATGTCCTTTACCATAGATTTTTTTTACATCTGCGCCGCAAAAGTTGCATGCGCCAACGTATTACAAATAACTAACGACATACATTGATTGTGGCAGAAAAAGTATTTTATGCACAGCGCAAGTTTTTCCAGGTCTTTCACAAACCATGATATGGAATCAGCACTGTGATGTGATTGATACCACGATAGCGATTCGTCATATGAACAACACATGCAGTAGTCAATACTAAAAACTTCCTGATATTAATACATATCCTTTGCTACGTTCTTCTCATCAGTCTTTACACACTTCCATCTACTCTCTATCATTAGGCAAAAACACTCAAAATAGGCCTTTACGATGAATCGATGTCGTGCTTTTCGTATGTAGATGGTGATTTGAAGCCACTTATTGGCATAATTTGGTAGTCGGATGGTGGAGTTTTTATTGCTCAACAATCGATCTCATGTGATTGCAATTTACCCTCTGATCTAAAGGAATGCAAATAAAACTAGCACGTATAACGATATAGTAATTATGTTAACTACACACACTGATGGCGTATATATTTTTTTCAATTGCTGTCTCTGTTTAGTTCTACGTTCACGCGGCTTGACAGGTTCTTGATCTATGTGAAATGTCATACATTGTTATCCTCGGTATCTTGTATCTATGGCAAATTTATATGTTTTTTCTCCTTATGTTGAGCCACGCGTATCGGAGCAATGTCTTTTTCGGTGTATACACATTGATGGATAGATTGTTTGGAAGCCCATTTTTTTTCAATTTGACTTGAATAATGAGAGTTGAATAATGCGTGTAAGAAGATACATGGTCACTGTTTCGTTCAGCTGGGTATAAAGCTGCGACGGTCACCCATGCGAAACGTGTATTATCTCTAGATTGCACATTAATCGCAGGCCTCATAATCATTATCTTCCGTTGCAATGAGATATAATATTCAACGCGTATTGGTGTATACTCATTTACATTTATTGTAAGATTCTGTATTTGTCGTAAAGTGCAACTACTTTCACGTTGTTGAAATTCATCGAGCAGGGGTTAAAGTATAGACCATCACGCGTTCAAGTCGATTTCTCGCCACATTAACCCGTCACCGCTGTGCCCTGGACCCATGCGTATAAAATGCCTATACATCGAATTCTTCAATCCTTCCAGATGTGATATTTGGACGATCAATGACTATTGATGTTTAGTTGATTTAGTTCATAATCGTCGGCGCTCAATTCGGCTTTACGTTTTCAGCACTTCGATGAACTTGACGATCCGTTGCTCCCACGCAACAAAATCTTCGACCGAACTCGAGAGCGTGGCTTGGTTATGCAAGATTTGTTCTGATGGTTCATTGTAACCATATTAACGAGTTGAAATGTCTTCCCAGAGAGATTTCGTTAACTCAATGCTTCATTCAAAGTGTGGCCACTTTTGAGCGCTGTCAATTATTAAAAATAGTCTCGTATCAGAAATATTTTCGTCATTCCCTTCTAGCTCGGAAAATGTAATAGAATCACCTTCACCAGAGTTTTTTAATATCGCGTTGATATCTATTACCGCGGAAAGCATGAAAAATAAATACATACACAGAACGAGCCGGTCGGGATTCAACGGGAGTAAAAAAAATTATTTTGTGAGTATTGCAGACTTCGAGTGCATCTGTGCTCAAATGGTGCATGCAGCGGGATCAGCGGTCGACGCCTAAAAAACGTCTCGCTATAGATTCCTAAAGTTTATCGTTTTTGTAATAAACACCTCGATTTCATATATGTGTTGCGGACATCCAAGGCATTACTTGAGCGGAATGTAATTTTTTTAAATGTTCCCTATGCTCGGCGGGTGGCTTCGAACGTCAAGGAAGAACAAAAATGTCTTAACCATGTGACTGATTTGGTAAGAACTGTATAGCCTCAAGCGTCACTTGAATCGGTTTGATGTTGCTCTCCGAAGAGCCCTACGATTCGTGACAGACTAAAGTTCATACATACTTCCTCAGATCGTTGTATATACGTCTGATGGCATCCAATACATTTGATGGAAGTGGTTTGTAATCGGTTGGAAAGCCTCGTTTCTCACCTGAGCTCGTTGATACGAACACCACGACTCTTCACCGGTTGGACATCTCTCATGGTGTGGATTTGCATCGGTTGAACTGTAATGATCGAAGGTCGCCCATATTGCCTCATGCATATCGTGAACAAAAGCAGAATGGCGTCGAATAGCAAGTCCATAGTACACAGTGAGCTTGTCAATAAATTTTCCTGTCAGCTGTCCTTTACCACCAAGCCTTTTGTTTTTTTTTACTAAATTACGAAGGCGGAATCCCATACGCTTTTGGACGTGACCGATGCATTCTTTTTTTATAACTTCTACGTCGTCATAAGGATGAGAATTTACTAGCCCAGTGTACGTTTTCGAATCTCCATCTCCAATATAGTAACGGTACAGGACATTATATTTTTCTATTGAACGCTTGAAGATTTCGATAATGAAGTCCACCTCCATTTTTCCCGAGGAGCCTTCGTGATTTTCACTGCAGTTATCTTCGTGTGTTTCGTACCATTCTTCGTATTCCGCATCATTTAGCTTATGTTTCCACGATTCACACATTTTACAATCCGCACTTTTTACCACAAGATCAAGTACTTTTCAGGTACCAATGCCAATTCAGGTTTCAATGCCAGGTATACGACCCTTTTCATCGAACAATGCATTGAAGGTCGGAGGGAGGGTCGAGCGCGCCAGACGGCAGACTAGCCGGTCGTTTACGCAACGGATTCTTCTCCTTCAACGCTCATATCTCACTCAATTTTGTTCGGATCGACTTGAAATTTTCAGGATATATTCTCAGATACTTATACTTCAAAAAAATGCAATAAAAAAATCTTTTTTTTCAAAATCGCAAGTTGGGGTAACCCCTTAATTTGATGGATAACCACTCGCGTACTATGGCTTCCGTTAGCCTCTCCTGTTGATTTAGAAGATGGCAATGTTGGAGATTCCGGCATGCAACTGTAACATAAAAACGGCATTGTTATTTTTTTGTAACAAGGTAAATGGTAGCCCATTTAGAAATATAACCTGCTACGCTTGAGTAGTTTATTATTTGAAATCATTTACCGTATAGACCCTGTATCTCTCTGTCGCTCACAACCCGATAGCCCTCGCGTCCCAACGTCCGTTTAAGTACGAGTTTGAATGGTTGATTCTGGAACCACACGATTGATTGAAAAGAACTCGTCAAATGTGTCGCTCAGCGTCGCGTTGCTGCGTCATGCAGCGTTCAATATGGCTGCGCATGAAGTGGCGTGTTGCGCCTGCGTGTACATTGGGCGGCCATCTTCTCTATCGAAGACTCCTCGGCGGGGAGGCGAGGACTGCCGAGGACCGAGAGTACACCACGTGGCGTACACGTATCTATTATTTATGTCTCAGTGCATGGGATATTATAACGTATATGTATAATGTATATGTATAATACACATGCTCTATACATATAACGTATATAACATATAATGCACATGCTCGTTCCTTGCAATATTTTAATTTCATCTTGTTTACAAAGCAGCAGTGGTGGTGGATCACATATGTGGCAGTGGCGCGTGGAACACATATGTGGCATACATATATACTGTAACGTACTACACGAAACACCTCAAGTGTCAAGTGACTAACCTCACTTTCATTACAGTGACCGAAAACCGAAAAAAAACGGTCAAGTGACTAACCTCACTTTTATTTCAGTGACTAAAAACCGAAAAATAACGCTCAAGTTACTAACCTAAAAAAACAGTGTTCGGTCACTGTTCAGTCACTTTTCTCGGTTCAAAAAGGGCAGAAAATGACCGTGACCGCAATAGGGTTATTTTGACCAATTTTTGGTATTTTTTAGGTCTCCCAATCCACTAGGGATAACTTGTAACTTGTTAGAAGCCAAAATAAAGATAGTAGCCGACGCTGTAGCGGTGAAACTTAATTTCCTAAATAAGAATCGGGAGTGTTTAGAGATGGATGAAGTTTGCTGCCTCAACTGGGCGATCGAAACGACGAAAAATAAAAGAACTTCGTCAAAGTCATACCGCTGAAGAGTTGTGCTATGCAGCGCAAATGAGTCTTCGCTCTTCTGGAGACATAGATTCGTCGAAAATTATCGAGAACGATATATCACCTGCCCCTGCCCCAGCGATGTCAAGGGCAGAACATACTAGACTATCCGCAGAAGAAGCTCTTTCGGTCATGGTCGAAGCCAAACTCACCAGACATCAATATAATACTATAAGAACATCGATGAAAGATCATAACTGTCACTTATATCCGAATTATAAAGCAGTTAGCGAGGCTAAAGCATTAAGTTACACACCACGATCTAGTATACCTATCACCGAAAATTGTGATGACAAGACTTGCTGGACCACCCGTCCACGCGTATTCTTCTTAGTCAGAGAAAAGTTCTGCAATCAGTGCATATGGACCACTTGGTAAATGGGAACTTAATCTGTAAATGAGGGTGTGACGGAAGTTTCGGCCAAAGTGTATATAAACACAGATTGCACAATGACAGTTCGGACATTCGGACGTAAATATATTCTTAACATCACTTGTGCCACTACAACTCACATTTTTTTAGAGTCGATCTACCGACTCCGGTAGTAACATTGAAGAATGCAATTCTTCCATGAAAATAAACAATCTACGTAGGATAAAATAGAGTATGTTGAGAAACAAACCTCATCCTTAAAACCATTAAAAATTGGAATCGATGGCAGAAAAGTAACAGTTGATTATAAAATTCTGTTTACGATGGTCGATGGAAAAGTCTGCAATGGTGTTACGTCTACGAGTTCTTCACAGAGATGCTATTCATGTGGAGCTACGTCAAAAGATTTTAATAATCTCGATAAAATCCTGGAAGTAGAGGTGAATGAAGAGAACTTGAAATTCATAATGTCTCCGTTAGATGCATGGATTCGATTGTTTGAGTGCCTTTTGCATCTATCTTACAAACTCGATCTGAAAAAGTGGCAGGCACAAACCGAAGATGAAAAAAAATGGTTAACGGTCGAAAAGCGCAAATACAAAAATCGTTGAAATCTTAATTCTGGTTAATAGTGGATCGTCCAAAGCCTGGGTTTGGGAGCACCAATGATGGAAACACTGCATGGCGCTTTTTCGAAAACCACGAAATAACATCAATGATGACTGGCTTGAAAGAAGAACTTATAAACAGATTTCACGCAATTCAACAAGTTATCGTTAACGTTTCGTTATGTTTCAAGGGAAATACATTTCAGCGGCGTTATTGAGAAGTTCTGTTAAATGAAAGCAAGACAACATGTAAAATAGTTACAAAGCAACAGCTTTGTTTTTAAACATATAAGTACAATAAAAGTTACCTTCTTATTTTAGTCTTTATTATTTCTTTGCACTCTACCTGCTAAGTGCTGTGCTGAATGCTAATCCGTAGTCTAACTTTTTTACCCATATCATAAGTAGGGCGTATAGTAAAATTACGTATCATTAATAATACATCTATTTTTTAACAAACCGGGTGCATCATTTCCATGCCGCCGGGCCTCCGACAGGGTTAATCTGCTACTGGTGAAGGTATAGGACGCATGCGCTTGCACTAAGGAAAAACAGTTTCACAACTTAAAGAGAAATATTTTGCCTTTCAGTTTTTTTTATCCTACAATTCGCTGGTTGACTGTAAAAGAAGCGTTGCGTGTGCGAGGAACTTTTTTTTAATGAATAAATAACATTTTGATGAAAATGTTTATCATTTGTATTCTTCATTTATTCTACGGCGAAAACATTTTCTCCCTCATTTACGATTCGATGACAGATTTTTATACATTTTTACATAGTCAACACGTCGAAAACGATGGCGAGACGACTGTGATGTGAACGGCTATTCGACTATGGTATTCCAACGAATTTTGTATTTCCCACCATGCTCAGAGATGATGGAACTTGACGCTGTTGTATTTTCCGTAACTGCATGTAGAGTTTACCATTGCGCGCCATTTGCAAAATACTCTCGATAATGCGAACAGCTGTTCGACGATGGTGTCGCATCGAATTTATTCTTTTCCGCCATGGTGTGCTCAAAGTCGGTAGAACTCGACGCTGTTGTATTTTCCACCCATGTACGTCATGTAGAGTTGACCATCGCGTGCCAGTTTCCACAAACTCTCGAACGTTTTCGAATCTTGGTCGTAGACATCCATAAGTCGCGATATCCATAAAAGGACCGTGAACTCATTCGCGATGTCAACGATGTAGCATTTCCCAAACTTGGTTTGTACGGCTTTCATGTTGGAGATTGGATGATCCGATTGATCGGGGAGTTCTGACAGTTTCTTCGATGGGAGCAATTCCACTATCGGGCTGACCTTTTTGATACTCGAGAGATCCATTTTTCACACTTTTCTCCTTTCAAAGCTCTTTTTGGAGAGATGTTGATGTTGCGATGGAATAGTGCAGTCTGAGCTTGGTCTACCAAACTATAAGCTCCCTCGTAACCCTACCACTCAAATTTTCAAACTCCTACCCTCTTTTTCAATAATGAAAAATAGATTCAAAAACGTCCGCAAAACCCCATACGTGGAGAATGTTCCCCCTCCCGATATTGTTCACAGTCCCAACGTTGAGGTGGGGCGCCATCAATGTGATCTTTAATCCGTGGCGTTTTTTAATGCTCCATGCATGGATATGATATTCCTTTACTGTCGTTCCGATTCGCAATCCGGGAAATACTTTGCACCAACTGCGGCGGGCCAACACATCAAATTTTCACACGCGACTCGTATCTTACCTGCCTGAACGTATACCGGGCCGATTGTGAGTATCATCTTAAAACTTTTGTATCATTCTGAATATCATTATGTTTGATAGATTAGTATCGGGCATGTTTTGTTTGTTTCAGAATGACTATACCGCTGCGGGTATTGAAAATAAAATAATTTTAACAAATGAAAAAAACAGGCAAACCCACAGCCGCACACATACATACACACACCACAGATTTTATGTATAGTCATTATATACTATGTGATAGTATATACTATGTAATAGTATATACTATGTAATAGTATATACTATGTAAAGTCATTGTTTATTTAATGTAATGAATATTAAACTATTGATTTAGTGTCATTTCATTCAAAGCATTCTTTATACCCCCTCTCCCTTCCTTCCACACAAACACCCACGCACGCACGCACGCACACATACACACACATCACTCGCGACGGCGGCTTCCCCTTCCCACCAGTCGCTCTTCGGACCACATGGCTACCCCGTCCATAGAGACCCTGACATCCTTCTCCGTGACGTCACATACCCGCGCCCGGCTACCCCCCCCCCTGCCGTGCATACCCCCCTCACTTAACATCCCTGCGCTGGACACCCTGCCCCGCTCCCCCCTGAAATCTCGGAGTTAGAACTGGCATTGCTACTCTACTATTAAGATCTGATTCTGCGATGAAGCATGGGCGATATTGCGTTTCCGAAAATTCTGACAAATTTCCAGGCGCTTGACCAGACGAAGTTCGACGTATCGAAGGAAGGAATCAATGCAGCACTTCCGATTTCGAAATCTCGGAGGCTCGAGCCAATAATTCATCGCCCCAACGTCGCAGGCGGACTGAGGGAACCCCATGCACCCCGAGAACCCATAAGGGACAGGGCTAGGCCGGTTAATGATAGGGACCGAATTGCTGCTGCGAGGGCTAGAGAGAACAGAGGGCGTGCACGCGGGAACTGATTTCTTAGCTGAACAATTGCTTCACATTATTGCAAAATTAATGTAATACATTTTCATTAAATAATTACGAGGAGGCGCGATGTTTTTCTGCAGAATTCGGTACAGCGGAGTTTTAACTAAATAATCGATGTGTCAGTCTGATATTAAGATCGTCTGGTCGAAAACACCGGCTAGCCATAGCGAAAGGACTAGATTTCAATGTAAAAATTGACTTCGTGCCTTGTGAAAAAATTAATAAAAATCGTTAGAATGCAATGCTCTGTGTGTGCTTTATTTACCAATACAGTAACGAGGTTATCCATGGAGCGAGGAGCGTCGAGGAAAGTGGACCGTGAGCCAGCGAGCCACTTTAAGGGGCCAGATGCAGTCAGAATTTTCAAAAAGTCAACTTTTTTACATTTTCTTGAAGTATGATGTTTCGAAAATATTCCCTGAAAATGTCAAGTCAATCCGATGAATAGTTTCGAGAATATCCCACAATTCGTGAAGGGACGTCGGGTCCCCATGACAGGTAGCGGACGACAGCTGCAAGCAAACGATAATACCCGGGAAGGCAGAATGCTTCGAAGACAACAACAAATTGATATTTTGGAAGCTTCCACATCGGCAGAAGCCCTTTTGTATGGGCCAGGAATTGATGATTCAATGTAACTAATTTTTTAATTACTATTTCTGTACATAAGTCAAGAGTAAAATTGGAAAACTCTTTCAGAAGTTTTCAAAAATGTATTACTCAAAAATTATGAACTTTAACAAAATTTTATAAAGAATACTTTCGTTTTAAAATTGCCCAAAATATTCAAAAATAATAATTTATCCCGAAAAACTTAAATTTTTTGACAAATTGTTTTAACAATTGGCTATAAACAATTCAATGCCTGACTTTTCGGCAAAAAATTTTGATATTCGGATTCAGTGGATCAAAATACACAAAAAAACTTAGCTTCATCCATCGAGCTCAAAATTTTAGTCACATATATTACCGTATCCACATCGAAAAACTTTAAACGCGTTTTTTCTCGAAACTATGTTTTTCAAGTCGGTGACCACTGTAATTCAAAAACCACTCGATGGATTTCGAAGAAATTTAGTGTGCTTATTGATAGCATTAAAATCTAGTCCTCAATCGAAGGATTTTCATTTTTGTTGAAAATTTATATTTTTTTTAAACAATAGACGAGCGATTTTTTGGTCGCAAATCGAAAGTTATTTGTCGGAAGCCGCCATTTTGTTAATTAAAAAAAAAGCTTAGATTAAGGACTAGATTTATTATTAAACTAATTATTTATTTGTGTTTTTTTTAAATTGCAGATGATCCAATAAAATGTTATGATGGTCACCGCAAAGCACCACATGCCGAAGGGGGTCCGACAAACATGCCGATATTTTTATAAATAATCAATATTTTTCTTTAAAAATTTGTACAAGTCAAGTTGAAATATAACATATAAAGTCTGTGTAACCACGTTTGAAAAACAAACTTAAATACTATAAAAAAAGATTGTCAATGCTCGTTTTTTCACGCCTCTGACTGCATCTCACTCCTTAACGAGTTACACCGAGCTTGTGCCCGAAAAGAGACGAATTTTTTTCAGGGAAAACGTGTGCAGATGTTCAATTTTTTTTCTACATTCAAGAGTATGGTTTTAAGTTTCTTTTACAATTACTGTATTGAAAAATATTCATCAATGTGGTAGATACGATGCTTTGTGCAGACTGCTGTTTCAAAAACGTCCTTCGCGCTGACCACTGCTGCTCGGAAACAAATTATCCGACACAAAAAAATTAACGCATTTAGTTTTTGCATGAAATTATCTTGGACGAAGGATTCAATAATATTTTATTTTTCGAAAAAAAGGCCGCAATCCAAAGTGAAAGTAGTGATTTTCGGCGCAAAAACCCTTTATTTACGTTGATAGAGGGAAAAAACTATGCATCGAAAAGAAAATTTCCTTCCTTCAACGCTTTTTGACATATAAAAGAAGCTTGTAAAATTTCACGTTGATCGGCACTGATTTTTTAGATATCGTGGTCACCGATCTCGAAAAAGTAAATTTGAGAAAACGCGTTTAAAGTTCGCCAGCTCTCAAAACCTACCTATAACCACCCATAACTCCGTAGATTTTAAACAGATCGACGTGAAATTTTCGGAGGATATTTTTGCAATGTTATATTTTGAGAATGCGTCAAAAACCGGAAAGCGCAATTTAAAAAAAATTAAACTAGGTCCAAGCCCTTAAGCCTACGTTGACACGATGGGTCATTTTAATCCGAAAAAATTATAAATGAAATGCTCACTTTCCCAAAAGTGAAAGCTTTCAATAATTTATTACAATAATTCAATGTTATACTTTCCGAAATGAAATTGTGCAGACATATTAAGAAGCGTTTAAAGTGTATCCCAGATTTTCTAAAATAAAAACTGACTGAAGGGTTGTTAATGGCAGATGGATGAAGTACTATCCGGCTTAAATAGACCTAGTGTGTGACAATCATGGCCAAATATTAAGTGTGTCAACGAAGGGTTGCGACGAATTTATAGTTCAACCAGCTGTCCCTCGCTCGTTGTCCTGATTTCGCCGTTTCCGCAGTGATACAGGCGATATTTGGTTGGATGTGACCCAACCATGTATCGGCCCAAGCCTGCGTTACTTCACAGGAAAGCTCGCTGAAGCCGCAAATCGACGATTGCAGTGGTTGCAACAGCGGTTGCAACGATAAGAAAAACATCACTATCCAATTTTTTTCTTCGCGCAACACAACTGCAAGGATATGTCTCATCATCCTCGCCGACAATAGTAGTGCAAAGGTTATCGACGAAATGGCTGCATGCCAAGTACAACATACGGTTGCATTGTTGCGTATTCGGTTGAGTCACATCCGGCCAGTCTATGTGGCCCTCGAGATCTTCAGGATGTACACGATATGGCGCGCGATATCATGAGGCAAAATACGCTCCATTTATTCAGACTACACAAAATGGTCTATACATTTGTGTATACTCGGCCTTTAGCATCATCCAATGCGCGATATTCAAATTTCACGATGGCAATCACAAACGTGCTCTCCACAAGTAGGTCTTCCACTTCGTATGGCTCTTTGTATTCATGCACGTAATCATCGGACTTTCCGTATGCTGCAGCGGCTTTTTTATTCACCTGACGAACCTTTCGAAGTCACTGGCTCGAATCTCTCATACCGTTTATTTGCTTTGCCCTCTGCCGCGATCATGCGAACATATACCATACGACGATCTATGCTCTAGGAGCGTGTGCCCCTCAATGAGGAAAGGAACGAGGCTGAAGCTCGTATCGTTGGAATGCAACGACTATTTTTCTTCTTCATTTTTCATAGTTCATTCAAAGCCCTTTTTGCGAATTGAATTTGAAAATCGAATAGAAATAATTAATTTTTTTTCCATTCCAAAGATGCAAAAGTCAACGTCATAGGAAGGAGGGAAAACATGTTGCGGAGAATTCAGACACGTGGAAAACGCGAGCAAAGTCGACACGTCATCAGGCAATCCAAAGAATGGCGCATCTTGATTCCATATATATGGCTGTCCATACCGACTAAAAGTGTAGATATACTTGTACGATGAATTCTCGTTCCGTAGAGCGACTTACAAGGAACATCCCTCAGGTGTCCGCCTCCGATTTTGTTGAAACTCATATATGTGATAGAGCATCGAAAACTTTGAGACACGTATTTTTTTTATCGGCGGAAAAACGGATTTAAGGGGGGAAACCGCCCCTCAAAGAAAGGCGTGTCGAGGGGTGATTTTGTAGTTTCACCCAGAAGCAATCCACCTATCTGAATGAAACAAAAACGAAAATTCTTCTCATGAAAAGTGATGAAAAATCCACTATGAAAATGTTAAGAAAAAATTAAATTAGGGTAAACCATCCCTCAATTTGCCTTTTTTCACCCCACTCTTAAGAGGGTTGTATGCAAATTAATAAAAACAGGTATCATTTTGAAGGGCAATTGAAATTAAAGTTGACGGGCTTTTGCGTTTTGGCGGCATAGCAAATTTAAGAGGGTAAACCACCCCTAACATACATTTATTTATCATGGTCGTTTTTTCTGTGTTTAAAGCACATCCGCTGATGTTAAATATTTCTATAAACTACAATTTGATGTTTTATCATATTTCAAAATTATTACATTCGTCTTAAGGGGTAACTACCCCTCTGACGAGATACATCATTGAAGTATCCGTATTCGATTTCGTTGAAACTCATATATGTGGTAAAGCATTGTAAACTATTAAACATGTTTTTTTTGTATCGGTAGAAAAACGGTGTTAGGGGATGAAGCCACCCCTCAAAGTTTATCCCACAAGCAGTCCACCGATCTGAATGAAACAAAATCGAAAATTCCTCTAATATTGAGCGATGAAAAGTCCACTACAAGAGTGTTGATTAGAAATATAATTAAGGGGTAAGCCACCCCTCCATTTGCCGTTTTTCACCCCACGCTTGAGAGGGTTGTATGAAAATTAATAAAACAGGTATCATTTTGAAGGGGAATCAAAATTCAAATTGACGCGTTGTTGCGTTTCAGCGGGACAGCACATTTAAGGGGGTAAACCACCCCTAACATAAATTCGTTCATTTCCATTCATTTAAAAAACCAGAAGATTCTGAAAATCCTGTTACCTTTGGTTTGGTGAATCGAACACACATTGTGAAATACCCGGTTGCAATAATTTGGCCATTATCAGATGTGCATGGTGCAAAAATTCGTTGTGTTTAAAGCATTTTGTTGAAGGTTATCATTATTGTAGGAATTATGAGTCATGATTGTTGATGGTTGATAATTGATAGACTAGAAAAAAAGTATATATCACAAGAAAATGATTTGACGGCATATGACTGCGATACTTTTCACAAGTACTATTAATTAAATCAGCTGATATGATTCCCAAATGAAATATATCAAAATATATTAAAAACATGTTCGTTAACCTACTGTAAAACCCTCAGTTTCATTAATATGTTTAATTAAATAAACGGTAAAAAATATACATTCCTCCACAAAACTACGTCGCTGGCTAAATTATCGCTTGATCCAGGCGCATCATCGTTCCGAAATTTACGAAGTGAGCCTTATAACTTATTCTGGAAATTATTAGAATTAATGATATAGTAGAAGTGTATGTTTATTCCTATGGAGATGCTTAATGGACGTTCATATTAAAATCGAAAGGGTTTCGACACGAAAATATGAGTCTTATGAGTAAGTGGTAGCCGTACCGCTCTAAAGCTCAAAACGAATATGCCCGCACACACACTTGCAATTGCTATTACCGGATACATGTTAAACACAGAAAACACGACGGTGATGAACAAATTTATGTTAGGGGTGGTTTACCCCCTTAAATTTGCTGTCCCGCTGAAACGCAAAAACACAACTTGAATTTTGATCCCCCTTCAAAATGATACCTGTTTTTATTAATTTTCATACAACCCTCTTAAGCGTGGGGTGAAAAACGGCAAATGAAGGGGTGGCTTACCCCTTAATTATATTTCTAATCAACACTCTTGTAGTGGATTTTTCATCGCTCAATATTAGAGGAATTTTCGAATTTGATTCATTCAGATCGGTGGACTGCTTGTGGGAGAAACTTTGAGGGGTGGTTTCATCCCCTAACACCGTTTTTCTGCCGATACAAAAAAAACATATTTAATAGTTTGCAATGCTTTACCACATATATGAGTTTCAACGAAATCGAAAGGGGATACTTCAATGACGTTTCTCATCAGAGGGGCAGTTACCCCTTAAGACGAATGTAATAATTTTGAAATATGATGAAACATTAACTTGTAGTTTATAGAAATATTTAAAATCAGCGGATAGAACTTTAAATACAGAAAAACCGACCATGATAAAATAATTATGTTAGGAGTGGTTTACCCCCTTAAAATGCTATGCCGCCAAAACGCAAAAACTCGTCAACTTTAGTTTCAATTGCCCTTCAAAATGATACCTGTTTTATTAATTTGCATACAACCCTCTTTAGTGTGGGGTGAAAAAACGGCTAATTAAGGGGTGGTTTACCCCGTAATTTAATTTTTTCTGAACATTTTCATAGTGGATTTTTCATCACTTTTCATTAGAAGAATTTTCGTTTTTGTTTCATTGAGATCGGTAGATTGCTTCTGGGTGAAACTGCAAAATCACCCCTCGACACGTTTTTCTTTAAGGGGCGGTTTCCCCCCTTAAATCCGTTTTTCCGCCGATAAAAAAAATACGTGTCTCAAAGTTTTCGATGCTCTATCACATTATGAGTTTCAACAAAATCAGAGGCGGACACCTGAGGGATGTTCCTTGTTAGTTAGAAGCGTGTACATGGGCGATGAAAGCACGCGGGAACGAGGGCGTCCCACGCGATCAAAACGGTATGTAGGGTTGCAAGGCGAATTCAGGATAATTCTTGCTCCCTAGGCTTGGAGACTTAACTTTCTTGGCTCGTATACGCATGATATACACGCGTATCTATATCTACATGGAATGTCCAGCGACTATATCATATTTCCGCCCACGAGGCGATCATACGAGTACAAGTGTTTCATGCTATACAGCACAGACGCGTCGCAGCCCTATGCATCAGTGAATGAATGAATCGACTTTGCCCTACTTTGTGTACATAAACGTGGGAGTATCGTATCTCGAATTCGCACGGGATACAAATGCTCCCGACCGTTTGCCGCCACCGCCACCGATGCCACCCCTTCGCGGGTGGTCTGACATTTTCGCGCAGCAAACTCGCCGGCCCCACTCTTTCCGCTCATCCCCTTCGCAAAACGGCGACGTTGTGGGCGTTGCACTGACTGTACTACACGTCGTGGGCTTCTATCCGCGGCAGACGCACAAAAATCCCGTCGCATCAGCGCGCACGAGAGATGGAAAATTCGCGAGAGGACCAAAGAAGATATTATATAGATCGTGAGAGCGAGAGAAAAAGAAAGTAGGAAAGAGGTATAGGAAGAGTGGGAAACGAGACGAGAATGCCCACAAAAAAGCGAGGGAGAAAGAGATAGGAGTCGGAGAAGATGCGCGAAGAGAAGAGTCTGGGAAACGACCGCGGAGAAATCCATTTCCTCCCTTACTCTCTCCTGCCATTTTCCGGAAAAACAACTTGGTGAGTGGTTCCACGCCCTCTCTCTCTCTCTCTCTCTCTCTCTCTCTCTCTCTCTCTCTCTCTCTCTCTCTCTCAAACCCATACGACGTTTATACGCATGAACGCGTCAACCTTACATTTCAAAGAAAAAATAATTTAAAAAACGAATCTCCGGTCGGTAGCGCAGTGTTCTCAATTAGGTCTGTTATGTTGACTGCAGCCGCGTACCTCGCATTGCAATTGCGTACGTGTGTATGTGCAGCGCGCCACACTGCACTCGCATCTTACGCAAGGCCGCTACATAGGAAGAGCGGGAGGGGAGAGAGAGAGAGAGGGGGGGCGGGCGGGTAGGAGGGAGGGTGGGAGAGAGAGAGGGGGGGTTGGTAGAGGTGCGTGGTTGGTCGGTGGTCGAATCTCCCATCGAACTCTAAGAAACTGTTCTCCTTATTTTCTATTCTCTGTTTTCCTCTGCTTCAGTTGCCTTCATCGAAGCCTTCTGATGAATGTTATCATCAGAAACCGAAACAAACTCTATGCAGACGGAAATTGTACGTATGTATAGATACATACACACGCGAATGTCCCATGCGTGTGCATATTCAGGAGAACAAGCGTCTAAAGAAGGGTACCTTATGCGGAAAGGTTCGTCAATGAGGCAAGTGCAACGACCTCACGAGGCGACAACGATGCAAGCGAGTGCCCGAATCAATGGATGAACGAGATAGTAACATCTGCAGTGACGCGACATTCCATTGACTGTGTCTAACAAACGCGGTGCGCGCTGCGGGTATCTGGAACGCGCGAGTTCGGCAAGCCTGATACAATGCAAACGAGACACGAGCAAGAATTTGCCGCATCTGTAATAAATTGATGTGTCACGTAACGACGCGTATACTCTCCGAATTTGAGTAGTCTGTAGAAGGAATAGGAAAGTAGGGAACCGTCTTGGAGTAGAGCTTTTGGTCACGGATCCACGAATATATTTATGTATGTATTTGTGTAAACGTTTACGTCTGTAGGAGGCATACCGGGAGTGCTTTTTATCTATGAGATGCATCGACTAGCACGCTAAGAATTCACATCTGTACTTCGCCGATAATGAATGGAGCTTTCTTTGGCACGAATATAGAAGTCAATTTCATACTCAAATTTCACGCTCACATGCGAAAATTTCAGAAAATTATTTTTGAGAGTTGACGACATTTCGTTCTCAAATTGACGTGAAACAAATGCAATCCCGATAGAGTTGTGGGTGTATCTTGGGACTCCCCAACAAATGTGTGCACGGCTTGCATCCGTAGTGGTGGTCGGTGAAATAAGTTGTGACGGTCTAATCGATTAGGTTTACGATTTTTTCCGAAAGGGCGGCAAGTATGGGTGCCCGTAATTTTACATATGGAACAAGTCTTTTACCTCGTGAAACGCCGATGCTTTCTGGACAATAGTTCAAGCTACGAACCACGCAGGAATTAGTTAGGGCGCTCCCAGATCCTACCACATTCCTACAGAGATTCAACAGAACCGCCGGACATGGGAAGTCCACATTGGAATCCACGTGAGTTCTGCGCTATTCCCAGATTGACATCGTTCGAGAATTTTTTATAAGAAATTCTTTACCGGAATTTGTTAGATCTCCCAAAAAAATATCTTTTTCTGATCCCGTGCACAAATTTATTGGGGTGTCTCAAGATACACTCACAACTCTATCGGGATTTGTTAGAGAACCCGCACAAAATCTCTCCATTGGGATCCAATTGGATTCTGTACTGTTCCCCGATGAGCACCGTTTCAGAATGCTTACCGCGTTCGAATTGATAATGTGTGAAAAGTCACGACAAAAAACACGGTGGGGTGAAACATCACCTGCACACTTCATGAGCGTGTACGTGTGTGGTGACACTGTGACAGAGTGCAGTAAAATAAATAACAAACGATGATTGGAATGGATCTTCAATAATGTGGTTGACATCGATTTTTTAAGGGCTTACATACACCTGAGACGGCTTAAAGTAAGGTTAAGTTTAAGATTTTTTTTGTGTATAAAAATGAATTTTATTAATTTTATACATTTTAAAGTATGAAATTTTATCTACATTGTGTGAAAATTTGGTTAAACAATTTCAAACGGTAAAAAAGTTACTTTCGTTTTCCTCGGACATGTTTTTGTGGTCAGCGTTTGCAGTACCCGACGTGCCTCTGCCATTTTTTTTTATCTAAAAGACAATATTTGTTTCTTAAAGTACATAGATAAAACTCGTACTTATCGAGTCGGAATTTAACAATTTAATTTTTTTGGTTCATGGCGTAACTGGAATACAACAGGCAATTTTTCGCCTCAAAATTGTTCAGTACTTATGACGAAAAAAAAACTATGCCCGGCATCGAAAAAAAACAACTTGATAAGTACTACATTATTGTGTGAAGCATAGCTGTGCAAAACTTGATCACGATCGGTCCAGTAGTTGCGGAGATATTTCTGGTACCGATTTTGAAAACACTGTTTCGAGTAAAACGCGTTTAAAGTTTTGAGTTCACTTTACATTGAAATAACTGGTTTATTTTAAACTTGCATGAAAACATTACACCAAACCCCACCCACTTTTCGAAACACGACCTTGCTATACAAAAGGTTACAAATACCCGGAATTCAACAGGAGCGAGAACACCCGGCTCATATTCAAACAGATGGCAAAGGCCGCGTCTACGTGTGATGCAACCGTTAGTCGTTGCTCACCCGCTCGGTTACAAAACGCCATAACTTTGTTATTATTGCGAATTCCCTTATGAAATTTTCAGGGTAAACACTCAAAGGATAGAAGTTTCGAACGAGCACCTTTTTGGAAAATCTATATTTTTTAACTATCCAGGTATATGTAAGCCCTTAAGATATATATTTTTAAGCAATTTATACTTTTTAAGATACGATTTATACTTTTTAAGGTCCACTGATTTTGCATATCCATATATCTTCATTAGGAAATGCAACGTGCATAATGCGATGGGGTCTATCAACTAACGTCAATGGGGTCAATCTTATCGGATTTTGTTCGATAATGTGGCAATTCTTTAGGATTCAAATTGGATTCGTACATTGGATGCCAATGAGGAATATCTTGATCAGAATCCAATGTACTAGCGTGACGTCTTAGTATGGGAATCCAATGCGACCCATTGGATCTTTATCGGGAATTGGGAACAAGTATGGAAATCCAATTGGACCCCTACAATTTCTGCACGGGGACTAGCATTACGGGGAGACATGATGAATGGACATTCCGCCTCACTTTATCACGGGTGTCTCTCAGGTTAGAATTCAAAGGGTACATCGGAGGTAGCTGGAAAAGACAATTGGTACTTTATCCTTTGGCTTCCTCGACTTTTCGAATATATCTGCGAAGTGGGATTTGTGCGTACGTGTTTATAATGTTTTAATGGGGTTTTAAAGTTGCTATAACGGGGTCGCCCTTACGAAGTGTGTGTATATATATATACACACACACACATATAGTAGGATGTTAATATGGTATGTATAGCGTGGACGACGAGCCGACGGGACGCGATAACGCGATTTTCCCGAGTAATTGTTTACGCGTGCCAAGTGAGTTATTTGGCGCATAGCCATTGCCGGCTGTCCCGTGTATGACGGGAAAAGCGGGTTTCGAAAGGAGGAAGGCCGAGCGGGAATAGGGATAAAGAGCTTTTGCAGAGTGCACCCACGTGTTAGGGTGACTGTCCCGTCGACACCCTCTCGCAGCCTCTTCATTCTCGCCATTTCACATGACCGCACTGTGTGAGTACACTGTTACGCCCGGGTCGAAATTTTTAACGTATTTTGACCCTCCAGATCGTCACAGTGGTAGGAGATAAAGGCAGTAAAGTAGCTTCGTATTCAATTTAAAATGAGCTCCTACTTAATGCCTAGAACGGGCACAAAGTTCCCTTTTCCCCACTTGTAGGCGCTAAGGAGGATGTCTAATGGCACACGTATACAGCACACACATACACTCCATTACGCATATAGCTATAGATATGACAGAATACGCCAACACACGTTCGCTATTATGTGTGACTATTTGCCTCTTATAGAAATCCGTGTATACATGTATACACACATGATTCGGCATTCGTAGAGACCAATATACATATATTCCATTAGGCATACGTATGCGTGGATCTGCTATAGGCAGCCGCATATACTTGCATATACAGGGTGTCCCAAAACTCAACGATAATCTGAGACCGGATGAAAGGCCAAGTTATACCAGTTCTGGGAAAAATACAAAAAAAAATCCATATCACTCAGTTCAGCGATAATAGACATTTAAAAAAAAAAGTTGAAATTCGACACCCTTGGTCGCATTTTCAAGTCCTGTGATCACCAATGTCACAATTTCGCTGTGATTTTTTAAATTTCGTGATCTTCATTAACGATGCTATTAATCGCAACTACAAATTAATGCAAAAAACATTGTTAATTTAATAAAATAAGTTAAGTTTTAGTGAGTCATGGTTCACAAAAATATTATTACTTAACTTTGACACTTCATTTTGAAAAAAAAATGTACTACACTACCCTTGGCAAGTTATTTCAAAAGATGGCGCATTTAATCAAGATTTCAAAATGGTGCAACACTTGCCACTTTTCTTGCCATTAAAAATTTTATTTCTTATTTTTTTCAAATTGAGCTCATTTTGAACAGCTCAACATTAGGAATTTTTGTTACTAAAATTTGTTATTTTTTTTCTGGTCTGAAATAAAATTATTATTTTTAGTAAAGAGGTAATTGAGTCAGTTAATAACCAATTTTTATTGTAAAAAACATATGTTTTTTACAATAAAAATTGATTATTAACTGACACAATTACCTCTTTACTAAAAATAATAGTTATTTCAAAAGATGGCGCATTTAATCAAGATTTCAAAATGGTGCAACACTTGCCACTTTTCTTGCCATTAAAAATTTTATGTTTTTTTTTCAAATTGAGCTCATTTTGAACAACTCAACATTAGGAATTTTTGTTACTAAAATTTGTTATTTTTTGTTTCTGGTCTGAAGTAAAATTATTAATTTTAGTAAAGAGGTAATTGAGTCAGTTAATAACCAATTTTTATTGTAAAAAACATATGTTTTTTACAATAAAAATTGGTTATTAACTGACTCAATTACCTCTTTACTAAAAATAATAATTTTATTTCAGACCAGAAACAAGAAATAACAAATTTTAGTAACAAAAATTCCTAATGTTGAGTTGTTCAAAATGAGGTCAATTTGAAAAAAATAAGACATAAAATTTTTAATGGCAAGAAAAGTGGCAAGTGTTGCACCATTTTGAAATCTTGATTAAATGCGCCATCTTTTGAAATAAGTATTATTTTTAGTAAAGAGGTAATTGAGTGAGTTAATAACCAATTTTTATTGTAAAAAACATATGTTTTTTACAATAAAAACAACAATACAATACAATTTTTTAATACAATACAATTTTACAATACAATTGAGTCAGTTAATAACCAATTTTTATTGTAAAAAACATATGTTTTTTACAATAAAAATTGGTTATTAACTGACTCAATTACCTCTTTACTAAAAATAATAATTTTATTTCAGACCAGAAACAAAAAATAACAAATTTTAGTAACAAAAATTCCTAATGTTGAGTTGTTCAAAATCAGCTCAATTTGAAAAAAATAAGAAATACAATTTTTAATGGCAAGAAAAGTGGCAAGTGTTGCACCATTTTGAAATCTTGATTAAATGCGCCATCTTTTGAAATAACTTGCCAAGGGTAGTGTAGTACATTTTTTTTTCAAAATGAAGTGTCAAAGTTAAGTAACAATATTTTTGTGAACCATGACTCACTAAAACTTAACTTATTTTATTAAATTAACAATGTTTTTTGCATTAATTTGTAGTTGCGATTAATAGCATCGTTAATGAAGATCACGAAATTAAAAAAATCACAGCGAAATTGTGACATTGGTGATCACAGGACTTGAAAATGCGACCAAGGGTGTCGAATTTCAACTTTTTTTTTTAAATGTCTATTATCGCTGAACTGAGTGATATGGATTTTTTTTGTATTTTTCCTAGAACAGGTATAACTTGGCCTTTCATCCGGTCTCAGATTATCGTTGAGTTTTGGGACACCCTGTATACGACACATCAATAGAGCATTATTACAACCCCTGTTTAGTATCGTTCAATTATAGGGATACTCAATGTATCAAACGGTCGCTCGATATACAAATTATTCCTATAAATTATCAATAATAAATAAAAGTTATTGATAATGCTACATATATGTCGTGAAAATATATCAAAAGTATATAAGCGTAAATAGAAACACAATTTTCTGCTTCATAATTTCTTTACTTACGGAAAAGGTAAAAACTAAACTTTAAATAGTCATCTATTTTATTGATAAATGTACTCAAACTGACGTACAGTTGAACTGTCAAAGAGATCCCCGTTACAGGGAATCATCATTTCTTAAAAATCATATATCGATACTCCATCAGCTGTCATCACCGTGTCACCCATTTCCGATAATTCCAACCATTCACGATGTTGGTCATGAGGCAGGGGAAATACAGTCATGGGAACGCCTAACAAAAAAATTATGTGAGTGTGGTCTGCGCGTACAAAATACACCATGTACAAAGGCCCTAAATGGGCAAAAAAATCAGCGGTCAAAATATAATTACTGTTGCATTGCAATGATGCAACCTTGAACATCATACATACAATTATTGATATTCTGCAGAATAGAATTAGACTGATAAAGATAGGAAAGAAAATAAGAAAGTTTACACAAGTGTTAAGATGGCCAAATAGGTAGCGCGCTCAGCTCTAGCATAAGAAGGCATAGGTTCCATCCCGAGGGTAGGTAAAAACTTCAACCAGGCAGAATACGTTTTAATTCAATTATCATATAGGCAGGAACATAAATAAGGTATATGGAAACAAAAAATGCTAACAGAATTGTTTTATTCATAATTTTTGGATTGTTTTTATTTGTTATTTTAGGCACAGATGCGGCAGCCGGATCAGAGCCTGCAAAGGTATACTGATCAGGTCCGTAATCATCATCCGCATCAGGGCCGGATGGAAAAAGCATGTCTCGCCTGTTAAAGCCCTGATACGGTGGCCTGGAAAGTGCCGTGGTACGGAATACGGCATGCCGGATAAGGCCCTAGTCTGCCCCGTAGCAAAATTTCTAGTCGGGCGGTTCCTCAACATTTTGTTGTCGGCGCTGACGTAGTAAAACGCTATTGTAGCAATTTCGTCGCTGCCTTTGGCTAATTCCATCGATATATTTGTACGACATGCTTTTTTTAAGGATGTTACACAGTATAAACACTTCTTCGATTGTTAAATGGGGGGTCCCCGTCGAAATTCTTCGTAAATTTTATTGTCATGCGTTACAACAGATCAGCGATATAACTATATATAGTTTGTCCACCCATGATGCAGACAACGTTAGTCATGAGCAACTATTACCAATCTAGTATTTGACTGCATAGCTATTAACGATATAATTTAAAAAATCAATAACGTGCCCGAAATAATTGAATTAATTTTTATTTGCTGTATTTATCATCATTATTTTATTATAATTATAGAAAAGTTTTCGAATGATATACGAAAATGAGAATTTCAACGACCTGAGCAGTACCCGGGGTTCGTGCGTTGTGTGATGTCAAAATAAGTAGAGGTCATATGCATCGTTTCTGTATTTCAATAGTTTGTTCCAACATTACGCTACGACAGTGATCATTTGCTTTAAGAATGGCCAGATGAAAGAAAAAAATTGCGCTTATATAGTAGATAGTGTCACGCAAAACCGACGTTATTCCTTTGTCGTATATTTCAAATAAGAAACACCATCACGTGGATGCTATAACAAACTTGACGTGGAAGAGTTATAAAACAAAAGAAAAAACGAGAGAAACTGCGAAAATTCTTGCAATTGGCGGTATGTATTAATTATTCACCTTTTCCTCTGTGAAAATAATCATTCATAACGTTGTCATAACATTTATATTACGGTTAAGAAATTTTCGTGCAATCGTATATTATTTTGGATGATTTATAAATAATCCTCTTTCTCTGAATAATCTAATAATTCAAATAAGCAATTTGTCATATATTTTGACAGTAATCCCGACATTCAATTAGATTTTATTTAATGAGTAAATTTAATAGTTAAGCCTAAAAACTCAGTATAATTGACTAAATTAATCAAAATTAATAAAAAAATGTGTTATGCTTTTGTTCTAACTATTGCTACCTGCATAGTTTTTTAATACTGGATTTTATTGGATAATGATGTTACTGCATAGCATACCACAATTCCGCATGACAAAAAAAAAAAGAAATTGTATAATGCGAGGCTGCGAACATTTTTAGTCTTTTTTTATATGCAAGGAAACTTTGCTGCTCAAAAGCAACCTCAATTTGTGTTCCTCACCAAGCGTTGCGTTAATGAATAACAATTTTATTCCCATACAATGAAAGTGAACTTCATAAAATGATGGTTACAGATCATGGCACCTTGCATGACTCAAGAAGCCATATTTTCTCTGAAGAAACTTTGAAACAGAGAAACCAAATGAAAAAACAAATTGACGTAGCGGCAAGCATCAAAAGATCGAATAAAAAGAGAGAAGACGTAAACATTCGGAGAGATCTGCTAATTTTCCCCTGGAGTAACACTGATCTATTCGAATCGTTGGACCACCCGTCTACGCATGCGCCACCACCAGGTAATCATCAGCTACTGGGATCTTCTTCTCAAACAAATGCAACACAATCGTTGCGTTGTGCAATTCCTCAGCAAAAAGATACTCTCTTGAAATCAGCATCAGATTCAAACTTTGGGCAGGGAAGTGCTGCGATGCCATCAAATTCAATCTTAGGGCAGGAAAGTGCTGCGAAGTCACGGAATTCAATTTCAGGTGAGGGAAATGCTGTGAAAGTCATCAAATTCGGTCTTACTCCACGGAAATTCTGCAAAGCCATATAATTCAATATCAGCTCAGAGAAGTGCTACGAACCCATCGAATTTAATACCATCGCAGGAAAGTGCTGCGAAGCCATCCATTTCAATCTTAGGACAGGAAAGTGCTGTGAAGTCATGGAGTTCAATCTCAGCGGAGGGAAATGCTGCCAAGTCATCAAATTCAATCTTAGCGCAGTGAAGTGCTGCAAAGCCATCGAATTCAATATCAGCTCAGAGAAGTACTGCGTACCCATCGCATTTAATGTCAGCGCAGGAATGTGCTGCAAACCAAGCACAATTTGGTTCTTCCCGACAAATTTCTTACGCTTCCAGTTGAAAGTATTCACCGACGAAGGGTTTCGATTCAATATTTCCCGAGACATCTCATACGTAGTCTTCAAATTCTAGACACTGCACGCTCTTCTAAGCTCTTATGGACCAGCCTCTCACTCTTCACATTTCAAGTTCTCAACCAACGTGCAACAAGACCGAACAAAGCCTAGTCCTCACCGGCTGGCTTCTTATTCTTTAGATACCGATATCTCAGCCGATGAAGGGCAAGGCAAAAAAATATTACTGCGAAGATATCGTTCTCCATTAGAATCTTCGGCTGCTTCATGTACCGCGCAACCATCAACGGAATCATCACATGGACACAGCGACGAGGATAAAGGGTCTTCGGTCTCCAACAAAGCTAGTAATCTTAGATAACCGTTGAGTGACAAGCTGAATCTCGGAAGAAATTAGTTTATTAACATTGAAATTTATCAAAAATTGGAATATTACTTACAATTGTTATGTCCCAACGGTATATTAATTTCGAAAAATGAATTTCTTTCATTTTCTTAGTCACAAAACGCGATATTGAATTCCAAGAAATATTATTGAAAGCGATGAAGAAAACGTACGCACAGCAAATAAGAAGTGACTTGAGCTGGAAAGAAAATTTTCCGGTATAATGTCTGAAAAATAAATAGTCTTTTGTTTTACACGAATAACTACTTCTTATAATATTTTGATTTATTTTATTGATATCCAAGGTTCAAGATTGTTATCTGCTGCCTGCAAACGAGCGAGCAGAAATATCACCCAATTGTGGATTTTTTCATTTGCCCAAAAATAAAATCAGGAACATCGAATTTAAATCAACGATGAACAACGATTGGAAGATATTGGTTCGAAAAACTCTATTGGAAGTGTATGGAAGTAGTATTGCTCATTACGCGGCGAGCGGAAAAAGGGACAATCGACCAGCAATCGACTTCCAGCTGTTCAAAGGAATACACGGTAACGTTGAGACTTGCAAAATACGTGCATAATAGACAAAACGTCCATTAACAGTGATTTTAATCATTTGATTTCCTGTTGCACAGATTGGGTAGCCCGAACTGCGACAGATATACCAACAAAAAATAATATTATTGAATTCATCAGTAAAATGGCGTCGAACAAAAGAAAAGTTCCCCTGAAGAACGAAAACAACAGCAACCTTCAACATCAAATTTAAACACGAAAACTGTGGGTGGCAAAACGATGGACCAACAATCACAAAATAAGGTAAACGCTACATACATTAATTTTCCCGCACTCCATTTAAGTTGCATCGCGTTATTTATACAGGGTGTTTGGCACATGAACCGACACAATTTTTAGGGGGATTGGGGGGTTATTTGGTAGTTTTTTTCACCTTTAAACCCTATGTCCTAAGTGCCACGGTAATTGAGATATGATTTCCGTTAATTCCCTGAAATTTTGCCTTCAAATCGTTATAATTTTTTTATTTGTTGGTGCAATATCACGAAATAATTTTTGTTGAATTCTGGAATGAATTTTTATTATAAATAAATAATTATTTGATGAAATTGGTTTCAAGGAAATCTCATGAGCTTCCAAAGTTTAAAAAAATGTGTATGATAAATGTCAACTTTTACATTCATTATAAAAAAAAAACTAAAAGCAATTTTGAAGTGAGCTTTGTTTTAAAAAGTTCTCTAGTTTATACCCTTTCCATCGGTGTGCTACACGTTTGCTAGTTTTTTCACCTTTAGACCCTATGTCCAAAGTGTCACGGTCATTGAGATATAATTTTTTCCGTTTCTTTAACTACTCGAACTTTAGCGTTTAAATCGTCATGAGTTTTGTATTTGTGGTTGTAATAGCACGAAATAACTTTGTTGCATGCATACGGAGTAAAGAAGGTCAATTTGATCGACATTTATTACTCAACTATAATCATAAAAACATTGGAAACAAAAAGTATTTTCTTAACCCCGATCCTTGCAAAGTGGTAGTATCGCTTATTTTGACCACATAATAAATTATTTCTATGACATGTAGCCCACCGTTGGAAAGGGTATAAACTAGAGAACTTTTTAAACCCAAGCTTAGTTCAAACTAGCTTTCAGTTTTCTTTTTATAGTGAACTTAGAAGTTGACATTCATCTTAAATTTATACATTTTTTTAAACATTGGAAGCTCATGAGTCTAGTTCTTGAAACTAGCTGTATCGAATATGATTTATTTATAACAAACATACTTTTCAGTTAACAATGAACATTATTTCGCGCCATTACGACCACAAATAAAAAGTTTTGTCGATTTGAAGGCGAAATTTCGGGTAATTTGAAGAAAAAAAAACGAAAACGCATAATAATACAATTACCGTGACAGTCAGGACATAGGATTTAAAGGTGGACAAATTAGGAAAGACTCCCGCCAACGCCCAGAAAATGTCGGTCATCTGCCAAACACGCTTTATATATATATATATATGTGTGTGTGTGTGTGTGTGTGTGTGTGTGTGTGTGCGTGTGCGTGCGTGTGTGTGTGCGTGTGTGCGTGCGTGTGCGTGTGCGTGTGCGTGCGTGAGTGCGTGCGTGCGTGTGTGTGTGTGTAAGTGTGTGTGCGTGCGCGCGCGCGCGCGCGCGCGTCTATATATATATGTACACCATTTTTTAGCCGATGGGCATGCACCTCCGGGGGTTCTGAGCCTTAGTATGAACTCGCATAATGAACTCACCAAGGATGGATGAGACACAAAGTACATCAATTTCCATAATATTGTATGGTTGAAATAAAATTTCATATTATAAATGAAAATCATCTTTTTTTATTCTTTTGAAAAAGTATGCAAATATCATAGCAAAACATTTTTTCTAGTAGTTCATGAAATTTCATTGAAACAGTTTGCAGTATAGATAATATGTATGTTAATAGAGAAATACATTGTAACTGGTTACTATGTAACTAGTTTCAGCATTGTAATTTTATCATTTGTTCAATCTAAAAAGCCATCGGCTTCATATGATGATGAAATAAAATCTTAAATTGGTATGTTTTTGACAGATCTCTTCACAGAAGAAGGGATCCGGCGACAGACGTTTTCACAACCCCAGATTTTGGAGACCCGATAGGAGAAAACAGCTGAGAGTGATGATATATTTTTGCCCCCCCCCCCCCCCCCCCCAGAGATTCCGTGGAATGCAATGGCGAAAGCTTCACTAATTCCGAAGAAGAAAATCAATAAAATTCAGACGAAAGTGAAATGGATGAAGACGAATGGGGAGGGTAATGAGCCATTATACCGTGGTGCTCGAATAACTGTGAAAAAGCATGGTATTAATTTTGGCGCTTCTTTTGCATCACAATCTCACGTCGACAGGCATTTAGGATGTAGAAGATTTACAGAAAAAGAGTTTGTATAAATTTCGAAATTATTTCGGCCTTTATAGAGTGTCAAACTTTACTAAACATTACTATTGTTCTACGTGCACACGAGATTTAAGGGATGCAAATGAAATTTGTCCTTCGTGTCCACGGTCCGATAATTTATACTCTGTATAATTATCAATACAAAATAAATTCAGCAAAATGTATGCACGACCCGGTTTTTATGAGCGGCTTCAATTACGATTTGAAAAACCACAAAATAATGGTTCTATATAAGATGTTTATGATGGGAAATTTTACAGAGCCTGGGTGAATAACGGCTTCTTATCGCATCCTCACATTTCATTCAGTTGGTGTACCGACGGTGTAGCGGTTTATAAATCATCCAAAATAAGTATGTGGCCTATATATTTAACAATCAACGAGTTACCATTTGAAGATAGAAAAAAGAGACAAAACATATTATTTATCGGCTATTGGTACGGCGAGAAAAACCTAATATGAGTTTGTTTTTCTACAAGTTCCGACCAGAATTAAAAATAATTAGCCTAGGTGTGAATTTTGTACTGCCTGACAACTCTAATATTTTCCTTACAGGAGTAATTTTGACAGGCACATGCAATCTGCCAGCTAAATGTGAGTGCATGAATTTCACACAATTTAATGGAAATTGTGGTTACCTTGTGTGTTTGTGTTAAGGTGACAACTATCATTTAGGACCAAGAAGTTATGTCCATATCTATCCGTATGGAGCAAATAATATTTTAAGATCAACAGATTAATGTGTTGACGATGCGAATATTGTAAATATAAACGTACCAGTTCGGGGAGTGAAGGGCCACTCCGCATTATCAAGAATCATGCCAGATTTCATTCAAAGCATAGCCGTAGACCGTATGCATTGTATTCATGGTAGTGTCGTGAAAAAGCTGTTGACATTATGGTTTGACTGAAAGTACAGAACGTTTCCGTTCTCATTGCACAATGCCATAAATGTTATAAATGTTATAAATAGCACATTGATGTCTATTAAGCCTGGGAAATGCATTCAACGTATGCCGCGCTCTGAAAAAAATGTATTACACTGGAAAGTTTCAGAACTGAAAAAGTTATTTTTTTATTATTCAATACCTGTATTCAAAAGTATAATGCGAGCCGATTTTATGGAACATTGCTTGCGATTAGTTATTGGATTAGTTATTTTGAGCTCTGAGCAAATAGAAGTTTTTTAAATACAAATCGTAGATGATCTATTGCATAGATTTGTTAGAGAATTTCAAGACATGTACGGCTTTCAAATTTGTTCCATTAATGTCTAATTGCGTACGAAATTTGGGACCATTGTAGTGCGATACTTGCTATGAGTACGAAAATCTCAAAGGTAACCTGTTGCAATTGATTCATGGAACATGGCACATATCGACACTAATTGCAAACTCACAAAGTCAATTTATAAAAATGATAAGATTTATCGAACAACTACCGTACGGGAACGTGCGTACTTTTTGTTTGTCTAGGAAAAAAAAAGTTAAAATTAACGAGAAGATTAATCACCATTGCTATAGCGTCGGTGCTCACAAATATTTGGAGGAAATCACAGCCATTATCGCCAACGCATTCGAAAATAGTAATATATTACTTAACAATGTTCATTTATTGGAATATTTAAGGCTATTAAAAGATAATAAATTATATATTTCCGACATGTACACCAGAGCATTGCAAACTAAGTCGTCAGTGGTGCAATATTACAACGATAATAGAAGGAAAATAGGTATCATTCATTGCTTTGTCAAACGTTTGCGTTAGAATTGTCGACAAATGAAAATGGCATGCGGTTGTACGATTGAACACTACGCATTTGCAGAAGAGCTGGTATGCAATAATACATTTGGTAACAAGATAATAGTTGCATGCAAGTTCCAGAAACGTCAAACATACTATTTCGATTTATTAACAATATCATTAGTAAATGAATAATAATTATTATCCTCGTCATCTTATGTTCCGTCGAAACAGCCAAATGCGCCATAGGTCCAAACGCAATCGAAAGAGCAGCTGGAACAATTCCAGGGAGGTCAGGTAGGAGTATAAGGGCCTGTGCTGGAGGTAGGCAGTAAAGGAGGGACACTTTGAGGGCCATAGTAGAACTTCTAGCACTAAGCAGACTCAAGTGAGGCTTACATGATAGCAAAGGACTTTAAAATAGGCAGATAATTTCGACTCGGGCGGGTTTGCAAAAAAATGACCTTTTGTATTCAAAGTAAAGCTATTTTTTCAATTCGTGTAATACGATGCCAGGTCTCCGAACGTTGCGCAATATGGAAAAGCTAATTTCTATTAAAAGTGTCCTGAATTAAGTGGCGGAGGGCCGGGGGGGGGGGGGCACTGCGCGAAATTCGACGTGAATAAGTTCTCGGATTTTATGCATCTCGGATTGCACATAACACGGTATGACGTTTAATCATAAAGTCAGCGACCGGCGAAGAAATTTGTTGGGGTGTCCCCAGGTCCTACGACATGTCTATAGGGATTTCATAGGGACGCCGCAAGTAGGGAGTGCACATTCGAATCCAAGTGGTCGCCGCGCTATTTCCAATTTGACGTCGTTTGAGAATCTTTCATTCGAAATTCCCAATCGGAATTTGTTGATTTTCCCAAAAAAACATCCTTTCGTGATCGCGCGCACAATTTTTTTTTTGGGAGTTTCAAGATGCACCTACATCTCTATAGAGATTTATTAGGGACACCGCACATAGAAAGTTCTCAGTGGGATCCAATTGGTCTGGTCTAATCCCTGCTAAACGCCGTTTGAGAATTCTTACCACGTCCGAACCAAAAATATTTGAACAAACCCAAACAAACTCGGCATGTTACGGTGTATGGTGATGTTATGTTGAAGTGCAGTTAAATAAATAACAAACGATAATTACAGTGGTTTTTAAATTATGTGATTCGAATCGATGTTTAATATATACCCTTCAAGCGATTTATACTTTTTTTAAAGATAAATTGTATACTTTTTAAAAATACATTTTTTTGGTATTTCTATATATTTTGTTTCAAAAATTCACGGTACACAATGCGCTGGTATCCATCAAGAATCGAGATTCCGATCGATAATGTGGGAATCTTTTGGGATTCAAATTGGATCCGTACATTGGATTTCAATGGAGAATGCCGATTTGAATCCTATATACGAGCGTGACGTTTAGTGTAGGGATCTAATGCGATGACCCATTGGATCCCTAGCAGGAAGTGGGAACAACTATGGGGATCCAATAGGATCTCTACAATTTTTGCACGGGGACTGAAGGGTTATGACGTCGAGATTGATCATTCACTACTATATCGTCATTGTTATCATTCTGTACGTAAACGGAACTTCACTCTGGAACAATTCGCTAACTTGTACGTTACATCATTGTTGTGGGCATTCAGACTCCCGATGTAAATATAAAAGCTACGACGATACGCGTATTTCACCCAACTGTCGACGATGCTAACATGGAGTCGGAGCTCCTGTTTATCCACATGTCAATGTTCGTTCAAGGACTTACACGTAGTTGAATTTTTTGAAAATATAGATTTTTGATTTCCGACGGCTAGTCAAAATTAACATTTTAGAAAAAATAATTCTCTGTAAATTTCTAGTAGATCCGTTCAAAATTGGGGGAATTATGGGCGTTCAAAGGTAGTTCCCGTAAACTGGCAAATTTTAACGCGTTTTTCTCAGAAGGACTTTTTCACAATCGTTGAAAAGCTTGTTCTACATATCAAAATTTATATGCAAAAACAATATTTTCAAAAAACAAGTTTTTATTTAATGTACTAAAAAATAGAAAATATTTTTTTTTACCAAGGCACCTATATGCGACTATAAATAAAAGCTTGTGCCCTTCAACTTTTCCAATATTCAATAAATTTGCTCAATTCAGTTTCATTAACCGGATTCAATTTGGCACCATAGTAATTAGAGAAATTATTATCACACGTTTATACTCAGTTACCGAATTTTTATTTAATAAATCTAAGCTTGTTTTACAGTAAATTAAATACATTTCATATGTTACATGTTTCAATTGAATACAGTTCGTATGTTAACGGATTTTTGTAAGTTAACGATTATATGTTTACATGTTGAGCGCCCCAAGCTTTTATTTATAGTCACATTATAGACTTGGTAAAAAAATCATCGTCTACTTTTTAGTACTTTAAATAAAAACTTGTTTTTTTAAATATTTTTTACATATACATTATTTTCTACCGTTTAGTCTTTAATTCATTTTACTAGGTAGTTGTTAGTAGTGCTTTACTAGTGTACGAGTTTGTACGTTAGGATAATGGAATGCTTGTAAAAAATAACAAAGAGTGTAATTGGGATTGAACTTACGACTGATGGCTGCATATAAACTTTGCACATACAAACACAGTCGGCTACGAATTTGTATGTGTTACTGAGTTTTTATATAATTGATTAGATATCGCTAATGTCACATAAAAAGTTGAACATTTTATGGATGTTTTTTTTCTTGAGTTGAATTGTGCATTGTCACCTGTTAGACGCTTGTTTGCAAAATTTCAGAGCTCTAAGTAGTAAGGAAGTGGGTGAAATATTGATTTTTTGTTTTGCATCCTACATCAACTCAAGATAAATAAAAGAAAAAAGAACGAAGACATTTTTTTCTCCATGCAGAGTTTTTTTCACCCAGAGTCCATACTGTCACTTCGGAGTGCGGTCATTTTTACAAAAAAACCCATATTTTATCAAATCCATCGTCCAAGCACTGGAGAGTTTCATGCAAAAAGTAAATGCGTTTTATTTTTTCATTTTGGATGATTTATTTCCCAGCAGCAGTGGTCACCGTCGAAGAGGTTTTTTAAACAGCGCTCTGCACAAGGTATTGTATCTGCCACATCTATAAATATTTCTCAGTACAAAAATTGTAAAAGATTCTTAAAACCGCGCTCTTTACTGTTAAAAAAAAGAAAACGTGAAATCCTGCAGACGTTTTGCCTGAAAAAAATTAACGAAAATTCCTCTTTCTTCCGGCAACGGGCTAGGTGCGACCCGTTGAAGTTGGAAAGACGGAGGGCTCCGATACAGGTACACGAGGATACAGTACCAGGAGTATTATGGCATTAGGCTATATCGGCTTAGATCACAAGGTATACAAGTGTATGCAACATATCGACTTATATATATAAAGCTTTGGAACGTAAACTACAAAATTTGAAATGCGCGGAGATGTGGATTAGGGCCTTCTGTTTGCCTGTAGAGAATGGAACCGTACATCTCTCTCTCTCTCTCTCTCTCTCTCTCTGTCTCTCTCTCTCTCTCTCTCTCTCTCTCTCTCTCTCTCTCTCTCTCTCTCTCTCTCTCTCTCTCTCTCTCTCTCTCTCTCTCTCTCTCTATCCCTCTCATTTCTCTTCTTTCTTTTCGATTTCTTGCTTCCTTTCCTGATCATCTATCCCTATCGCTCTCTCCTTTCATCTCGGGAATTTTTAGGTTTGTATCTCTGCGTGTTTGCGCGCGCGTGTGTGATGTGATGTAGATTCACGGGGGTGGTTGGTCGCGACGAGACGCGTCCGCGAGTGAGGTTCGTGGCACTACTGTCGTTGCTGTAGTGGGGTGAAGCGAGGGGGGGGGGGGGGGTACAGAGAGAGAGGGAGCACGAAATAAGGGTAGTTTGAGGGGGTTCGTCAGTTTCCGGGTTGTTCCGGATTGGAGTGAGGGTGGGCGAGTTAAGAAGGGATGAAAACGGCGGCGACAACGACGTCGACGTCGGCGATTGCGGCGGTGAGGGAACGACGGTGGCGGCAGGAACCCCGCGATAGCCGCGACACGACGAGGCGTCGCGACGTCAGTAGAGCGCCGCGCTATCGACCACCCACCTCTGCCGCCGCGTGAGACACCGACGTCCTCCGGTCCTCGTCCTCACGAGTTCTCGAAATCGTCGCGCTTTCCGTCGGACGAAACGATCACGGACACCGCAATCGCGGGTTTAACAGATTGCGGAAAGGAATTACCAACAGGAACGAAGTTAAATCGACAAATTAATTGCGTTGTTTCGCGTAAACGTAATTCAGGTAGCTGGTGGCGAATGAAAGTTCATGAAGAAACGCCTGACGAGTAGAAAGATCAAAGTATCCGGCTGAAAAAACCCGCAAGATTTAGAGCGATATCGACCAAAAGCAAAAGATATCCTTTCATGCTCTCTTGGTGGCTGCGCCTGTCATTATTAATTAAAAAGAGTTCCCATTTGGATATGAAAAATTAAGTATTCTGTGCTATCGACTCCGGATCCTCGAGCGAGCCGGTTTCGGGGGTCGTACAAATCGTCAGCGAGAACGGGGCCAAGACGGAAGATTACCGGTGTACCGGCGGCTATAAGCGTTAATCTGTTTAACGGCGAGCCGCCGACGCCACCGTCGCCACCGTCACCACGCGACGCGAAGTTCCGACTGGCGAGTCTACTTCGCTTCCTGGCTCGTAATCCGAAGGACCAAACTGTGATACCCAATGACTGTCCATCGAGGGACCACAGGACACACATGTTCGTTATAAGGTTAGTAATCCATGTACGTTAAAATTTGACTCGTACAATTCATTTGAAGTATTTCTATGGCCCTTGTCGAGCGATCCCAGTTGAGCCAACTTCAATCGCAGATCTTTGTCAGAGCGTATAAAAAAAGTCAATTCAGCAAATGGCCAGCCACCGACGGCTAATAACTTTTTTGGATTCTGATAAAAAATTTACGCGGCGTTTTATCGCACGATTTTAATCCAAACGAAACTTTTTCGTTGTAAGACTGACAATGAGCAGGAAAAATGACCAAGTGAATAACATTTTTTCACGTGAAGTAAAATTGTCTGCGTATACTTGTTAGTACTTTTGTTCTTTTCTGATTACAATGAGAACTTAAGATATCATGTACGTCTTTGATGACTGATACGGGTGAACAGAAAAAAATGTTATTATTAAAAATGTCGGCGACGCAAAGAAAGATCTGCTATTAGGATGTTGAATTCTCTATTCAATGAATTCCGCGTCTAATAAAAGTGTATAAAATGAAATTACAAACTTTTCTATTCCCTGTAATGCAGATTACGCAATCCGTATCCAAATCTTATACCAATATTCACCAATACTTGTCGCGGGTATTCACCAATATTTGTCGCGAAAACGCATCTTCCGTATCGATGGCCTCCATATTTGCCTGTCACATATTTATAGAACATTACGTATAACTGTTACAGAAAAAATGATTACGGAATGGTTTTTATATGTCTTACGTTTCAAGAAAAGTAATATTATATCAGTCGCACATATTTGAACGGTAAAGCTCTGCCAGTGGCGCCAGAGGAGCATAGACACATGTATGTTTATTTATACACTTCCGGAATCTTGCGTCACTTCATCCCCCGTTGACTGTTCCGTCGCCACGGTCATGAAAAGTGAATATAAATTCCGGCAACCTCTTGTAGGGAGACCACAGCGATAGGTATACGTGCATACACATACACCCACGCACGCACGCGTGTAATGCAGTCGAACCCCCCGAAGGTCTGCAGAGCGTTGCAAGGCAAAGTCTCAAGAAAACGAACGACCTTGGTCCACTGCATTTGCCGTTACTTGCATTAAGTGCGAGAAATAAAAATGAGTATAAAAATGGAAAATTTGCGTGCGTGTCTGAATTAATTTATTCGATAATACTAGCGGGTGGTATCAAGGCAAAAATTAAACCTATAAACTCGTTATTGCGATTTCTCGTCGACGAAGGCTTCGACACTGTTGCGTATATAGGAGTTATTCAAGAAAAAACCATATGGGAATTATGGAATGACATATATTACTCGGCAACAATTCGTAGCAAAAGTGTGGCGAATAACAATTCAAAGGATCGCCGCGCCAGCTGCTAAGGATGTACAAGCGATACAATCCTAGGTCAAATTTGAAGCAAATTGCAATTCTTAATTATTTGTCTGAGGTGTAAAGGAATACCAGTCGAAAGCGGCACAATATGAAGATCAAGGCTCGGGTTTCCAGATGAGAGGGTTTTTTAAATTTTATTTTTAATATTTTCCCAACACTTTTTACATAGTCTTGTCAACTTTGATTTTTCATTTATTGGGAAACTATCGATAAGCAATTAAATTAATATTATTTAAACAACGTTTTGGCAACTAGGAAAAATAACTTTCAACATTTTTTAAATTCAAAACACTGATAACACCTTCGCATGGCGGAGGCTTTTTGAAATTTTTATGATTACAAAATAGCAAGCTGTAAAGATTCGATTTCCGACGAGCAAAAACATGTTTGATCTTTTGTTATTAACAAATAAATTGACGTCTCACAAATGCTATAAACTATGGCAACTCTAAGGGAAACGCGCAAAGAAAAAATCGTCCTTGTGCCGTTGGCGACCCCTCACAAAAGTCGTCATTACTCAGCCAATTTGTGGTACTTTTACGAAGTCTTTGTTACAATATAAAGTTATGACCCTAGATAGCGACGCAATAAAAAAAATCATAATTTCGATATGTCACGCTTATACAGATCTATCAAGGCAAAATACTCGAGAGTGAAAATATCCCGTTTAACACTGCAGCAATTTTCGCGTAGCCGAACTTTTTATAGGCTTACCACATAGTCTGATAAGATCGTACGGAAACCGAATAAGAAAATAAGCGGTGTTTCAGTACGTTATAACTTACTGCACTACATATTTAAATGTAAAATAAACCTATAGTCGTAAACATTTCCAAAAAGTTTCTTTTATACAAAAACCACCCATACAAAAATGGAAAATATTCTGTGCTATTTTTCTTCATGTTTGTGTTCATCATATCTTAGAGTTGTGCAGAGCCACTAAGCATCCATGCAAAGCTACTAAAATTAAAAGTCTTAGAATTTTTTAATAACTGGATCACTAACGAGTGAATCGAACTTTTATCATCCATGGCTTGTTAAAACTCATATACACCTTCAGCAGTTTATTAAAACTCCAATACATCCTTCTATCGTACGAGAATATATACATGTCGGATGGTATATATTTATATTAATTTCCTGACTTCCTACGTATAACATACGTATACCCTTGCGGCTTTTTCCGTATTACTCTTCCCAATTGTTTCCCCATTGTTCTCTTCCGTATTACTCTTCCCCTTTTATATCACTCTAACCCACACTTCGCTAATCAAACCTAACTTCCATTGTGTCCACAGCTGCCTTAAGCTGCACTATAAGGCCTTTGCCGAGGGTACGGGGAAACTGTGGAAAGCCCGTACCTACATAGACGGCCCGATATTCTTCTGATTTTCTGGTACATAGACGTTTTACTCAAGTTTATACACCAAAGTTTCTGAAGTATTGGCCTTTCGCTGACTCGTTGATGCGCTTTTGTGTGTGTGTGTGTGTGTGTGTGTGTGTGTGTGTGTGTGTGTGTGTGTGTGTGTGTGTGTGTGTGTGTGTGTGTGTGTGTGTGTGTGTGTGTGTGTGTGTGTGTGTGTGTGTGTGTGTGTGTGCATGTGTATGTGGGTGTGATCGCACGATGAGAATTCCACCGTGTAATCATTCTCACTTCACGCGTCTCTATCGCAAAGAAAAAAAACCCTCGTCGTGAATCACTGTTCTCCTGTGCCTTCGTTTACGCGCTTTTGTCGTGTCTTGTACTTCGCATACTGACGGCATATATGAGTTAAGACGAGTATGTATAGTAGTGATTTTCAGATTTACAAGCGCGAACACGCGAATCAGTGTAAGCGAGCGCGAGCTCTCCACCCTTCCGGTCTGTCAGCGTCCTATTGTCGCGCGTTCGCGGTTCCTTCGATGCGGTTTTTGCCGCTACTCTCCTGTTTGTGCCCTTTTATACCTATATGCAAGTACACGCACACTCGCACCCTCTATTCAACGGATTGGGGTGCTCGGGCACAATACATATATGAGGCATTCCGCGTCACTTCAGCCAGTAAAAAAAAACCCCAAATAATTTTGAAAAATCGAGTTACTTTATTGAAAAATATTCATCGAGTGTCGATGTTTTTTTAATTCCTGACGTTTTTTCTCGTTGATTACCATTTTTAAACATTTTTTCATTTAAATGGCTGTATCTTTGGCAGGATTTGACGTATTTACTTTCGTAAAAAAAAATCTGCGTCTTTTTCTAGCCTTCCAGAAACAAATTAATTTAGATTTTAGTGAGCCAGTCGAACGTCCATTTCAGGGCAAAATATACAAAAAAAATTTCTTAAGGAAAGACACTAGTTATTTTATTTTTAAAATGTCTTTCCCTAATTCCGAATACAAAAAACGGATTTTTGGTATTTTTTATATTATGGGATTCCTAAACACCGTGAAGTAACTGCTATTTTTTTTAATTTTCGTATTAATGTTTGATTGAAGAGTGTGGAGCACTCCAAGGCTCCAATGACATATATGACATACATGTCATATGTATTTCAAAAACCTGGTAAACATACAGCGAGTGCTCCACACTCTTCAGTCGAATATTAATTTAAAAATTAACAAAATTAAAATCGCTGTTACTTCACGGTGCTTAGGAATCTCATAATATATAAAATACCAAAGATCCGTTTTTCGTATTCACAATTCGGGGAAATTCTTAATAATAAAATAACGGGTGTCTTTTCTTGAGAATGTTTTGTTTGTTTGCATATTTTGCCCTCAAACGGACGTTCGACTTGCTCAATAAAATCTAAATTTATTTTTTTCTGGAAGGCTAGAAAAAGATGTACATTTTTATTTTTTACGAATGTAAATACATCAAATCCTGCCAAAGATGCAGCCATTTGAATGGAAAAATATTAAAAAATGGTAATCAACGAGAAAAAACGTCAGAAATTAAAAAAATGTCTACACTCGGTGAATATTTTTCAATAAAATAACTCGTTTTTTAGAAATTATTTATGGATTTTTTTTACTGGCTGAAGTGACGTGGATTGCCTCATATCCAGCCGTAGCACGATTCCCGACTCGGTTCCCAACCGTGGAATTTTTAGCCCTCGAGACCTTTCGTCAAGTACACATACGCGCGCGCACACACACACGCACACACACACACACGCACAAACACACACACACAAGCGCATCAACGAGTCAGCGAAAGGCCAATACTTCAGAAACTTTGGTGTATAAACTTGAGTAAAACGTCTATGTACAAATAACCCAAACAAACACACACGCACATGCGCACGCACGCACGCACGCACATATTTCTTCCCGAGAAATCGCATCGCGTCTGTATACATTTCAACAGGGCTCTTTTCACCCTGATTGCTTTGGGATTGAGAGAAAATATTGATGAAAATGAAGTTTTGCTCGAAGGCAAAGTTATCGCGCAAATTATGATCAGTGATGGTAAAATTGTATCATTTTTCATTTCGTTTAATTTGTTATTGTGAGTGTGTTAGTCTATTGCTACTAATGGAGATTTAGAGTAAAATAATTTTAATTCTTCAACTCGAATTCAATTTAGAGTAACACAATAAAAAATATTTGAATTCAAATTCTGTTAAGAGTAAAATAATTCAAACATTTAATGGACGCTTATGAAGGGTATCTCAAAATGACCTGATAGTTTGATTTATTACTAAAACGTATTATTTATTTGAAAAGTACAAATATTCTTACTTTAATATAAGGTACAAACATGGAGGATATGTGTGGAACACAATATCCGATAAATGGCATAAGCGGCATGGACATGGAAGACATATTCTATCAACAAGATCGCGCAACTTGCCACACTGCGGGCGAAACTATGCAGTTATTGCAGACGAAGTTTCATGATTGGGTTTATCTTACGCCGCGGCTAGTCCTGGATTTTAGAGGCACCTAAAAAGGTCTAGGTAAATACAAGTGATTAAGATTAGGAAGGCGTTACAAAGTCAAGTGGCCTATACTCAAGAACATTAGAAATCCGGCACTGGCCGCGGCGATGTGAATTGGGCACCAATAGCCATTTGACGTTATTGCAATGCTTTCTCTGGGGTTTTCTGAAAGAAAAAGTGTATGCTGATAATCCACAGACCAATCCGGAGCTCAAGGAAGCAATTGAAAGTAGTCCGCAATTATGCCAAAATGTTATTGAAAATTTCCGTAAAATAGTGAACGTTTGGAAAAAGGGATGAGGCAGCCATTTATCTGATGTTCTTATCCACGCATAACCTCCATGTTTGTACCTTATATTGACATAAAAATCTTCCTATTTTTTAAAATAAATAACACATTTTATAAATAAATTAAAATGTCAGGTCATTTTGAGACACCCTTTACCTTGCAGAGTTGTAAATTATGATATCTTCAGAAACGCGGTAAAACTGCCGCCTGCTTGGGAAGCGTTCACCCATCCAAATACCGGCTCAGGCCAGCGCGGCACAATATTTGAGATAGTCGTTTTTTTTTTTCGTAAGTTGTTTTCGCTAAGGTATTCCCTAAATGTTGGAAAATATATTTCCAATTAAATTTTTATAATTTTTTTTCGTAAGAAATGCAAGTGCCAAAAAAGGACAAACACTATTTTTGTAATCCTTGGTGCTACTCTGGTGTATTATAAGTACATTAAGAAACGTTTTGGCATTTCGCTTTAGAGTAATTCCTAAAAGTTGTTTCGAACAGACAATTAGTGTACTGTCATTTCCATTGGAAGAAATGCAATCGACTTTTTGTACCCACATACATTTTCAGCCCGACATGGTGGGCTGTTCCTTTATTGCTTACCTTTGACCGCCCGAATACTCACGGTGACACGAACCATCTCATTACAGAGTACGCCATATAGTAATGATGCTCCAATATAGTAAAAATCCTGCGTACTGGAGTGACGATGACTCTCTCCCTCTCCCTCTCCCTCTCCCTCTCCCTCTCTCTCTCCCGCCCTCCCTCCCTCTCTCTCTCTCTCTCTCTCTCTCTCTCTCTCTCTCTCTCTGTCTTTAGCGGCGCCTACATCAATCAAATGTAAATGTAAACAATCTAGCACCCATCAAAGTCCACGGGAAAACTCTGCCATATGTTGACGAAGCACGCAATCTGGGAGTAAGAATGACCTCGAACTTGTCTTGGAATAATCACATAGTTGCTATCTCAAAAAAGTAAAATTTTCACCTTACAAATTAAGATATCACAGGAGCGCGCTGTCGCAAGAATTGGAAACAATGCTTGTGGTTTCACTCATCTTTCCGATACTAGACTATTGCTGCCTGGTATATAATGATCCCACCAACGAGCAAAACACAAAACTAGAGAAACTGATGAGTTGCTGCATTCGCTTTATTTTCAATTTGCGCCGTGATGTTCATATCACGCCTTATCGAAGGAGACTTGGATGGCTTACTGTCAAATCTAGACGACTTTATTTCGTTGGCGCAACAGTGTATAACATTTATCATAATAAGGCTCCAGCCTACATTGTAGAATTATTTCACCGAGCGCGTCCTCTGGAACGTCCAACGAGACGACCAACTCCCATAACGTTTCCATATTCCGATTCACCGAACAGCTACCTTCCAAAACTCATTTGTATTATCTGCGATGTATTTTTGACACTCTTTACCGGCCGAGATCACCACTGCATAGTCAATCACAATATTCAAACAGCGACTCTTTGCTCACCGGTGCTTCTTAGAAGGATAATCACTTCTGGCGGACACATATTTATGATTAATCCTACATTATATTTCCGCTTTATCTTGAATTTCTGTTTTTACCGCCGTTAGTACTATTATTACCATATCTTACTACTTTATTGTCATTATTATTACTATTACTATAGTTGTTGTTAATGTTTGACAACACAACTAGAGGTTATTATTATATTACATTATAATTCATTATGATCATTATTACATTTATTTTTTATATGTTTTTGTATTAATCATCCGTTGCCTTAAGGTTCACCAGGGCATAATAAAATTAATCAATTAATCAATCTCTCTCTCTCTCTCTCTTTCTCTCTCTCCCCTCCCCCTCCCTCCCTCTCCACCATTCTCGATCGATCGATCAAGGCTGGAGTCTCAAGGTATATGTACATGCATAAAATTCCAGTGCTTTGGCGCTACTCCAATCACGATTTCGATCCACCTGCATCGAGCAAATAGGATGCCATGCACATATACAGGGTGTCTTTCTTATCTTTGCCACCCGAATAAGTCGGTAATTATCGACGTCACAAAAAAATGTTTCCGACAAAAGTTGTACGGCGTGAAGGTACCGCGTACGGGGCCACTACCGGGCCACTACCAAATATTTGGTAGCGATCCAAAGATATTTAGATTTGTATGAGCGATACTGACCTTGAATGACCTTGAACGACTTTGACCCCTAATGTTTTTATGCGGATTGGGGTGCTCCACAAGATGGGTGAAAAAATGTCCCATTCCATTTTAAAAACTGGAGGTGACCTTCACTGTGCTCAAGCGCCTCCACCGAAATAAAAAAATTGTCGCATTTGATGGCCCCCTAGACGCCGGACAACTTTTGTCGGGAACATTTTTTTGTGACGTCGATAATTACCGAGTTATTTCGGGTGGCAGAGATAAGAGGGACACCCTGTATATGAAAACGTTTGTGTGTACCTATGTACATATATGTACATCGAATTGGAACTAAGAAAGGGCGTACCGACACGATTTGAGACACAAAGTAACTCCCGGGTTACGTCGGCACGTCTCTATGGATATGTATACGGAAAGAACGGATCGAGGGGCCAAGAACGTGGAAGAATTGGCGCGCGCGATATACACAACCCCTCGTCCCTTTCGGTAATCGAGGCGAAGAATACATGCGACCGCGGAACGAGAATCGAAAGTGGGTCGTCGAGTGGCCATAGAGCACTTTTTTATTTTGGCTTCGGGCGTTTTGGGTGGGTTGCGAACAAGAATACAATCTAGGAGGGCTTGCACATCCACAAACGAGTATTACGTATTCTGTACTCCACATCTCGTATACACGTACGGGTGATGTGTGTGGGTACTACGAAGTTATATACACGAAGCCTTGACTTGGTCACCCTGAAGCGATACGAGAGGGCTTCGAAGAGGGTTTTGAGCGGATGAGATCCCTCGCACTTCTGACCATCCGCATGTTGATAATCAGAGGAATACATATGTTCACGTCTCTCCCTTTATGCGTTCATGCACAGGTGCAAAAGTCACGAGACGAAACGCCGTTAACTTCGGGGTGCTCTTGTCGGCTAATGATCCGTGTGTATGTGCGCTTAATTATATGAATTTCGCCATCGTATCGGGTTCAGCTGTTTTCGGTGATATTAACCTTACTACCTCACACCGCTATAGACTTTTATTTAGGTGGGAAAACAATATAGCAACAGACCCGGAGCGTTGGGCTTAGTGGTTAGCGTGCTGGTCAGCGGATCAGTAGATCCCGGGTTCGAATCCCAGTCGCGTCATTTTTGTCGTGAAATTTTTTTCTTCGACATTTCTTGGCGAAAGACGACTAGTTCCGCGGCTGCGAGGCGAAGTTGGCACCGGCTGTATCAGTATCAGTTTTCCACAGTTTCCCTATGCCCATGGCAGATATGTCATGGTTAATACGATACAGAGAGGGAAGTCGGCTGTGGCCGTAAGGTGGCCGCAAGAGGGGGTGGCATGAGAGGTAGGGGCAGTTGTGGAAGGGATATAAGGACAGTGGAATAGAGCAGCGGGGGGATGTGGAACCGGAGGTAGAACGAAGTTGAGACAGATTGGGGCTCGTGAAAATGGGAAGACCCTGTACGGCAGGAACAAACCAATAATAAAGCAACGGACTGACACTAGCGGATGGGCGGTCGGGGTTAGGCTTTGGCGGTACTTTGATTTAAGCAGCATTTTGCATGGCCAATAATCGGAGCGGTGACGCTTAGCCGTATACCGGCTGGTGTATCATCCGGCGAGCGGAAGGTCAATGCTTCTGATACCTTGGTGTAGATAATTGAGTGCAAATCTGCGCACCAGAGAATCAGAAGAATATAGAGCCGTCTTAGTAGGGGAGCCCACGACACTGAACCTGTCATGATAGGTCTCCCAAAGTTCATACATATAATTATGAACTTTGACATGATTCATATAATGTTCATTATATAATTATTGTTCATACATATGTTCATACATATACATACAATGTTCATACATATAATTATGACAATTATGATAATTATGATGAGTGTGGGACCGGACAACGCTGAAAAAAAATAATAATTTTCCTAGGATTCTGACAAGTTAAGTCTCCCGTATTCTGATTGTTCCTCGAGACAGAGGAGGGGTAGGACTATACAAAAAGGCAGTGCTGCCAGCCCCCCTGATAAGCCGCCTCAGTTGCTGCCGAGAGATACGCGACAGTTCGCACCCATGTGTCTATCATTATCGATCTCCTCAGACAACCAAAGCTCATCTGAAAGATCATAAATTTTTGTGTAAGAAAAACTACTGCTGCCTTGTCCGAACAGTGCAGAAAATGACGGCAGCAGCGTTTGAAAGTCGCCCTCCTCGCAACTAAAGTTGGCATTTAAATTCGGTGTTATCAGCAATCGCCCGGTTCTTTTCGATTTGTTTTATTGAAATACGCCTGCCAATATCACGAACTATGAATTTACGTGTCGCTGATGGTTTAAACAAATGCAATCGCATATTTTATGTGATATTTTTCGATTTTGCAGCCGTTTTCATTGTGTTTTTTGATAGTTCGTTATGTCTTTCGTTACATTTCAAAGTAAATTAGTTTTCTTCGATGAAAACATATTAGGCGTCATTGTTTTAACAAATAAGATTGTATAAATTATTCCAAAGTTGGGGATTTTTCAGCCGTTTTTTTGATCATTTATCATTTCTCGTGTCCCGTACGAATCGTATCCACTTTATATTGGAAAATAAAGACTACCTAAAACATGCAGATTTTTTAGCTATATATTTTTAGCAGAAATCGAGTCTTCGACCCTACATTGTGAGAATCCGGCTGGCTATTCAAAACGGTTAGAATAAAAAGGGCGCGGAGGCCGACGGGTCTAGACGTTATACCTGCTCAGTCTCGTTTCAGACGCCATCAGTAATGGTCATGTCACTGTCCGTTTTCGAAATCTTACATCTATCTAAAATGCGTTGTTTTATTTGCAAAAAATCTAGCGATGTTGCGAAATTTACCGAGAGTACATTAGACCAATGTCTAACTATTGTCGCGTACCGGAAAAAGAAACGTTTCGAATATGGCGACTCATCATTGACTCCCGAAAATAGTGTAAATTTTGATTATCACCATGGCTGCTACAGAACATTTTCTATTTCAAAACAAAAATACCAAGAAGAACTGGAAGCGCTGTTTCCTTCGAATGCAAGTATGAGTATAAAAAATGTGAGCAAAAATGTGTGTCTCGGTAAATTACGTAACCTCGCCAAATGTTTTGCAAATAAAACAACGCATTTTAGACACATATAAGATTTGAAAAACGGACAGCGACACGATCGTTACTAATGGCTTCTGAAACGAGACTGAGCAGGTATTACGTCTATACCCTTTTTATTCTGACCGTTTTGAATAGCACAGCCGGAGTCACAATGTAGCGTCGTACACTCGATTTCTGCTTAAAATTTATAGCCAAAAAACCTTCATGTTTCAGGTAGCCTATATTTAAAAATATAAAGCGAAAGAGATTCGTACGGGACACGAGAAATGTCACATCCGGAAGGGATGAGAGCATAATATTTTCGCTTCCCTCTTTGTTGCCTACGCCTAGCGCAATAGCACGGGATAAGGGTAAAAAGGGCTAGTGCGTGGGAAAGAATAGAATTAAGGAATTGACGCGATATTTCGGTATTGAGGAATAATTCGACAGAATTGGTGTACGATTGACACTATGTTATTTATTATAAGATTACTAGACGGGTTGAAGCGATCAGGCCTACGATGAATGCAGAATATTGCAAGTTGAATATTGAATATTGAAGAATGAATACAGAAAAGAAAAAGGTATGGTTAGCTTACATTGGTTGTGTTTGACGGTTGGTCGCTCGCTCTTTCGCTTGCGTGGATGTTTGTTGTCGCTCGCGTTACAAGGGCCTTCGCTCTTGGACTGGTGCGCTCGCTGGTACAATTGCTGGTAAGACGCTCGCAGGATTTTACGCTGGACGTATGTATACTCGACGTGTTTACTACAACGGGCACGACGCGTAGATAGAAATATGAACGGCGCGCAAGGTCTATGAATTTAGATTGATATTCACGGACCGATGATAGAAATTATACAAGTGTGTTGTATAACTCACGCACACACACGCACACACACACACGCACGCACGCGCACACACACACACTCACGCGCGCACACACACACACGCACACACACACATATATTCTGTGGGAAGAAAGCCGAGAAACACTTGTCGCATCCTTCGCTCTTCAAGGGTGCAATATTCGTCTGGTCACCGATGCCCCACGGGTTTTGCTCCAAAACAAACTTGTGAAAGTCCTCTAAGAGCTGAATACCGAAATTACGAATATCCCACTGAGACTTCGCGTTTGCATCGAATCTAATCCACTCGAGTGGTCACAACAGAGATTTATGACGTTCCACCGTAAAATTCGTCATATCCTGATTAGTTGACTACAATAATGAGAATTACTAATCCACTTCTGTTTTTTTTGCCTCGGGTAAGTGCCAGCATGATACTATATCCTACGCACTTTCGCCATCTACGATAATAATCATCATAATCTACGATAAAATAATCAAAATTTCATTGCCGATCCACTAAAAAATTTTTCGTAAAAAAATATTGATAAACAATGAAGTTCTTATTATTTAAACAAAGTACCGGTATTGCTGCATGGCCAATCGGTGTAGACGGTTCTGTCAACTAAGGCGATCTGTAATGAGAAATTGAACAAAAAACTTTACTAGCAAATGGATGAATTTGAAGAAAAAAATTATGGTCTGGCTGAATTCGTAGTAATCCGGACGAATAGATTCATCGCCGCTCTCATCTTGTCCACATATCTATGTGGACCAGACAAGAGCGGCGATGATTCTATTGATTGATGATAGTCGAATTTAATAGGTATACTTAGTATAGTGAAATTTAGTAGGAAATAGGTCGAAATTAGTTTGAAAAATTCTAAAATAGCGAACTATAAAATGTTCGATTTTGCACCAAAAAAAAAACATCTGGACGAATCGATTTTAAGATTCATCGCCGCTCTTGTCTCGTCCACAAAGATATGTGGGCGGACGAGAGCGGCGATGAATCCATTCGTCCGGATTACTACGAATTCTACCAAACCATAATTTTTTTCTACAAATTCATCCATTTGCTAGTAACTAATTATTAAAGTTGTTTTTTTCGGTGCAAAATCGAACATTTTACAGGCTGCTATTTTAGAATTTTCCAAAGTAAATTCGACATATTTCCTATTGAATTCGACTATACTATAACTATTAAATTCGACTATAAGGACCTATCTTATCTGAGGTAGGTCCTTATAGTGAAGTTGGTGTCAAGCAACAGTTATTTTGAACTTTGCGTATTGGCCACACATTTGCCTTTATTGTGGCATTTTTAATATGCATTCATGATACGTATTATTCTATTGGAATACAGGATCTTATTCATGGAGATAAACAAAAAATCCGCGAAGATTAATAAATAGATGAAGAAGTTGACGAAATTCATTGAAAATAAATGCTGCGCCTAATCAAATTATCGTAACGACTCCAATGAGATTTATTCGCAACAAAATCAATGTTTTTAATCAATTCGGGCTCATCTTAAAAATACTACATAAAATAATGTATACGCATACATGGCATGTATCGAGGTACGAGAGTCGACTACTTTAAAATCTGTTTCCTTCATGATAAAATTACTTTTATTGCTGCTGAGGGCTCTCACTTTCGACTTCTATCGTCTGCACTATACCGATTGTTGATTCATTCGCGAATTGCAGAATATCCCTCTTCCCTTCGGGCCCCCGAGGCGCGGTCGCGACTCATTGCTCCCTCGCTCGGCTTCTCGTTTTACGAGCTTCGATACATAGGCCCTCGCGGTAGCATTCCCTTCGTACATACATCGTACTTGTTTCACTCGCCTCGAGGCCAATCGTGGTATGCTTTGCTCCGTGTAGAGCAAAGTGATTCTCCGTATAACGGAGGTCCGTTTTCCACTCCTCCGATGCCGACTCACACCCACAATAAGTCCCTCAGGGCCTTCGAGCTATATGAAAAGTTGATGGGAATTCGGGCATGCGGAATATTGAAAAAACAAATGTGAAAAATGGAATGATTTCTCACCCTGCCAATGACTACTTTCGGATAAAGTTTAGCATTTTATATTTAAAGTTTGGAAATGGAAACCTTATTAGCAACGCGCGTACCGACTGTAGAAAAGAACTATGCCTTCTGCGGTATGAAAAGGCCGATGGAGAGTACCTCGTCGTTTGCTCGAAACGCAATCTATCAGGGAGAGCATTTTTGGAATGTCTTCGGTTCCATTCGTCAATGAGCGCAGGTATAGTTGAGAGCAAAACTATGTGAATATGAATCACGAACGACTCAGAGCAGTCATTGGAAACAAAGGACAGCCTTTTCTATTGGACATGTTCTTTTTTTTTACAGCCTCCAATTCTTTCACGAGGAAACGCCAAAAGTGCCTTGATCGCTTCACAATGCCGGCATCAATTAGGCGTTAGAAAGTTCGTCTCGTTGTTTGCTCTAACGCCTTTCTCAGCGCGGTTCCTCTCGGTTTTGCTGGTCATCAAAATCCACAGGAGCCCGGAGACGAGACGATATGGACATAAGCCGCTTTTACTTACACGTATATCCTATTTGTTACGGCAAACATATGTGTGGGTGTATGTCCATGTGTACAGCAAAAGACATTTTGAACCCGTTACAGTTTATCAAATATCTTAGGAAAAAACGCGAGAACTTGATGTCGTTCCCAATATGAGCACTTCTAGAAGCTTTCCAGTCTGTCTTCATGCCACTTTACACGTCTTCTAATCGTCGTAGATCGCTTTATGCCAATACTTATATCCAGTAGAGGGAGGTAAAAATGGTTGGAGAATTCCCGGTTGCCATCCAGCTACCTGCCGTTATGGTGTTACGCCGGCTATATCCCCGCGGCAAGTTCCCCAATGATTCGGAAATGTTTTACTTTGAGGGGATTAGCAATTTTTTTATTTTTCTCTTCAAGACTAGGATAGTCAAAAGACCGGACTATGGCGATAGGGAAAAAACAGGTTTAAGGGAAACAAACGTTCGGTAAGCGAAATCGACAAGCGTCGCCTTTGGGACCTGCAACTAGAATTGACCAGTCTTCGCCATCTGGACTGTACTCCTTATGCTAACAACGATGTTGTCATGTTGATTCTGAAAAAAGCGCTCAGGCTTGGCTCCGTGGAAAGATATTTGCAATGATTTTCGTAGACGTGTTCTACGCATTGCATGTTGGAAGGCAAGGCGGAACATGGAAAGAAAATGATAGGAGATGTGGGTGTTAAATGAGGAGCGTACCATCGTGGACTATGGCTTAAAAAACATTGTAAAGTCCATGACATTGGGTTTTATTTTTGAAATAACGGCTGGTGTTTTATAAATATTTGTAATACTGTTGAAGGCGAGAACTTGGAAAATATCGGGAAAATATCGCAACAACTCTGGAAAATATCGGGGGTATTCTGTTGAATAATATATGTATACAGGGTGAGGTACTAACTGTTGCCACCTTGAATATCTCTTTAATTATCGACGTCACAAAAAATTTTTTTAAACCAAAGTTGTACCGTACGTAAGGGGTCATCAAATGCGACCATTTTTTTATCTTACTAGAGGCGCTGTCGCACAGTAAAGGTCACCTCCACCTTTTTAAATGGGACGGTACATTTTTTTTCAACTATCTTGTAGAGCATCGAAAACTGCATAAAAAACATTTAGGGGTCAAATACGTTCAAGACCATTTAAGATAAAAAAGTGACATCAACTTTATTTTTATGTGCAATTACCTTTATTCACAGTAGAAGTTCAAAGTGATTGCCATTGGAATCAACGCAGTATTGCAATCTCGTCATCACGGATTGTGTAGAATTTCTTATCACTTCGGCACTTATCGCATCACAGGCTCGAAGAATTCTCTCACGCATATCATCCGGCGTAGTTGGACGTTCTGTATAAAGAAGATCTTTCAAGTATCCCCACAAGAAAAAGTCCAGAAGCGTCAAGTCTGGCGAGCGAGCCGGCCACGATACAGCTCCTGCGCGTCCAATCCAACGATTTAGAAATGTCTTTTGCAATTCATTTCTAGCTATCAGCGAAAAATGTGCCGGGCATCCATCGTGTTGATACCACATTCTGTTTCTTGTTACTAAAGGTATTTCTTCCAATAACGGACCTAATGTTCCTTGAAGGAATGTGGTGTACTTCCTACATTAAGATTCTCTTCGATGAAATAAGGGCCTATGATTCTATCCCCAATAATCGCACACCATACATTAACCGACCACGGTCTTTGGTGTGCAACTTGCCGCAGGCAATGTGGATATTCAGTTGACCACAAATACATGTTATGCAAGTTAATATTTCCATGATTCGTAAATGTTGCCTCATCAGTAAATAAAATCCCATTAATAAATGAGTCATCTCTCTGAATCTGGCGTTGAACCCATCGGCAGAATTCAGTGCGATTCATGAAATCCGTACGAGTTAATTCCTGGTGGAGACTGATGGGGTAAGGATGATATTTATGACGATATAGAACACGTAGAATACTTCTTTGGCTTACGCCAGGTTCCTTCGCAATTTGACAAGCACTCGCACAAGGGTCTTGATGAACGGCGGCAAGAACACCGATTTCCGTTTCTTCGTTAGTAACTCGCTTTTGTCGGTTACTTTTCCGACGGGTTAAGGATCCAGTTGTCCTCAGTTTAGTGTACAAAATTTGAAATGTATGGCGTGTAGGATGAGAACGTTCAGGAAATCTTTCAGCGTATAAGTCTCTAGCTCTCACTGCATTTTTCTGACATTCTCCGTGTATTAGAAGCATATTAGTTTGCTCTTCAAAAGAATACATCAATTACATTCGCTTGATTCATTAATACTAGTTTCACCATTCTTACTATCGTTATCTTGGGTTTGTTTGGGCGAAACATTGTACAATGTTCCGTGTACATTTTAGGTTTGGTGCCGCAGTTTACATACAAGACAATAGCAAGACTTCGGCGATAAGTGCCGAAGTGATAAGAAATTCGTGATGAGGAGATTGCAATACTGCATCGATTCCAATGGCAATCACTTTGAACATCTACTGTGAATAAAGGTAATTTTACATGAAACTAAAGTTCATGTCACTTTTTTATCTTAAATGTTCTTGAACGGCTTTGACCCCTAAATGTTTTTATGCAGTTTTTTATGCTTTGCAAGATAGTTGAAAAAAAAATGTACCGTCCTATTTAAAAAAGTGGAGGTGACCTTTACTGTGCGACAGCGCCTCCACTGAGATAAAAAAATGGTGGCATTTGATGACCCTTTTCGTACGGTACACCTTTTGTTTCAAACATTTTTTTGTGACGTCGATAATTACAGAGATATTCAAGGTGGCAACAGTTAGTGCCTCACCCTGTATAATGATAGAGAATCGAACCCAAGGGGGTGAAGATGGAACGTAGGTCTCGTTGGCGTGGAATCCCATGTATGTGAGTGTGGGTGCTTGCGTGTATCTGTAGAAATAGAAATAGTTACACGTCACGCTCCCTGACGTGAGAAAGTAGTTGAGCGCGCTCACCGCGGCTCAGTGGAGAGCCGTTTTCTTGGGTCCTCGGGATAATTAGAGGTGCGGAATTCCTTCTCTCGCAGTTGCCTCGTAGGAACAAAAATCAACCATTTATATTTACAAATGACGCACAGTTTGCCGATGTGCCAGATCTCGGCTCTCCGTGAGGAACATTTTATACTTTTCTTTGTAAGAAGAAAGAAAATAAGCGAAAATGGATCTATCCGTTTGAAGTACAATTCACTTTTTTTTTCCTGGACAAATTTCAATCCCCCAAAGAATAATTTCTTGGAGTGGTTGGACAGCCGGGTGGCTAACGCGTTTCCCGGAAGTCGAAGAATTTTGACGCTAATTGAGCTACATGGTTTTTACTCTGTGCCCCGAATTCCGTGGGATAGACGAGAGCTTCGTTCTTTTCTGTTGGCTCGTGAACTATGAAATTAACGAGAGATCGGGAAGGCACCACCTGACGCAAACCACTTCAAACCGTCTTCAAAACTTTTAATTCGTATTTTACTCGCTTCGCCAAAGTGAACTCTCGATCAGCCGCGCTATGCACACTCTTACTTATTCACTATTATTTGAAGAAGTTGAGAGAAGCGTTGGCTCAATATGGTGAGAAAAGAATAAATAGTGAAGTTGAAGATTTTCCACGCTTTTTTCGAACGCTTAGACTTCGTCTGTTCGAAACTATTCGTGAGACGAAATTTCGATCGGATTAACGTTCATCGATAGATTGCCGATAAATAATTACGAAGAACCCTTATGTGAATATTTAAGCTTAACGTGTTTGCTTAGGGACCAAAAACTAGGTCGATGTTCAATATATTTTTTTTATGAGAGTATCGGAATTACAAGTTTGGGATTTTACACATAATTAATACATGGGGGTGCCAAGCTTTTTTTCGGTATTAAAAAATAATCAAGTTATTGTAATTTAAACAAAGTGCCACCCTTGGTGCACGGCCAATCTGTGTAGATGAGTCAGGCAGGGTCATCTGAAATGAAGAATAAAAAAAAGAACTTTCAGTTTGATCATAAAACACTTCAAAATGTTTCAAAACGTCTTAACGATATTTAATTCATTGTATAAGACTGTAAGTTTTACTAAAATAAGTAACTAAATGTTTGAAATAATATTTCAATATAGTTAGAGATCTGACTAAAATTATAATTTATAGTTTGATGAATAAATAAAGTTTAGCATGATAAATAAAATAAATAAGTCAAGTTTCAATGTATTTTTTAACTTCCATCTGTACAAGGTTCTTGCCCATCGGTAGATTTCCCATATTCCAGTTTATATCCCCACCTTGCGGCCACAGCCGACTTCCCCCTCTTTATCGCATTCCATTGACATTTCTTCCATGGGTAGAGGGAAAGTGCGGAAAACCTATACCAATACAGCTGGTCCCGAGTTCGCTTCCCAGTCTCGGAGCTAGTCGCCTTTCGTCGAGAAATAACTCACAGGCTACAGTCGTACTCACACGACACACACACGTACCGGTCCGTGTGCGCGACACCCGTGTTGAACTGGAGCTACGTCGCTAGACCAGCACATCGGCTATGTTTCAATGTATGATTATAGTTTTATAAATAAATCAAGTTTAAAATAAATACAGAAAATAACTAATATGGTCTAACAAACGCGAAAGTCCTAAGGCAAATATTGGCCTTTTTAGTTTTTTTTTTATTTCGCAAATATTGTTTACCGTCTACTTTTATGCCTTTTCCTTCGGTGGCGCGCCCCACCCATGCGAAGTGAGTTCGTAAACGCATCGTTGCACACGTATTTTATGACCATTGCCGATTTTCCTCTGTATGGAATCGAGTCGCGCGTATACACGGTCCATCCTATCCCTTTCGTTTCCACGTTCTTTCACCCTTGAAAAACTTGGCGCGACTGTAGAACTTGGTGGAAATATTTACGCCGGATTGATTCCTATAGAAAATGCACTTAAAACTTTGACTATTTGTCGTTGCCGATGAAATGAGCCCCCTGCCTGTCCCTCCATCGGTGCCATTCCCGCAGTCCCGATAAAACCTGCAGAAGCTATTTATATCATCATACCACGACGATGTAACATCTCGTTCATATAAGCCTTCGCATAAAATATCATGACCAATGAGAGGAAACGGGGAAGGCGCCAGGATTTACACGTGAAATTCGTAAAGCAAAAATTAAAGATCGGTAGAACGAGATCTAGCAAAATATAATCACATAACATTTTTCAGGTGCCGTTGTTCGTTCGATCCGTTTTTCCATCTTCGAGACGCAGGAAGAAGATTTATCGAGTAGAAGTTTCCGTTCGTGTGTGTGTGTGTGTGTGTGTGTGTGTGTGTGTGTGTGTGTGTGTGTGTGTGTGTGTGTGCGTGCGTGCGTGCGTGCGAGCGCGCGCGCGCGCGTGTGTGTATGTGTCTGTGTGTGTCCGTGTGTGTGTGCGTGCGTGTGATCTCCGGCGTCAAGTTTTCTTTTTATTGACAAGCATCATCGCCCTCCCAGAGTCTCAACTTTTCTGCCTTAAACTATGGAAAATCTTTTATTGATCGCAGAATTGAGAGTTGCCCATAAACAGGAAAAAATACTCTTTCCAGATGGTCTCCAAAGCTAACTGTCATCTTCCGCATGGACTTTTCCTTGTCGAATATACGATCCAATAGGGCGCGGAAGTGCTCGAACGGTTCGGTGGAAAATTTGAAGCAGCTCCTTAGTTTTGCAATTCACAGAATTTTCCAGAGTTCAAAGGACGATGATCTTCTATTATCTTGGTCGCCCAGTCGGATGCTGACTGTCATCGATTCCGAGATCAGTTTTCTTCCGGAAGAAGTCATAAAAGAGTGTTCCTTGCTAGCTGTTCGTGAGACTCGATAAAGGCTTTGGACATTACTGGTGGATGCGTTGGAGTGACAAAAATGCAAAGAGTGCGCGATGTACACTCTGTGCGATGAATATACGTGACGTTATAATCGAGGGTACCTACTTTAATTGAGCCTTCCTAAAGTATGGACGGTCCCATATATACACATGTAGGCTCAGTCTGGAGCGAGGACCAGAAAGATGGATTTTGGCAACATGCATGAAAGCATCGTAGCTAATAGTTCCGGCTTGAAAGTCTCTTTCTGGCAACACGCTACGGTAATCGTCATCAATTCGACGCGCAGCCCTGCTTCTGCGATTCATGATAGCCACTCTCTCGTTCTGTCCCTCGCTATTCACAATAGCTAAATTGTCTTGCTTACAATAATGCCACTTGTATTGTTGCCTGGGTTGAGCTACTATGCGATACGTTTCGCAAAATAATCTACTCGGAGTTCGTTGACCGTTTTGCGGGTACTTACTGGAAATTTCATAAAGATGGGTCTGACGACCCTGATGTGCACTCCCAAGATCCTGTGGCTGAGGCAGGGATGGTCCACGGATTTATTCGCGGCAACTGATTAATTAGCTGTGCTGAGTCGTTATGTGAGAACAACTACCCGAAACGCACAGACAAGTGTGTAAGATCGTGCAAGGATAAACGATCATTTGCAAATTTGCAATCGATCGTGAAATCGCACCGACAATTTTGCTATCTTCCGATCTGGGTTCGCGTGCCAAATTTTTCTTCCAGTCAACCAACATTCTCATTTTTTTAGATTTCAAATCCAGCAATTTCATACACATTTACATTTATTCTTTATCTCACTACTATCCGTTAAGGACTAAAGCCACTCCAGCTCTTAGAAAGGACGCTATTTTTAAGAATATTTGAAACGAATATAATGAAATCGGTGAAAAATTTAATTGGAAAACTTTATTATACATAGTTTTAAGTGTACAATAATTTTTTTTGTAATTTTTCAATTGAAAATGTCGGCGTCAGAGTCCAAGACCGCAGCCCGAGTAGAAATTGTTCTAGCCTCTCTAAGTTACGGCTTAGTAACTGGCTCGCCCAATTTAGCTTATACGAAATGACCAATGGTTGGCTCGCTATGAGCTAGTAATTTATGAATGTTTTGTTATGAATTTTTTGTTATTCAGCCCTTGTCTAGTCACCACCCGGTTATGTAACTACGTATAGTTCCATCGAGCGAATGGCTCATGGCTGACTAGCTAACTTGAGTTTTAGATGGCTTTGCAAAAGAAAACATCTGAAGTGGGCATGTCGCCATGACCTAGCTAACACTAGCTAACTGTGGCTATGCGCCCCTTGGCTAGTCACTTCCCAGCCGAGCTTGGTTACGAATGATAAAGTATGGTTATGTGACTACGTGTAGTTCTATCGAGCGATTGGCTCACGGCTGGCTAAGCAACTTGAGTTACAGATGGCGTTGCGAATGCAAACATTCTCATGGCGAGAAACCTACTTGCAAGTAGGTATCCCGTCATGACCTAGCAAGCTATGCGGCTGTGCACCCCTTGGCTAGTCACTGCCCAGCCGAGCTTGGTCACGAAGGACAAAGTGTGGTTATGTGACTACGCGTAGTTCTATCGAGTGATTGGCTCATGGCTGACTGAGAAACTTGAGTTTCAGATGGCGTTGCGAATGCAAACATTCTCAAGTATCTCGCCTCGACCTAGCCAGCTAACTGCTGCTGTGCATCCCTTGGCTAGTCACTGCCCAGCCGATCTTGATCACAAATGACAAAGTGTGGTTATGTGAATACGTGTAGTTTCATCGAGCGACTGGCTTATGGTTGGTTAAGCAATTTGAGTTACAGATGACGTTGCAAATGAATAAAATCCTCAAGTCAGTATATCGCGATGACCTAGCCAACACTTCCCAACTGCGGCCACACTAGCCGGAATAAATGATCGGACAAATACAATTTAAGGTTATGTAATTCTATGCAATTATCGCTTGCAATGCGAACGCAATTGAGTCGTTGATCCGATAATGTTATTTACATTTGTCAATCCAGCCATTTTTCAATAATCTGATAGTGTGTAGTGTAAAATATGTAGAGGATAAGAAAATTCAGAAATTAAATAAGTAGAATTGGGTCAGTGGACAACGTCACAACTCATCACCCAGAGGTCCCGGGATCGAAACCACGTTACGGCACAAGCGTTTGTCTGAGATAATTTAAAATTGAACCATTAATATATTTACAGCGCAAATATCATAACCCTAATTAATGAGCAACGAAGAATGTCGTACAAGGGTCTAATCATGTAAATAATGTGCAAAAAAATCACGAAAATATAAATATATAGCCGCAAATATTTTTTATCTAATCGCCACCTAATTTTTTGTTCCCAGTCGCTAGCTGAAAAAATTAGTTCATAGCTAGGTCAGAAATATAATACAGCCGTGGGATATTTCTTTCTATCTAGTCACCATCTAATTTTTTTGTATTCAGTCACTAGAGGGGCAAAGCGTTACAAGGCTGGGTAGTCAATCACTAAGACGGCTAGCTAATGGCGATTCGAAACATTACTTTACTAGCTAGTGGCTAGGCGGCGATGAGTTACGTTTTCCACTCGGGAGAGTACCGTGAAGTGCAAAGTGTTCCGCAGCCACGAATATTTCTCCTGGCGTTTTCAACTTACAACAAAAAACAAACAAAAATCTTTGATATCTATACAAAAAACTATGGTACTGCGAAAGAAAATTAGAAAATACCTTTTGTTTAGAAAGGGAGTGCAGATTTAAGTGAAAACTTTCAATTTTGATAAAAAAATCACGCGAGTTATTGCTTACAAACCAATAAGTGAATAACCAATCGCAAATTACGTATGCAATTCCTTGGAACGCAGAAAAGAAAATACGTTCATTATTTCAAGTGAATTTGTTCTGAGAAAAATGCGTTTAAAGTTTGAACATTTGGCGACAGACATTTTCGATTCACCTTTAATCTGCAATGCCAAGCACCAAACATTTGTCCTTCCAAATTAATATTGTTCTGTTTCTTTTCGTTTCGGAAAATTCAAAAATTCTCCAGTGGCTTCACGCGTTGAATATTTAAATTGGGGTATTAAAAAATGTTCATAGCGAAACTCTTTTCTGACTGAGCTAGTGCGCACGTACGAGCTTCAAAGTTCTTCTTTCAGAGCTTCGTAAACACTCAACCAAGTTATTTGTCCAATGAACCCGAAACATTCTAAGTCTAACATAATTTTTTAACAATGTTCAAAATTCCGCCCAAATATTATAATTCGTAGCCAATGACGAACCATAAAAATTCCCTATGCGATTTTAATGCGTTTTCCACAACAACAAAGACCCGCCACACTGTAAAGATAAGCCCGTTGTTCAAACATGTTTCGCGTGTGCAATCTTGTCGCTCATTTCAACACGGTAACTTGTGTGTTGATGTTTTAACGATACATTTTACGCGTGTTCTTTTAACACGCTTCAAGCGTGTTTTAGCAAGTTAAAAGTGTGGTGTTTGGATACACTTTAGGCGTGTAAACGCTGGTCGCCAATTTCAACATGTTTAACCCTTAATAGCCACACACTTCTTTTTCCAATAAAACATACATTTTTTTATATGCGTAAGCGTTTCATTCTTTCTTTCTAAATCGCACCTGCGTTGGATTAAATAAATGTACTTTCTGAAAAGTCCACAGAAACCGCTATGTCTATTTCAAAGTACAATGTTTCCAGATTACCAAACCATTATAGAACAATTTTGTAATTTTTTTGTCAATAATTATAAGAGTTACAGAAATTTTTGTAAACGTTTTTTGCATAATTCTGTTTACATACTTAAAATTTAAGTTTTGATTTCTAACCAATATCCTTGTATTACACAAGGTTCAAATTATACCTCACTTTTTCATATCGCTCAATGCATTATTTCATTATTTATGACAATTCAAAAACGCCTGGGTCCCATCGACCCAGTATGACTATAACGCAATTCTAGCTAAATGTGACTACTAAGGGTTAAAATATGTTGATAGTTAAATCAACACTATTGGGTGTACTACCATACTTGATGATTTCTAATCGTCCTGAAATGAATTCCTGCGAATGAATTTTATTGTCAATACCTGGCCTCGAACCTACCTAACATAATTACTTCTACACCGCATGTACGTACGCTGACCATTGTGCTATCGGCTACTTGCGGTTTTTTCGTCAAGAAACGGAATATATGGTTACATTGAATGAGAAGAGTAATAAACACATTTTACATTGTGTGTGTGTGTGTGTGTGTGTGTGTATATACGCACGCGCGCGTGTATGAGTATGTAGGGATGTGGATGAGTCGGCGTACTATCTTCATTATTGAATACATACAAAAATCAAATTGTTGAATCCCAGCATGTATTTTTATTTTATATCAACATCCAAATCTAATTTTCATGTTCTATTATGTAAAACAAAAACACCTTCACGGCGGGAATACATTTGCAACGATCAAAAAATCGATTTCTTTTTTTTTTTCTTTAAACGATAGACCTACAGTGGCGGCCAGCTACTTAAGACCGCTCATTGCAGGTACAAATAAAAGTTCGCCTCATGTCACGCTATTTGATTACGTCTCTGTAATATATTATTCGCGTAGTGTTGACTATTCGTTAACGATAAGACTGCGTAACTTTCTTGCCGACAAAAATTTTCAAATTATTTGAGACACTTTTTCAAACTGAGTTGTTATAGACACGGTCATGTGCTTAAGACCGATCACTTTCAGTGGATATTCTTAGAGACCTTTGTTGATATGACTGTCCTTGAAATAGTATACGGTATGCAATTCAAAACAAAGCCTGGTAGTGCGAAAAAATGAGTCGCGGAAAGAACATCACATCGGATCTAAGTATTAAAATAAAATTGTTAAAAGATGAGGGATATTCGTTTGCCGCGATAGCGAAAAAATTAAAAATTTCTAAAACCGCTTGCGTACAAGCAATACGGTTTATTGATAAAACGGGTTCCGCGAGAAACGTCCCGAGGAAAAAAATTTCGCGAAACACGACAAGACGCGAGGATCGAATACTTCACCGAATTTGTGAAGCCGATCGTCATAAAACGGCTGGACAAGTACGCGAAGAAGCTGGTGCTGCGATTGCACAAAAGATCAGTATACGAACAGTCAGGAGAAGATTGAACGAGTTTGGATTAATGGGTCGAGTCGCGCGCAAGAAGCCTCTCATTTCTCAATGGAACAGAAAACTGCGATTGAAATTCGCTAGAGACCATCGGTATTGGACTATTGCTGATTGGTCAAAAGTCGTGTTTACCGACGAAACAAAATTTAATCGAATGGGCTCTGACGGTAAAACATACGTTCCGCGCCGAGTTAATGAAGAATTTTCTTCAAAATGTGTGAAAAATACCGGGAAAGGCGAAGGAGGATCTGTAATGGTTTGGGGAGCCATGACGCTTCGAGGTATTGGTCCTATTCATCGGATCAACGGTACCATGGATCAATATGTGTATATGGACATTCTAAATGAAGTCTTACTACCATTTACGAATGATCAACTCCTGGACGATTGGATCCTTCAAGCCGACAATGATCTAAAGCATACTGCTCGTAGAGTTAAAAAACTTTTAACTGAAAAAAATGTATCGGTTTTATCGTGGCCACCTCAGTCTCCGGATCTCAATCCAATTGAAATGTTGTGGATTGATGTTGATACGCACATAAAAGGCAGAAAACCGAAAAGTTTAAGCGAACTTATCGTCGTGATAGAGGAAGGATGGGCGAAAATATCGGTCGAGCGTTGTCGTCGGCTGATAGAGTCAATGGCACGTCGCTGCGAAGAAGTGATTCGGCAAAAAGGAAGAGCAACGCGTTATTGAATATATTATAAACTCAGCGAATACTGTATTCACTTCAGTTTGAATTTATAGTATTATTTTGCGTCGGTCTTAACTAGTTGTCCGCGGTTAAAATTAAAAAAAAATGATATATTGTTGATAACAATTGCTTAAAGTAGTTGAAAATAAAGTTTTGTCATAGCATCGTGTTGCGTAATATTCAATCGTGTGAAATGGAGTAATCCTTTATTCGTACTTGCAATGAGCGGTCTTAAGTAGTTGTAGGTGTATATATGTAGAATCTTTTCCAGAAGTTTCAAAGCAAAATTCGAAAAACTTTAAACGTTACAGCCCGTTACGGCAGGATATACATTCAGACAGGAAAAAAATAAGCAATATTGAGGGATTTTTTAAACTAAGAAATACTTATCCTACAATTATCAAACTTTAGGTATTCTTTGATAGTATCTTTAAGTATGCAAAACAATTTTTTTTAATTAATTCATCATTAAAATGACGGAGCTGTGACAGAGTTAAAGCAAGGTCGCCGCAGGAGTTGCGAATCGGCGTGCAGTCTAGCTTCTCGTAGACTATGGTTTGCAAAAAAAATCAAACATTTTTTCACCTAGAACATGTATAGTTTCTAGGTCGTGGTAATTAAAACGTCGAAAATGCAAATTTAAGAAAATGGTTCGCATTTACGAAACAAATAACATTTCAGGCAACATTTCGGTAAAATGTAGATTAAAAAGGTAGGTTTTTTAAAAATTTCAAAAACAATTGTTGTCAAGTAGAAAGTATCAATATTATCAATATTTCTACCAAGTTCCAACTCAATCGACTTAATAGTTTTTGAGTTATTCTGCACGCCAATTTCAATAATGTAGTTTTGAGAAAAAACGCTCTTGAAGTTCACGCCCGCTCCGAATCTGAGCGGTGAGGCACGGCATTGACGGGCTGTAACGTTTGTAGTTTTTCGAATTTCGCTTTGAAACTGGGAAAATTTTCTACATATATAGTTCTATCGTTTAAAGAAGAAAAAAAGAAACCGATCTTTCTATAGTTGTAAATATATATCCCGCCTTAATCAAACTTCAAACCCCTTTTTCCCATAACTGCATTTTTGAAATTGGTGTGCAGGATTATTCAAAAACTATTAAGCCGATTGAGTTGAAACTTGGTAGAAATATTAATAATATTTCTACTTTCTATTTGACGAGAACTGTTTCTGAAAAACGACTTTTTTAATGCAAGTTTTACAGAAATCTTGCGTGGAATGTTGATTTTTTTTGGGTAAATGCGTGCCATTCTCTTAAGGCAGAACACCACTGTGACCCCCTGTTTTTTTGCCATTTTTCAAGAATTTTTTTTATGGGAAAAAAAGAGATATTCGATATTTTTTTGTTCGTTGTTTATTGAAGATACATAAAAACAAATTTCAAATTTTTCACGCCCCATGGTGACGCTGGGGAAGCTCCCGCGTCAGGTACTGTTGCCTCTGCAGTGGTTCGCGGCACGCAGCAGAACTCTCTTCAAAGTCGATCTGAAAAAAAATATCGAGTGTTTTCGTTAATAATATGATATTTTGAAGAGAAGTACACAAGGATTTGAAAAAATATTGATTTTTAAAAAATAGTCACGCTTTTGAAATTAAAGGACGATTTTCGAGCAAAATTTCTCGTCGAAAATAGGCTATAACTTTTTTTATTATTGAGATATCGAAAAAATCCTATGTACTTCTTTAGATAATCTAGTTTTATTGATGCAGTCCAAATTTGAAGTCGATCGAATAAAAATTGCTCGAGTTCTGCTGCGTGCCGCACTCAAAAAAGTGGTTTTGACAAAAACGCGTTCAAAGTTTTAGGTTTGTTAATTTATGCGATAAATTGGGAAAAAAAATGTTTTACCTTTAATCAGCGATGCCGGCACCATATAGCTGGCCTTCAAGAAACAAATCATTGTCCCTAGCATCTTTTCTCGAACTTGTAGAGACTCTTCTTGCCTCTTTTGCAGCGTCTGTGAGCGAGCGCTCCGCCAGCTCGATCCGCGCTGCGTCGGTTTCAACGCAAAAATTGAATCAATTTGGGCCGATAGTTATCCCCAACGTCTCCAAAACTTTCATGAGGCTTTTCAGGCCATCATTGAATAATAATACCGCGATATCAGCTGCAATATCGTAAATTTTCGAAGACTGGTGTAATTGCCTCCAATACTTCCTCAGGAAGAGGTGGCTTATGGCGATATTTAAAAATATCACAAAATATTCAATATCTCCGAAAATAATTATTTTTTCGACCTGGGTCCAACGGCATCTTAATCTTAAGTGTATTTTAGATTTTTCTAGATGGTTTTCAAAAAATCGATTTTTTGAAGCCGTCACAGTGGTGTTGTCCCTTAAGGTAGTACGAGCGCGCAATCTTGATTTCTATAGATTTTGTTCAAATTTTAACCAGACATTGTTCATATCATTATGCATGTTTAAGTGAAATTTCAGATCAGTCGACTATTTAGATTGGGAGATAATGGGTTTTAAAATTGCAACTTTTAACACTGCAGCGTGTGCATGGAAATTTAGACAGAATAATTTTCCGTAAAAAATATTTGTCCCCTATAATAAGAAGACATATGGCAACACCGCATCGTTCTACGTATCAGATGACGTGAGTCTGCGCGGCATATTTAAAATAATACTGCAATACAAATTTTTATTTCGAAGTAATTTTTAGTCGGACAAACTTTTTAATTAGTTATGAATGAACCAACACTTTTATTTGTTAATGAAGATAACATAAACAATATTATATATTAATATTTATAATGAAAGTATTTTTTATGACAAAATTTTTAACTTTAGGAGCTCGATAATTATTTTTTTCTCGAAATATTGAACAATACTGTTCTGCGGTGTTGCTAAATCTCTTTTTATTATAGGGGAAAAATATTTTTCACAGAAAATTATTCTGTTTAAATTTCAATGCATACCCTGCAGTGTTAAAAGTTGCAATTTTAAAACCCATTATCTCCTAATCTAAATAGTCGAATGAAATTTCACTCAAACATGCAGAATGATATGAATAATGTCTGATTAAAATTTGAATAAAATTTGTAGAAATCAAGATTGCGCGCTCGTACTACCTTAAATCTTATTTTTCTTCATTTGAATTACAGTCATATCGAAACTATACATGTTATAACCGAACATTTTTTAAATTTTTTGTAAATCCAAGTCTACGGAAGTAGAAACTGAAACCCCCGCGAAACCCCAAGTGGGCCTACTTCGAGCGCTCTCGCAGAACCTGCTGACCCCCTTTAGGCATACTCCAGGCCCTCTAGACCCTTAATTCAACCTACTGTGGGCACCACCGTAGACCCTCCCGACCCTCAATGCAGCTTATTAACGGTATATGTAGCATGAATAAGTAAAAATACGCTTTACACATAAACGTAGCAATATTTATTTATTTATCCCCATACGTTTATTTCCGACGTTCGACGTAAAATCAGACATCTTACCCATGCAGAAATTTTTTGGCGACTCCCCACATCCTACCAGATTCCTATAGGTATTTGATAAGGATGCCGCAGGTAGGGAGTCCACATTGGAATTCAAATGGATTTGTTCGGGACTCCCCAGATTCTTATGGGGCTTCGATAAGGACGCCCCAGGTAGGGAGTCCACATTGAAAGCGAAATGGATTCTGCGCTATTTCAAGATCGATGCGGTTTGACAATTTTTTACTCAAAATTACACACAATAGGATTTCGCGAAGCTCTGTGAAAAATTATTCTTTGATGGTGCTGTGCACAGATTTGCTTGGGAGTTCCAAGATGCACCCACGTGCTTCTAGGAATTTGTTAGGGACACCGCACATCAAGAGTCCTCATCGAGATCTGATGTGAGAATCCGAAATAATTCCCCAAAAGAAGGTTAAAAAGGGTACATATTGTAGGGAGGCATTTTGTTGTAATCTTATGGATGTCAGATGACAAGCGTAGGACTGTGCGTTTAAGATATGAACGAGAATAAATGTTTATTTGAGAACGAAGAAGAGTCATCGGACAACGGGAAACAGAAATGTCTCTTGAAATGCCATGGCTACATACTGCCTGGCCGCCCTCAACTCTCGCGCCTGCCCGGCAGTAGCGTGCACGGCAACGGCCGGAAGCGCAACGCGGAACATTTTCTAAAATCAGGCCTTATAATATCGAATACTACAATATACTTACATCCTTAGGTTACATCTTCACTTTAGTGCTTACCCATATTGTATATTTAAAGTATGTTATAGGCTAGTATTTTTGGTGCGGATGAAAAAATACTTTTATAAACTTTAATATGCATACGTTTTACATCTTAAATACTTGTGCGCATGAAAATTTATGTTGGACGTGACGACAATCGGGTTACGATTGCGCCCGCGGTTCATCGCTGTGGGTGTGGAATTTTATAAGAGCGGCTTAAATGAGATTTTGAACGAAAGTTAAATGTAGGTATAAAATCATAAACAAATCATATTTTGGGGAGCATGATATACCTATCACATATTCGCCAAAGTTTGTACCTTGGAACAGCAATGTCCACCCGACCGATGGATTTCTCATCGGGATCCGATAGGGATTCCCCATCGGGATCTAATAAGGATTCAGAAAATCGCTTCTGACAAACGGGCGATGCCGGGCAATAGAACATAGGCGGCATGCCTCATGGTACGTGTATATTCGTGTCGCAGTTGAAGAGCGCGCGACTATCGAGTTACTGCGCAACCGCGATCGTTACAATTATTTAATCCGAACGCGTGTCGTGTAAAAAATAAGTCGATTCGATTTAAAAAACCATGCGCAAATAAATAATTGAACAACATGAAATAGAACTTATAACAATACTTTTAACTAATACTGTCGGATAATGTTAAAAAAATCGATTTTTTGAAGATTTTACACTGTTTGAAAATTGAACACTGAAAATTTTACTGCTGCACTATATACACACCCTTAATATAGTGCAGCAAAATAAGAAATAAGTCGGAATAATTTGTGGGAAAAAAAATAAGTTCAATTTAATTTTTTTTAACCGTGCGCGAATCAAAAGCAACCGAACAACGGAAATGCGAACGTAAAAGAATAATAAAAAAAAAGAAAAGTAGTCACGATAGATAAGAAGAAGAATAATAAAAAAAAGAAAAGAAAATCAGGATAGATAAGAAACCACGGTCTTATATACAGGTCTGGAAACTCCGACGATATGGAACGTTCGCTTAAAAAAAAAAAATCTTCCTCGTAGCTGCCACCAGTAGGGCGCTACTGGTAGATCGGTGCTCTGGAAGAGACAGAAACAGATTGTCGGTCTCTAAGCGAATTTTGCGAATTAAAACACCTTACCACTTTCAAGCAATACCGGAGTACATACTTCATATTGTTAACTCATCCTCGAATGCACCCAACCTCCAATATCATACCCCAAATGTGAAATATCTCTAAGCGAGTACTATATTATATCAGTATATACATAAATATCTATTCTCACTATATATATATATATATATATATTGTGACGTGATTTTTTGAGACACGTCACAAAAATGCTACCGATGATCAAGTTATGCTCTCGATGCCCGGGTTGCGACCCATCCGTTTATGTTAAGGGTCTTTTCTCTAGAATGTCTGTCTTGTTATGTTTGAGGTTTTGGGTTATGTTTCCGTTTTAGTTAGGTTGGCGTGCGGAACTCGGTGGAGCGGCGTGTGGCTCGACGTACTGAGCAATCCCGACCGAGGGATGCACCCAGTGAGGCCTCTCGGGGAATCGGTGCACGCCCGGCTGAAACGCCGGCGCCCCACCGTAGTGGTGCATCGTGCTGGAGAGCGGGCCGTTTGGGTTATGGGCGGAGGCTGGAGATCTCCGCGCCGCGCTTCTGGACAGAAGCTTTGCCCGCTTTCGCACGGTGACCCGGGGATGCGATTCCCGAGAGCCTCCATGTTACCGATGAGAAAAGATCCCGATTTGTTACCGTTCCGTTTTCGGGGTAACTCGGGCAGAAAATATAGATTCCGAAAGGAATATTCTATTAGAATATTCCAGTTCCCGAAATAATATTTCAGCTCTCGATATTATACGAGATAAAGTTCTCGCTTGAACCAGCGATTTCGCATGGTCCGATGCCGCGAGCGTGTTGACATTTTTTCTGTTAACGCGCTCTATCTCGCTCTCGCATAATCCCTCGCGCGCCGGTCTTGGTCGCGCGAGGTAAACAGAGTTGCTAACGAATCTTCGCGTGAGACGGTTGTCTCCAAAATCGCGATCGCTCCCGATTTTCCGGCTATCGGAAGAGAGTCGCTACCGAACCTTCGCGTGAGACGGTTGTCTCCGAGATCGCGATCGCTCCCGATTTTGAGTGGTCGTCGATCAGACGCCGCGATGGAGAGACGTGTCGTGTCTCTCTCGCGCCTGTGACGTCGCGCTCTCGTTCTCGCATAAGAGGCACGTCGTCGTGCTCTCTCGCTCCCGTGCGTATGTCGGTTCGCGTGCAGTTCGCGTTCGCGTTAAAGTGCGTCTACGTAAAAAGTTCCCGGGTGGCTACTCCACCGGCTCCCGCACTATCAAAAATAAAACAATTATTTTGTTTTATTAGTGACGTCACCGTCATCGAGATAGTGACAGATCCCGTGCTCGCTCACGCTACTCCTCGGTGAATCCCGACCCCTCTACCATATCCCACAGCCTGAGCGGCCGTGCAATACCGCAACCGTCCTCCCTCGCGCAAGTGCATCCAGATTAGTCCGGTTATACGATTCCGGCGATACAAAAATCGAGGAGGTCTCCAGACTCCGAACCCGGTTCGGATTCCGGGATACCAAAAATCAAGGAGAGCTCCAGTCTCCGCCTGGCGGGTCGGGTGTGATCACCCCGACCCCAGTTTAGTCCGGTTGAGAAATCCGGCGAAACAAAATTCTCTGGCGCCCCGGGTATTGCGGATGCACGCACACGGGAGGAACGGCCGAAGGTGACGGTTTCTCGCACCAGATCTCGATTTGAGTTCTCGTTGAGTTCTCGTTTTCGCGTAGAGAAAATATCTCCCGTCACAATATATATATATATATATATATATATATATATATATATATATATACTCGAGAGCAATGAAATCGCACATATAAATATATTTTGAACAAAATGGAGTGCGCAATTTCGGGGTTTGTTGTTGTCCTTTTGGTTTTTGATGTTTGGATATAATTGGATAAATATTGCAATGACCTTCAGCCCACATTTAAAAAATAGCGGTTTTTTCTTTATTTGAAAATAAATCATTTTCTCCAAAATATATTCATATGTGCGATCCCATTACTACCACTTTTGTGGCTTTTCTTTACTTTAAAACCGACTTCAAAAACCGACAAACCGTTTTTCTTAATCAACAGCGTTTTAAAACCACGCCAGGAGATTCGGATCGAAGACTTACACATAGCTGCAGGTTAGCTGCAGGTACCTAAATTAAGGCATATAGACAAATTTTTATATATGGAAAAAGATACACAGATGATGCGTCCGTAACATTTTTTTTATTAATAAGTTGGGGAATTGGAGAAAATTACAACAAGAAAAACGACAATATTTGCGAAATTGTTTGCATCGAATTTTTATTGTGTGCACACTTTGGAGAGTTTTTTTTAACGACGAATTGTTTTTTCGTTATCACATTTGTTTGGTAGGTTTTCTATCTCATTCTGAGTCTCTTACATAATATACGATTGCGTAGGATAGAATTTCAGAAGCGAGTGCCGTGCAAGGAAACGTGAATGTGTACGTTTCTAGAACCTCGTCGAGGGATAGCTCGAATACATTTCGGCATGGTGAGCAAATAAATTTTACACAGGGAGCTGCTCATGCACGCAGTAACGGAGAAGGAGAATAGGTTATATCTATTACCCGCGCTCGGGCACTTATTTCGTACAGCGCCAAGTAGTGGCAGCATTGAGAAATAACAATTTTTTTTTAGCGGACGTCCCCCACCACCGTAAATTTCAAGGAGTTTTCAGACCTGTATATAAGACCGTGTAAGAAACAAAGAAACCGGGTGGTCAAACATAATGATGTACGCGCATACCCAGGTAGGAAATCAAAAGGCTCACGATGGAAACAAGCTTGTGCGAGCCTTGTTTCACCGAGCCTGAGTGAGACAGTCCTGGGCCAGGTTTCATTGCATCGTTTGGAACAGCCTGGAACCAAGACTGGCTGCTTAGCCTAAACTCAGGATTATTTCAAGCTTTATTCAGCCGGTGAATTTGAAGGCTAAAAATCAAGGTCGGATGCAGGCTTGTTTCAGGTTGTGATAAAATAAAATAAGTTCAACATAATATTTTTTCTGTACTTTTATGAAAAAAAAAATTTAGCAATGAATGCGAGAATATTTTGAAATTATGTATCTGCAAAAAAAATTACACTACTGACATTTTACTTCATCCTCTATCTTAATTTTCTAAATCAATTTGACGCAATAAACATCGAAAATATTGTTTTTTAAAATATTTTTTATATATATTTTATAATGAATAATAAATATATATAATAAATAAAATGAATGCTTTACAAATTTATTAAATTTACCCCAATGTAGAATATAGAAAACTAAAAACAGGCCTCATATAGCCCTGAGAAGAGTTTGGGATAAGCCTGGTCATAAATGCTCGTGAAGGCTTCATAATAAAGGCTTCATTAAGGCTCGTTTTGAGCCTTGTTGTTTCGTCATTTCAGGCTTAGCACAGGCTTTTCTACCAGCCTTTGGTCAAGCCTGTTTGCAAGAGCCTGAAACCGCGTTATCATTCAGAGGTTCAGCTAGGCCTGAAATCAGGCTGGTAATGAGCCTGAATTAAAAAATGTAAGCCTTCTTTCAGAGCTTGGCGAGCCCTTTTTTCATCGTCAATTCCTACCTGGGTATTCGTGTAGATGTTGAAAAGGCCGCGACTGGTGAGACGACGCGGAACAACGATTTTCGGATTGATTGAACCACGCACGTGTCATAGAAAAAAAGTTTTATTCGATTTAAAAACCCGAGCGCAAACGAAGAATTAAACAAGAGGACGAACAAATAAAAAATAAATGTAGTTTTTAAAAAATACGTTACAGCATAAAAAGTATTCGAAGAATATCCGTACCAAAAATACTAGGGTATAAAGCACTATAAATATACAATATTGGTAAGCAATAAAGGAAAAGGATATAAGTATATTGTGATATTCGGATTGTACTCTTTTCAAAACAATAAATTGATCTCTTGAGTCTATCGATGCATTCATTTTTTTAAATAATTTGAATGTACTGGATGTGATATGATGGATCAAGCATCGTATAGGATTCCGTTCGATAATGTGGGGATGCTTTACGATTTTTACAAGGAGACGGCACGATCGTGGGGTCGGGGATTTGGCCGATTTTTTTGTGGTGAAAGAGGACCCCTATGCAACTCACGTGGTTAAAGTAGTAAGACGCAATACTCGGAAAATTCCGGAAAAAATCGATTCAAAGTTTCTTAGGCGCCGTATGAGTTTAAAATGTCAGGCACTTGTCGAGCCGCCGTCTAGTCTTGACGGTTAGGGCTCGGTCTTTTGCGCCGGAGGTCTCGAGTTCGATTCCTCCTTCAAATGTTATTTCTTTTTCTTTTTTTTTGTTATCCCAACAATTATTCAAAATGTTACTCATCCCTACACTATCTAAAAAAATATTTACATTATTTTTAAAAAATGATTTTTTTTTCTAATAAAACAATGAATAACGGTGGATTTTTTTTATTTTTCATTGTAAAGTATATGAGGAGGAACATTCGGTTTTTAATGAGAATAACAAAGTCAATTAGGAAAAATTCATATAATAATTATATACAAAAACCGCAGTGGTATTTATCGTAGAAACAAACAAAGCAATCATTTTTTCGACATCTTGCGCAACATATAAAAGCGGATTTTTTACAATCGCAGGGAGTTTACATCCGTACAAAAAAAATGTCCCATTAACATTCATGAAAATGTTTCTAGTAACTGATAATTTTGAGGGATTGGATCCCGATGGAAAATCCCTATTGGATCCCGCACTGACAGAAAAATTCTATTTATATGAACTAACCGCGTCTATTTGATTTTTGTTTATTTGAATTAACTAGATTTTTCGTGAAATGAAATTTTTCCCATTGCATTCCATTATCGAAATTATTTACTTTAAATATATTCATTTATTCGAATCAAAATATATTCAATATCGTCCAATAACTAAATATTTTATTTAATCCCAATAAATCTGCGATTCGGTTTAATCTGCTCAAAAAACAATTTAGTTGAATCCACTAAATGGATCTATTTTATTGTTTTTAAATTTACATTGAATAAAATTTTCGTAGAGTTAATTATTTTTCTATTTGATTGAATGGTTTGTCTTTATTGTAACACACATATCAAAGAGGTGTAGGGTAGAGAAAGGGAGAGAGAGGAGTTACACACACACACACACACACACACACACACACACACACACACACACACGCACGCGCACACGCACACTAACACGCGCACTCACACGCACACGCACACACACACACACGCGGGCGCACACACGCACACGCACGCGCACGCACACACACACACACACACACACACACACACGCACACACGCACACGCACACACACACACACACGCACACACGCGCGCGCACACACACACACACACACACACACACACACACACACACACACACACACACACACACACACACACACACACACACACACACACACACACACACACACATATATATATATATAATTCCTCTTTATATATAAGAAAAATATATAGCATGTTATTCGATGAAATTCTCTAATCATCACAATGATACTAACTAATTAATATAGTTTATGTGATACAGCAATAATTATAGGAATTAATTTGGTCTCTTAGCCATATCTGCGACTGAAATGATACAAGCACTCGGTAGCATAGGGGCAGCGTGCGTAGCTATGAGTAGGTAGGTTCGAGGTTCGATACCCATATAGGTGAAATATTTTCTTCGATAGAAATCATTTTAAAAGGATAGGGAAAGGAAAATTATGATACAAAATCGTGGTCGTAAAACTCTCACTTAAGTATTTCCTTTTATTTTGGTTTTATGAAATATTTTATGTATATAGTACATTTAGATTTACAGTGTACATTGTAAGTAAATAGAGATTTAGTTCAATCGAATCTTTATTTATGCGATTTGAATATATGCAATATTTCTGAGCCAAGGAAAAAAACTATTTGATTTAAATAGATCCTGCTTAAATTGAATATTTTGTTTGGCAGTGCGATAGGAATTTCTACCCTATCCTGATGGGAATCACTTTTGTATCCTGACGGGGAATCCCTGTAGGAATCCAATGTACGAGCGTGACGTTTCCTGATCAGGAAGATCCCTATCAAGGAGTAGGGAGAAGTTGGGAAATCCTATAGGATTCCTAACACAATCTCTACACGGGTACTTTCGATTGACCGTAATTGAACGTCCGTGCGACTATTAAAAAAAAATGAGCCAACATCTGAAAAATTTACCAAGCGCGGAAAACTCTTCCATCGTCGCCCAAAATCTGTTATACTTCCATTCAGTGACTTCATTTTGTTAATTAACTCGTGCGTTGCTGCACGACTCGGTTCGCGTTCTTGCTTCTCGTCTAATAAGAGACCACTCGTCGACTCCTCTTGAAACTTGTCACATGGATTACGACTCACCGAATCATCTGTGAATTCTCCACACGGTGTAGGACTCGTTGTTCTGTTTTGTGAAAATTTTCGTTTGAGGACTCACTATTTCCTCCGTGGAAGCATCGACGGGGCACATTTTCAATAATTCCTCGCGATTATCTGAAAAACAATCCACCACTTGTTTATGAGCTAGGTTATATTTGCTACCGGCATTTTGAGCTTCACTTACCGCTTATTTTTTTATAATTACGTTATGGGAGGAACTATTTTTGGTCTTAGCCGACCCACCCAATTCTTGTCCTCTCACCGACCATGCGATGATTTTCTGGAATTTGTGCTGGTTCCAAAATGTTGAACAATATTACCTGCCCTTCCAACCCTGAGTACCTTTTTTTAACCATACCTTTTCCCGTTTTTGAATACACCATGAGGGCATATAGTCTCTTGACTTAAGTCATCTTCAGCATATCATACTTTGTTTTATTCTCTGAAATCGTTAAAAAATTCAGATAAAATAGCAACTGTAAAATAAGATATTAAACACGACGCACTTGTGAGAGAAGGACAAGGCTGACTGCCAGAATGTGTTCGAACGTGTAGACGCGCCCACCACTCTACGAACCAACACACACACAAACAGATGAATACGTATCTACACGCTACGCAGTACGTTATTTTGCCGCGTTGTTTGCGCTACAGGCGTGTTGATGGAGGAGATGTCGAATCTCAGCTCCAAGCACGTTAGATTGGGTCAAGGCAACGGAGACGAGATCGAAAGCAGGTTAAGGAGGCCAGTGTTCTGCAGGTTTCACTGATACTGGAGGTTGAAAGAAGGTTTGAAAGGACTAATAGAGACTACACTAGACCAAATGGAGGCCTCTTCATGGCACTGACCTCGAAAAACGGGGTTTCGTAGGTTCAACGGACGCTGGCGGCATGTGCATTAGAAAGGAAATGGGTCCTGCAAGTGTTCGAAGGAGGCTACAAATTTTGCCTCGTGGCGTTGTGTGTAACTTCAACACACCGTCAACACGGTTATTTTTTACAGTGCATTAACTGTCTAGGAATATTATTATTACCACACGTCAGATTTTCATATTCTGGCAAGTACTGAAATTCTGCCGAAACCCTCAGTTGCCAATGTACCAGTAAATGATTCCTACGTCGCATTCTTCATAAATTCTCTATTCACGACCCAGATTATCAGTTTTCACACATTTTGCGGACCGACAAGTGTTTTCTTGATGACACCCTGGCAGTCCGGTGGGGTCGAATAATCAACATGAAAATTTGAGGGTGAGCGCGTTGCGCGGACATATTATACTCGCGCCCCTCTTGCCGGTATCCCATAATCGTGTCTCTTTATGGTGGGTCGCGTGGTAAAAGTAAGTGTGGCGGGGTAGAATGAATACATCGCGATAAATCTGAGTCAGTGGAGTCATTGACGTGTACGCATAAATATAGTCCAGTCAAAAGTGGTCAAAGTCGAAAATGTTTGCGACCGCTTAGTGAAACACGTATTCCTATGTTAATCGACCCGGGGAATCCGAATTTCTAGGAATTTTAACTATTAACAGTGAAGAAAAGGGATAAATACCGAAAAATATGCATTATTTCGAGAACGAAAAGGAAATCGCAAAAAAGTTTCGAACAAAACTTGTAGAGGGGAAGATTTTACCCAGTAAGTGTATATGATGGTTTTTCTCTATCTCCAATAGTTTAGCCGTAAAATTGAAAAACAAATTCACACGAATCTATCAACGCGCGAGGCACACGGACGTGATGAAATCGAGAGGTTTGAGCATCGCTGGTATCTCCTCTCTCTCTCTCGCTCTCGCACGGCCGCTACCGCGCTTCGTTCGAGGGTCCCCGACGTTCGATCGGGTATTTTCGGGAGCCCAGTGGTACGTCAGCGGCTTCCCCTCTTTCCGGCACGGCGCACTAAAACCTGCAGCTCGGCTCGAGAGTCCCTGGGACCAATGGAGTGTTTTCGCAGGGGTTAGATAGGGCATTCAAAATGACAAATCCGTTACCTGCTAATATTTCGTAGACCTAAATAAAAAGAGCGAGAACAGAGCATTTCGTTGAAACGACGTACAGAAAAGTACCTTTTTTAAAAGTCAAGCTCTATTAGTGGAAACGCCTATATGGAAAGGATGGTTATGAGAAATTTTGTTTAATAATGATTTTAACATAATTTGTTTTCTTTGTGTATAGAGTTTTTATACAGTAAAAACATATGATTGAATGATAGAAACTCTAAATTCTAATATTGATAATATAATTTGTGTTAAGATAATAACATTTCATAAAATGATTATTGATGAAATAGCTGATTCTTTTATTCAAGTTAAAAGCAAATATATTTGCTGTTAATCGAATTTATCAAGTTAAAAGACAAATGATATTTCTAGTTGTTTCAATTAAAACTATCGAAGGTATTAAAAGAAAGTGGGTCTTCTTTTGAGGGATTACATGCGCAAATGCAAAGTTTGTATTGTTTAATGAAAGAAAAATTATTAAACCATATCAAAATGAGAGGGAAATGTCAATTGAAAAAATTAAATGTCTTGAACTTGTAAAAATATATGGGACTTTTGAAAAAATATATATGTATGTATGCTTTATTCGATTCCCCGTAGGGTTACAAAGGCCTCTGTTTCCTCTCCTCCCTTACATTCTTCCTTATAATTTCCTTGTGAAAAAATATATAAAATTATTTCTTAAAATTAATATAAATAAAATAATGAACTCAATTATATTAAAACAAATAAATTTATTCAATAATTTTTTATTCTTTGAATAAAGTTATTCAAATAAAATTTAAAAAATTAATTAATCGACAATCAACTATTCGAAATAACATTGGAATAATAACAAAATTTGAATAGAAGAAATTCAATTTAAATCAACCATTGAATTGGTACTAGAATCAAAAATAGAAAATGAAGTTCTTACCATTTGAAGATACATCTAAAAAAATGTTATTATTATAAGAATTAATACTTTTTTTCAATCTAAATAAAACAATATTTAAAGTTAATCAATTGTATAGTGATGATTGTGGAATATAAAAAATATTAATTTTAATAATTTAAAAATGACATCTTAACTTTAAATTTTAACTCATTTCTTTCCTTATAGGTAATTTTAATTACGATATATTGATTTAAGAGATCAAAACTTTAAATTCAGTCATCCAATGAAAATGGATAAGAAATTCATTGTATAACATTTTCATGATTAATTCTTTCAATTGCAATAGGTGTAAATCTATGAGTTTACCACACATTTCAGAACATTGTCCATAATATAATCCAGATAGATTTATATTAATTAAAGTTTGATTACTTCGGCCAGGGATTGAATCAATTTTCATACCTAATGATGGTACAGTTCAGGAATGAATTACATCTGAAGAATTAATTAATATACGAATTTGATTTTATTTGGAATGATTATATTATTATCAACATCTAATAAACGGAAATTATTTATGTTCATATCATTATTTTTAATTATAAATAAATGAAATTTAATTTTATTTAAATCTAAACATTCATAAGATCAATAACATTGATATCCAATAGACTTAATTGTTAGAGTTGATATATAAATTTCATCTGTTAAATATAAAACGTTGAATGAAGGAATTTCTAGATAAATTAAAATTAATATCGAAATTACTGTTGAAACCATTTCAATATTTTGATTTTATTAAACAAACTTATTATTCAAATTATTAATTAATTAAGAAAAAATAATATAAATAATTTTAATCGTAATTAGCAACAACATTATTAATGAATGATCATAAATTTGTTTTAAGTTTTCTGTAAATTGTGAATAAAATATTCTTAATCATTCAATTGAAGAAATTTTATACATTGAAAAAAGATTTAATCGTTGAGATGGTAATCGTTCTCATATTCGAAAAATAAAATATATAATTTTTAATATTGACATTAAAGATCCTATAAAAAAAAATATTTTAAGTTATATATGAATCAGGATAATCAGGATATCGGAGAGGTATTTTATTTAGACCCATAAATCGTTGGGGGAGAAAAGTTAAATTAACTCGAAAATTTAACTTAATAATTTTTTTATGTAATGTTAGGCCGTTTATTAATGGATATCGATAAATAAAAACTCCGATAATAGCAAATACAGCTCCCAGAGATAATACATAATGAAAATGAGGTACTACATAATAAGTATCATGTAAAGTAATACCACTTAATGAATTACCTAGAATTACTCCAGTTGATCCTCCAATTACAAATAAAAATACAAATCCTAATCTTCAAAGGTTTGAAGGAATAAATTTTATTTTTGATCCATGGATGGTAGCTAATCACCTGAAGACTTTAATTCCTGTAGGGATTGCAATCATAATAGTTGCTAAAGTGTAAATCGAATAGCTAATATTGCATACATTATACGAATAGAACAAAAAGTTTCTTTTTTTCATTTTGGTAAAAAATTATATGGGAAACCAAATATGGGAAATTATATGGTATAACCAAATCCTGGTAAAATTAAAATATAAACTTTAGGATCTCCAAAACATCAAAATAAATGTTGGTATAGAATTGGATCTCCTCCACCTGATGGATTACAAATTGTATTTAAATGTCGGTCTGTTAAAAGTAAAGTAACCCCTGCTAATACAGAAACAGCTCATAATAATAAAGTTGTAATTAATATTAATCATGAAAAAAAAACTGACGAGTTGGAACATTTAATAAATAACAATATAACATTTTTTAAATTTTTATCATTGTGGTAATAAAATTAATTGCTTCTATAATTGAGGATAATCCTGCGAGATTAAGAGAGAAAATGGCTATATCTAATGATGTTCCTTCATGATATAAATTTAATGAAAGAGGTTTCTTATAATTAATCAATTAATAGAAGGAGGTAAAAGTCAAAATCGCAAATAATTTATGCGTGGAAATGATATATCTGGGGCTGCTAATATTAAGGGAATTATTCAATTCTCAAATCCTCCAATTATAATAGGTATAACTATAAAAAAAATATGATGAATGCATGACGTGTAATGATGGAATTATTAATGATGTAACCAGGATTACCGAATTCTATACGCATTGATAAACTTAATGAAGATCCTATTATACCAGACAATATTCCCAAAATAAAATAAAGAATTCCAATATCATTATGATTAGTAGAAAGAAAATCATTTTAGAATGATTTTTTAGTTAACAAAAATGATTGCAAATTTAAAGATATATTAGTTATAAAATTTTAAGTAATGTGTCCGATTTAAGTACTAAATTGTAAATTCATTTGAAAGATTAATTCTTTACTATAACATTATTAAGATTTAACAGTAAATTTTTATTTTTATTTTGAAGATTAATCGCTTTTTTAACTTAAAATGTTATATAATTCAAATATTTAACATTCATACATTTGATGAACTGATAAATAAAGTTATAAATAAATTATTTATATTATTAATTTTAAAACTTTATAATATAGATTAATTTTCAAGATCATTTTTTCATAAGCCTAAAGAAAGAATATTACGTGTGTAAAATAAAAAACAGATTGATATAATTATTGAAATTAATAAGATAATAAATGTCATTTAATGTTAATTGAAATGTTAATTGAAGATCAGGTAAATAAAAAACAGTTGGGGCCAAGGCTTAATTTTTACTCCTTATTATAAATAAAAAAATCATATTTTTGTATATCAATGTTTTATTGATATACATAATTAAAAAATTCATATACAGCGATATTTCTAGAATTCCTATCGCTCATTTTCTGGTTCAGTCTGAGCCGAAGAGCCGGGGAGCTGTCAGGTGAAAAACTCAGTCCCGATGGATTTCGTGTGAAAGGAAATATAGCCGGTAGCGGAGTCTCCACAATCCGACAGCTTAGCGATATATACTAGGCTGCCGAAGATACCCATTCGACTTTCGGAGACCGTTAGCCTAAGCACGTGCAGTGCGCCGGCAAGAGAGGAATGGCCGGTTAGGTACCAGTGGTTTTCAATCTCCTTGATTTCGTCACGCGCGCGTTTATAGTATTGGTGTGAATTGGTTTTTCTAAATTTACGGCTGAACTATTGGAGATAGAGAAAAGAATCGTATACACCTGTACGGTAAAATCTTCCATTCTACAACTTTTGTTCGAAACTTTTTTGCGCTTTCCTCTTCCGTCTCGAAAAAATGCATATTTTTCGGTTCTTAACCCTTTTCTTCACTGTTAATAGTTAAAATTCATAGAAATTCGGATTCCCCGGGTCGATTACCATAGCGATACGTATTTTACTAAGCGGTCGCAAAAATTTTCGATTTTGGCCACTTTTGACTGGACTAATAGTGTAGTATGTACGGATGATATTCGTGGTGTAGGAGAGATGGCGAGAGGGAGAGAGAGAGCGGGGGGAGGGGGGGGAGAGAGAGACGCAGAAAGCCATTCGCCGTGCTATAAGAAGATTATCGCGGCTTACACGGTATTATCACTGCTCCTTATGGAAAGAGCAGTATACGCTATTCGTAAAAAAAGTAAAAGAGGTTTGGAATAAAGTAGCAGTGGTATCAGAGGAAGCCTAAGATGTCTCTCATCTATTCAGCTTGCGAGCTGCCCGAGTCTCTTCCTTTAATGTCATCTATACATATATACACCCACGCCCGCATAGATATGAACGTATAAACGTGCTTTTCCCATCCGGTTTAAATTTTGACCATTTTCTTAGCTTAGTTCGTCCTCCTCTCGTTTGCGATTCTTTCCCATTCTTATACGATCAAGAGCCTCTTACTTCCCTCGTGTCTATCTTCTCCCCCCCCCCCCCCCTCTTCCCATCGCAACCATCCGTAAACTACTTTCATGAACTTAACCACCCGTGAAACAGCATAACATATACCGGCGGAGTTAATTCGCTTGTTGGACCGGCGCTTACGGAACCGACTCTCTAATCTCTACCGCTTTACTTACTTTCTTCCCCCTTTATCTTTTCCTTCATTCGACGTTGCGCGATCCTTGCGCGGGTTTTAGTTGTGCAACCACGTCTTGAATTCGGCGAGGATGGTTTTATCAAATGCAGGGACGTGCTTTAATTTTGGTTAGAAATTGAAGAAAGAAGAGCGGTATCAGAAAATGAAAAAACTTTGAAAAAGTCTTTTACGTTGATGAAAATTTTCCTGCGGCGCAAGTTAAAACCGATAACTGCTTACCTTACTCAAACTCGAATTTGCCCTTTCTCGGAGCTCTTTACTTGTTTATAATCCCAGAACTTGGCTTAATTGAATGTTTTTGAAATACCAACAATTGATTTGGAAAGGAATTTTCCATATTGCAGCACTCAGGACCTTACAAAAGATACGATGTATCTTTCTACCCTATTGGCGTTATGAGCAATGATGCATTTGCCGAAAGATTGACCGAGGATCAAGCTGACGAAAATTTACAAGTTTCTTGGACCCGCTTGCTTTCCCTGTTCAAATCTCGTTTTCACGTTTTTTTGTTGTTGTCCAGCTCGGGTTGATCTCTCACAGTGTTGCATAGGCATCACGAGCGAGATTGGTGATAGTTGGCTGCCACGCACGTGGCCTTTCCATCTACCCGTAGGTATAACATTAAAATGGTCCATAGAGTGAGAGAGAGAGAGAGAGAGAGAGAGAGAGAGAGAGAGAGAGAGAGAGAGAGAGAGAGAGAGAGAGAGAGGAGCGAAATAAAGATAGATTGAGTGAGACGTTCAGCGACGCGTGGAATGGTTAACTCACGACGACGACGACGCAGCAAGGCACTTGTCGTCAAGTCCGATTTGTGCCTGCGATACATAACCAACAACCTGTCAAACCGCTTCGATTGATTGCTTCTCAATTCTCATCATCTGATCTAGCTTTCGTTTCTTGACGGCTCTCTCGGCTGTTCGGCCGCTTTCCTTTGCTTGCCATCAGCTTTAGGTAATCCTCGTATGAATTCCTTGATCCGAGCCCTCAAACAATCGTTTCCAATTTCCCTGGCGCATCTAGCTTACCTTTCGAAATGACGCGTCACCTTCTGTTCTTTTCACGATTATTCGGAGTTGCGAACACCGTAAATTTCAATCGACGACATCACGAAAAAGAATGAAGAGCGTAACAATTGATATCGTGTCAACAGTGTAGTTAACGATTTTGATTAGGTGGGATTTGTCAAATGAGAACATTTCAAAATTGCCACTTGACTGATTTTGCCTGTTTCGATAACAATTGTCTGGTTTTCACAATTTATTGGTTTTTTATTTGCTTCATACTAGGTGCGCAATTGAGTTTCCAGTTTTCACACATGGATGGCGCTAGCGACACATGTAGTCGGCATCCAGGTCTGAAATTGGGTGTCTTTATAGCTTGAACATCTGTTAAGAATACCTAGTCGCAATATGAACAAATATCGCAACACAACGACCTTTTTTCTAACCTCGAAAATGTCAAAGTTTGTGCCAAATAAACAGCATTTGCGGGAAGCATTGCTTTTCTGGTTCAACCTAAAAAAAGCAGCAACTAGAGCACGTCGGTTACTTAAGGAGGCCTACGGCGAACATATACCATCAAAAGCAACGTTTGAAGATTGGTTCAAGCGGTTCAAAAGTGGCAAATTTCAGACTGGGGACAAGGAGCGCTCGGGAATACTGCAAACATTTGCGGAAGCCGATCTGCAAGGGTTATTGAATGAAGATGACGCTCAAACAGAAGATTAACTTGCCGAGGCATTCAAATAAAAAACCAATAAATTGTGAAAACCAGACAATTGTCATCGAAACAGGCAAAATCAGTCAAGTGGCAATTTTGAAATGTGAATCAGCAATGTATTTCGAAACGTTTGCACGCCATGGGAAAAATTCATAAGAAAGGAAAGTGAGTGCCGCATGAGTTGACTGAGAGACAAATGGAAAATCGAAGACCCACTTCCGAAATTTCGCTTTTGCGGCAGAACAAAAAGAGTTTCCTGCATCGAATTGTTACTGGCGATGAAAAATGGATGTATTTCGAGAATCCCAAACGCAGAAAATCGTAGCTTACACTTGGCGAAGCGTCAATATCGACGGTACGGCCAAATCGCTTCGAAAAAAAGACAATGCTCTGCGTTTGGTGGGACCAAAAAGGAATCGTGTACTTTGTGCTGCTGAAACCGGGCGAAAATGTCAATGGGCATCGCTACCGACAACCACTAATCAATTTGAACTACGCATTGCTCGAGAAACGGCCAGAATGGAACATGAGAGACGAACGTATGGTATTGCAGCACGATAACGCTCCGTGTCATCGTAGTTCCATCGTCCAGGACACCATAAAAACATTGAAATGGGATCTGCTACCGCACCCGCCGTATTCACCAGCCCTGGCCCCTTTAGACTATCACTTGTTCCGGCCGATGGCGCATCGCTTGAGTGGGCTACACTTGGCCAATTACGATGCAGTACAAAATTGGTTGGACGAATGGTTTCAGTCCAAAGACGCGTATTTTATCGTCGCGGTATTTATATATTGCCAGAGAGATGGCAAAAATGTGTAAATAGCGAGGGACAATACTTCGAATGAACCATTTTTTGCATTTGTCTTGAAATTTTCGATTTTTTATTGGTAAAAAAAACCCGGAAACTTAGTTGCGCACCTAATAATCATACGAATAATTGATCGTTCTTTTCAGTCGGGGGGTTTAGAATAAATGCAAACATCATCATCCGTTTCTCTTTTTTTTAATTTTAGTTTCTATTCTCTTCTGCCTCGCTCCTATGCTTCACATTCTTTTCTTATTTCCAGTCTCAATCTTATTTGTGTGCATGCAAAGTCAAAGTGCGCCAGTGATAAATAAAACATTATTCAAAATGTTGGATTGCAATCACGCAATCGTTTAGGTTTATTTGGATTGCAAAATATTTTTCGATGTATACGCTGATAGAACACATGATCGGGAATTTCACTTGCAACATTTATTGTTTTCCGTTTTTTTGAATATGGAACTATCCGTCAAGTATGCGAAATAAACAGTTGAAACATATACAGTTGCATACAAAAGTGTCCGGATAAAGATAATTTTATGAGTAAGTTACGTTTAAAGGATGCAAAATGGAAACACAAATATATGATCGTAAAGTTCTATTATTATGCAATCAAAATATGTTATTCAAAAATTGTTCATAATGATTAACAATTATTTGTAAGAAAAATAACACCTTTTGCTGCTTCATCAAGGTCCGGCCAAATTCCAAGAAGATATAATTCGCTTCGCTTTGTTTACTTTATCAGTCGCGAAATCATGTAAACATTGAGCGCTCTGTTCCTTTTGCATTGTACGATTAGTAACACTCACAAGGAACATTCCTCAGGTGTCCGCCTCCGATTTTGTTGAAACTCATATATGTGATAGAGCATCGAAAACTTTGAGCAGGTATTTTTTTTATCGGCGGAAAAACGGATTTAAGGGGGGAAACCGCCCCTTAAAGAAATGCGTGTCGAGGGGTGATTTTGCAGTTTCACCCAGAAGCAATCCACCGATCTGAATGAAACAAAAACGAAAATTCTTCTAATGAAAAGCGATGAAAAATCCACTATGAAAATGATAAGAAAAAATTAAATTAGGGGGTAAACCACCCCTCAATTTGCCGTTTTTTCACCCCACACTTAAGAGGGCTGTATGCAAATTAATAAAACATGTATCATTTTGAAGGGCAATTGAAATTAAAGTTGATGGGTTTTTGCGTTTTGGCGGCATAGCAAATTTAAGGGGGTAAACCACCCCTAACATAATTTTTTTTATCATAGTCGTTTTTTCTGTATTTAGAGTATATCCGCTGATTTTAAATATTTCTATAAACTACAATTTAATGTTTCATCAGATTTTAAAATTATTACATTCGTCTGAAGGGGTAACTACCTCTCTGATGCGAAACATCATTGAAGTATCCGCTTTCGATTTCGTTGAAACTCATATATGTGGTAAAGCATTGCAAACTATTAAACATGTTTTTTTTTGTATCGGCAGAAAAACGGTGTTAGGGGATGAAACCACCCCTCAAAGTTTCTCCCACAAGCAGTCCACCGATCTCAATGAAACAAATTCGAAAATTCCTCTAATATTAAGCGATGAAAAATCCACTACAAGAGTGTTGATTAGAAATATAATTAAGGGGTAAGCCACCCTCCATTTGCCGTTTTTCACCCCACGCTTAAGAGGGTTGTATCAAAATTAAGAAAAACAGGTATCATTTTGAAGGGGAATCAAAATTCAAATTGACGTTTTTGCGTTTCAGCGGGACAGCAAATTTAAGGTTGTAAACCACCCCTAACATAAATTTGTTCATCACCGTCGTGTTTTCTGTGTTTAACATGTATCCGAGGATTCAAATTATTCTCCCGCGTTTTTAAATTATTACGTTTTTTTATTTTTACATTTTAAGGGTAAACTGCCCCCTCTAACTGCTTTTCGTTTAAAGTTTCGCGAAAGGTTTCACGAATTTCGTTAAAACTGTTTTTATTTCGTCGGTAATAGCAATTGCAGGTGTGTGTGCAGGCATATTCGTTTTGAGCTTTAGAGCGGTACTTTGGGAGTGGGGACTTGGGGCTACCCCTTACTCATAAGACTCATATTTTCGTGTGGAAACCCTTCCGATGTTAAAATGCACATCCATTAAGCATCTCCATAGGAATAAACATACACTTCTACTATATCATTAATTATAATAATTACCAGAATAAGTTATAAGGTTCACTTCGTAAATTTCGGAACGATGATGCGCCTGGATCAAGCGATAATTTAGCCAGCGACGTAGTTTTGTGGAGGAACGTATATTTTTATTATTTTTCCGTTTATTTAATTAAACATATTAATGAAACTGAGGGTTTTACAGTAGGTTAACGAACATGTTTTTAATATATTTTGATATATTTCAGTTGGGAATCATATCAGCTGATTTAATTAATAGTACTTGTGAAAAGTATCGCAGTCATATGCCGTCAAATCATTTTCTTGTGATATATACTTTTTTTCTAGTCTATCAACTATCAACCATCAACAATCATGGCTCATAATTCCTACAATAATGATAACTGTCAACAAAATGCTTTAAACACAACGAATTTTTGCACCATGCACATCTGATAATGGCCAAATTATTGCAACCGGGTATTTCACAATGTGTGTTCGATTCACCAAAACCAAAGGTAACAGGATTTTCAAAATCTTCTGGTTTTTGGATGAATGGAAATGAACGAATTTATGTTAGGGGTGGTTTACCCCCTTAAATTTGCTGTCCCGGTGAAACACAACAACGCGTCAATTTGAATTTTGATTCCCCTTCAAAATGATACCTGTTTTATTAATTTTCATACAACCCTCTCAAGCGTGGGGTGAAAAACGGCAAATGGAGGGGTGGCTTACCCCTTAATTATATTTCTAATCAATACTCTTGTAGTGGATTTTTCATCGCTTAATATTAGAGGAATTTTCGATTTTGTTTCATTCAGATCGGTGGTCTGCTTGTGGGAGAAACTTTGAGGGGTGGTTTCATCCTCTAACACCGTTTTTCTGCCGATACAAAAAAAACATGTTTAATAGTTTGCAATGCTTTACTACATATATGAGTTTCAACGAAATCGAATGCGGATACTTCAATGATGTTTCTCGTCAGAGGGGTAGTTGACCCTTAAGACGAATGTAATAATTTTGAAATATGATAAAACATTAAATTGTTGTTTATAGAAATATTTAAAATCAGCGGATATGCTTTAAACCCAGAAAAAACGACCATGATAAATAAATTTATGTTAGGGGTGGTTTACCCTCTTAAACTTGCTATGCCGCCAACACGCAAAAACCCGTCAACTTTAATTTCAATTGCCCTTCAAAGTGATACCTGTTTTTATTAATTTGCATACAACCCTCTTAAGAGTGGGGTGAAAAAAGGCAAATTGAGGGATGGTTTACCCCGTAATTTAATTTTTTCTTAACATTTTCATAATGGATTTTTCATCGCTTTTCATTAGCAGAATTTTTGTTTTTGTTTCATTCAGATCGGTGGATTGCTTCTGGGTGAAACTGCAAAATCACCCCTCGACGGGCCTTTCTTTGAGGGGCGGTTTCCCCCCTTAAACCCGTTTTCCGCCGATAAAAAAAATACGTGTCTCAAAGTTTTCGATGCTCTATCACATATATGAGTTCCGACAAAATCGGAGGCGGACACCTGAGGGATGTTCCTTGTCAGTCAAGATGTTGAAACGTCTTTAGATATACGTAAAGTGGTTATGAAGTTGCACAACGAAGGAAAAGTGTCACGTAAAATAGCTAAAATGTTGGCGATTGGAAAATCGACTGTTAACGATATAATAAATAAATTCACGACTACCGGTACTCCAAAAGATAAAGACTGTCATGCGAGACCTAGGAAAACAAGTAATCGTGTCGATAAAGTGATCAAAACAAAGGTTGCCGCAGACGTAAAAAAGAATACTGCAATCATTGCACATGAATTACGCGAAGAGAATTTGGCTGACATTAGCTAAATTACTGTTTCACGTAGACGGACAGAAGTGGGACTTTTTGGAGTTAAACAACCGGTCATCAGTAAAAAAATGAGAAGGGCAGATTGGAATTCGCGTAAAAATTCTAGAGCTGGAGTTCTGAAGATTGGAAAAAAGTGCTGTTGTCAGACGAAACTAAAATGAGTTTGTTTGGGAATGATGGGTGAAGGTACGTTCGACGATCAAACAGAACTAGAAATGATTCGCGATATCAAACACCAACTGTGAAACACGGTGGAGGTGATATTATGCTATGGGGTACATTGTTTTGGAAAGGCGTCGGTCCAATCTTTAAACGCTGCGGCTAGCCGTCCGGTTATCGGACGAATAAGCGTATGTTAAGCTGCGTATTGACTTCGCACGGCTGCCGAGCGCGACATGCTCGTCCACGGCAAATCTGTTAATTTGTCGCGCAGGTGATTTTTGAAACGATTTTTGACAAAGCGCGGGAGCCGCACGCGGCGGATGATCGAACTGCCACGCGTGGCCAACGATCCAACTGACGTAATTGAGACGTGTGTCTCTGCTGTTGCCTGACAAGAAGACGGCACAACCGTGGGGTCGGGGATTTGGCCGATTTTTTTTTGTGGTGAAAGAGGACCCCTAACACCTCACGTGGTTAAAGTAGTAGGACGCACTACTCGGAAAATTCAGAGAAAAATCGATTCAAAGTTTCTTAGGCGCCTTATGAGTTTAAAATGTCAGACATTTATCGAGTCGCCGTGTAGTCTAGACGGTTAGGCTCGGTCTTTTGCGCCGGAGGTCTCGAGTTCGATTCCTCCTTCGAATCTCATTTTTTTTTCTTTTTTTTTTGCTATCCCAACAATTATTCGAAATGTTTCTCATACCTATATTTTTTTAAAGTTTATATACATGATTTTTTTAAAATTATTTCCATATTTTTAAATTTCTTTATTTTTTCCCCAATAAAACAATTCATGATGGTGCGTTTTTTACTTTTCTTTATAAACCATTTGAGGAGGGACATTGGGTTTTTAATGAGAATAACAAAGTCGATTAGGAAAAATTCAATTTTTATTCATACAATAATTATATACAAAAACCGCAGTGGTAATTATCGTAGAAACAAACAAAGCAATAATTTTTGCGACATCTTACGCAACATATAAAAGCGGATTTTTTACAATCGCAGGGAGTTTGCAATACATTCGTACAAAAACATGTCGCATTAACATTCATGAAAATGTTTCTAGTAAATTGCAGTGAATTGTTAGAGCAGAATCGTGAAATTAATTGCCGGGAAGCTTGTATAAAAATCCATTCAATAATTCACCATCAATTATCGTCACCAATATTCCGAGACATGATTCAATACGCCTGGTTTGCCTCAAAATCATCAGTTACTAGAAACTTTTTCATGAATGTTAATGGGACATGTTTTTGTACGAATGTATTGCAAACTCCCTGCGATTGTAAAAAATCCGCTTTTATATGCTGCGCAAGATGTCGCAAGCTTTGTTTGTTTCTACGATAATTAAACGATCAAACGAACTTACCTAGTGAAGTTCGATCGTGATTATATGAGAGTCTCGTTCGAGATGATTACATGGTAGTAGTGCTACTTCCACACGATAATGTCACGTAACTTCAGAGCTTCAAATAAAAAATGATGGTCGGCCGCCTAGCAACCCTATCAACACCCTCGATTCTTCATATTGTTTAAAGCCTTTTCAAATTATAAAAATAATATAATCATTGAACAAATACCGAAAAGAGGGCGGGAAAATCAATTTAAGTTTCTGTGAACCTTTTTTGGGTGGGATGTAATCATCTCGAACGAGACTCTCATATAATCACGATCGAACTTCACTAGGTAAGTTCGTTTGATCGTTTAATTATATTTCGAGTCTCGTTCTCGAGATTACATGGTAGATGTTTAGCTATTTTCTCACATCTAATAACTTGATTTATTATTTTTATAACACACAACACAAACGCAGTATCTTAACTGGTCTTTATATAGACGTAACATACAACTTGAAATAACATATCCAAGAACAGAACGCAAGATATGTTAATACTATTGTCCCAAAACAGTCGACGCGAAACCCTTTTTATTTAAACCGATTGGTCGATTATAAAACTTAGCAAATACTTGTGACTCTTTGGACCATCCAGCTGTATTTTTTATAATAGCAATGTCCACTCCTTTTGCCAATGCAGCCGAAGTGGCTGCATGCCTGGTGCTATGCGCTGTATATTTGTTGCTGATGCCACTTTTCATCAATGTTACTCGAATCCATCGACTAATAGTTTGAGCAGAAGCTGCCTTATATGGCTTTCTTGACGTTATTAATACATTGCTTATATCGCCTCTCAGGGGTTTCGTAGCTTCCAAATACGTCTTAAAATTATTTACTATACATAATTCTGGTTTTTCTTTGAAACACGGCAGTATCAAGAGTGGTTGGTACGTACCAGGTCGCGATGTTTTAATCAGATCCGTTATTTTTATTTCGAAACCCTCAGATGATTGTGAAATATTTTCCAACTTCATAAACGTGAATGTCTGAACCCTATGGGCAGTACCTAATGCTAATAGTGTAACCAGTCTTTCTGATAGTTCTTGAATGCTTAATTTACTCAGAGGATACTGTTTTGAAATAAAATCCAACACCGGGGATACGTCCCATATTTCATCGTATTTCGGTCTCATTGGCTTGAGTCTGAATAGGCCTTTAAAATATCTCCGTATATCAACGTTTTCCGATATATTTTTAACTAAAATCAATGATATTGCTGCTCGCATAGAATTTATTGTGCCGTAGGCAGCTCCTGAGTCAACTCTAGTTTGGAAAAACTCTAAGAGCCTCCGAGGTTCGGCGTTGTATGGATCCGTGTTTGTTTTATGACAAAACTGCATCCAAAGACGTATAGGCTGGGTATATTGCTTTCAAGTCGAGTCCGCGAGTGATGCTACCAGCACCTGAATTACGGATTCCGAGAAATTTTTCCTGCGATATGCTTCGCGGATAACTTCCCGACAATCAAACACAGAGTCTTCGCCATAGGGTGCTGTAGGGACCTACAGGGCGATAACAATAATGATTCAGACGGCCGCAATTCCACAGGTTTGGCAATTGATAAATCTTTAAATATCGGAAACCAAGGTTGCGAAGGCCAGTTTGGTACTACTGCGATTCCAGTAGCTCGATCGGCTATAATTTTTCTTAACATCCTTAGTACTAGTGAAAATGGAGGAAATGCGTAAAAATAGATCGATCCCCAATCAATTGTGAACGCATCTATGGCAGTTGCCTCAGGGTCTCGATGCCATGCGCAATATTCAATACATTTCGTGTTTGTCCTTGTCGCAAATAAATCTATTTCTGGTTTACCAAAGCTTGAAACTATAATGTTATAAGCCGCTTGTGACAACTCCCACTCCGTATCGATATTTTTTATACGGGATTCTCTGTCGGCCTCTACATTTTCTTTGGACGCTATATATGATGCGAATATCCAAATTTGTCTTTTTTCACACCATTTCCAAATATCCGACGCAATCTTATTGAGGGCCAAGTATTGAACACCTCCCATACGGTTTATGTACGATATCGCTGTTGTGTTATCCACGCGTAATAGTACTTCGCCATTTTTCAAATTTTTTGCAAAACATTTTAATGCCATCCAAACTGCTATAAGCTCCAACTGATTAATGTGCAGGTCTTTTTCCCAATCTTTCCAGAAACCGCGCGCACTTTCATTATTACAGAAAGCACCCCAGCCGGTTTTTGACGCGTCCGAATAAATTTCTTTGGTGAATTGAAATGATTTTATTGAGTTTCTCGCGATCGGAGCCTGCTTCTTCCACCATTGGAACTCTTCTTGTAAATATTTCGGCAGTATCATCTCAGCGTCATAATTACCGTCATTAATTAATAAGCTCAAATACTTTTCTCTTTCGAATCTTTTTGTATACAGCCATCCGTATTCTATAGCTCGGCAACAATCTACTAATATCCCGAGAAAATGGGCAAACTCTCTGATCGTACACAAAGATTTTTTACTAAATTTCTCGATTAGATCCAACGTTCTGACTCGTTTTTTATCCGGTAACTCTACTGTCATTCTGTCGGAATTAATGATGAGTCCCAGAAACTTACAATTTGTCCTTGGGATTAAGTTGCTCTTTTTATAATTGATCAAAAAACCAAGAGACTGAAGTGTGTTCACCGTTATTTCAACGTTTTCAATACAAGAGTGGGAACTGGTGCCGATACATAAAATATCGTCCAAGTAAATTGTTGAAATGAATCCCTTTCTTCTCAAATAATTAACAACCGGTTTCAGAACTTTGGTGAAAATAAACGGTGCCGTACATAACCCAAACGGTAGGCAAGTGAACTCATACAATTGTTCTTCGAATGAAAACCTTAAATAAATCCGGCTCTCGCGATGCATTGGTATTAAAAAATATGCATCTTGCAGATCGATATTGCTCATGAAATCATGCTGGGAGATTAATTTTGTTGCTGTTCTCAGATCCTCCATTTTAAAATGTTCTGTCACAATAAAAGTATTAAGCTTTTTTAAATTCAGCACAAATCGTTTTGATCCGTCTGCCTTCGGTACTAAAAAATAGGATGACAGAAATTGTCCTGGGGACGGAGTACAGGTCCTCACTGCACCGATAGATATTAATCTTTGTATGGCTATTCTTAACTCTTCGCATTGACTATTAGAATTATACAAGGCGAGTGATGGAATACTATCTTGATACACCGACAAGTCGAACTTGATTTTGTAGCCTGTCACGCAGTTAAGTACAAAGGGATCCTTCGTAATTTGTTTCCACTCCTTTATATACTTGCATAAGCGTCCCGCGATTTTTGTTACCTCTATCGCTTGCGTTGAAGAGTGTTGGGTCGGCTCAAACCTCGGGATTGGTTGTAAGTCCTGCGCCAGTCGCGTTGGTGATCTCGCGATGACTCCCCTCGTGGTTGAAATTTGGTGAGTTTTCGATAACTCTGATTGTTGCCCACCTGAGGTCTTCCCTGATTCAATTTGGCAGGTGGGCCCCGCCAGTTTCCCATAGTAGGTGCACGCATGGATAAATTCGCTACAGTCGGCTGAGATTTCAGCTCCAACCCCGCTTTTTCAATTAATTTCGAGGACTTGATCCTTTCTGCCAAATTCTCGCCAAATAGAAATACATCGGGTTTTGTTTCATCGAGCATACTCTTCATTTTCTTATCAATATACGGGGTGATAAGAGCCTTGCGAGTAATTGTATCCAGGCGGTGAGCACACGTTAACAAGCGCCCAGCATCCGCGAGGCACTCCAACAGCTGATACTCATCGATTCCTTCTTCTTTAGGCGATAATAATAGTGTTATGCCAGTACCTAAAGCTGCTAGAGCGGACCCACGAATGTTTTGCGCATTCATTAAATATTTATCTCTTTTTATCGCTGACTCAAACAGAGATGCAATGACTTCAGGATTGATCTTTGGTGCTTCGAGATGACAGTTTCCTTTACGCGAGTACTTAGCCAAGACTTCGGCTTGCTCTTCTCGTTTAAGACCTCCCTCGATCCATTTTTGCCAATTATTGGCTAAGCTCGAATTAAGCTGCAGTTCTGGGGCTGTGATGCTTGTATCGAGACCGAGAATTCGTAATGTTTCGTCATCCAACAAATGAGGTGCTTGCTCTACGTCATTGTTTGTCGACTTTGCCAAAAAATCCTGTGAGTGGATGTTGTCTGGCTCGCGTGGGGATTTTGCTGTTGAATGCTGGGAAATCACTTCAACTTCGTTTTCCGGAGTCCGACCTATAAAATATTACATACCTGTCATCGCTGATCCCAAGTGCATCAATGCCTTCTTTGGTAAACTCAAGATAACTCCTTGAAGGGTTATCTTCGTACGGACAATGCCGCCGAGTTTAATAAAAGGGTTATATATTCGAGACGTGCACGAGACGTGCCGCATGGAACTCAAGGCAGTACTCTGAGAGACTGCCTTCGTACGGACTAAGCCGCCGAGATGTTTCTAAATTCCTTTTCTCGGGCGAACGAATCAATACCTCGAGAATTTTCCGTGTTTGACTCCTCCGAATTTTCATTTACGGGGACTATTACGCTGTGGATGCGTTGACAATTCTCCTCATCCGAATCCGTTGCGGAGTCTGGTAACGTGTCAACTAGCTTCTCGAGTTTCTTCAAAAACTTCGCATTATCACTTCTTTTTCTCTTGCGAGATTTGCCCATGTTAAATTTAGTATAAACAAAAAAAATATATGAGCACAAACTCTGAGCGTGTGACCGTATCGCGCACGAAAAACATTATGAAGAATCGAGGGTGTTGATAGGGTTGCTAGGCGGCCGACCATCATTTTTTATTTGAAGCTCTGAAGTTACGTGACATTATCGTGTGGAAGTAGCACTACTACCATGTAATCTCGAGAACGAGACTCGAAATATAATTACCACTGCAGTTTTTATATATAATTATTATATGAATAAAAATTGAATTTTCCTAATCGACTTTGTTATTCTCATTAAAATCCCAATGTTCCTTCTCATATACTTTACAATGAAACATAAAAAAACCCACCGTTATAAATTGTTTTATTGAAAAAAAAGAAAATAATTTTAAAAAAATAATGTAAATAATTTTTTTAATAGTGTGGGGATAAGAAAAGTTTTGAATAATTGTTGGGATCACAAAAATAAAGAAAAAAAAATAAGATCCGAAGGAGAAATCGAACTTGAGACCTCCGGCGCAAAAGACCGAGCCCTAACCGTCTAGACTAGACAGCGGCTCGACAAGTGCCTGACATTTTAAACTCATAAGGCGCCTAAGAAACTTTGAATCGATTTTTCTCGGAATTTCCCGAGTAGTGCGTCCTACTACTTTAAGGGACAACACCACTGTGACGGCTTCAAAAAATCGATTTTTTGAAAACCATCTAGAAAAATCTAAAATACATTTAAGATTAAGATGCCGTTGGACCCAGGTCGAAAAAATAATTATTTTCGGAGATATTGAATATTTTGTGGAGCGGTGCAGCGCTCCGTGAAGCTCGGGGTCCTGCGCAGCTGCGCGCCTCAGGGTCGGCAGGTATACCGGGCCTTTCCCAGGTCCTGCGGGTCTTTCCCAGGTATTCTTTTGTCTTCCTTCACAAAAACCGGCTATTATTATAAATATAGTATCGAAAAAAAGCCATAGGTGGCGATAATTGAAAAATTTTCAAGGCAGGTATAGGGATAGCGTCATAGCGTCAGTTTGCGAATAGAAGCGACGCTGCTCGTGTCTAAACGCTCCGAATCGTTTCGTTTATAAATATCGAACGCTCAGAATTATTCTTTGCACATCGAAATGGATAATCCGAAAGTGTACGCGGGGAAAAAGGGAACAAAACGGAGCTATGTGACGAGGAGTCGAACGAAAATTTCGAATCGAAAACCTCCGAACCGTTATAGCTCCGAAAATAGACCTGCAGAGTATGTGAGCACGTCAGCGAAAAAGTAAAAATCGTCGGACGACTTAGAGGTCGGTGTTACTAACGATTTCGGTTATCGTATAGTACACCTCGTCAATGCATTGAACATTATATCGACGTTAGTGAAGTGCAAAGTGTGTGATCGCGATATAAAGTTTACTGAAAAAAGTTTGCGCGGACTCGGATTCAAAATCGCGGTCGATTGCGGCCATTGTGAAAAAGTGCAAATCAATTCGTGTCCTATGATTGACAATGCATACGAAATAAATCGTCGGATCGTATTCAGTATGCGTCTTCTTGGCGTCGGTTTGAATGGCCTGATGAAGTTTTGTGCATTTATGGACCTACCGCGCCCCATATTTCAGTCTTTCTACGATCGAATCTTAAATTCGATTTCGATTGCCACTAAAGCTGTGAGCACAGTGAGCAAACAAAAGGCTGCACTTGAGGAAGAGACAATTTCGTTGGAAAGTGGGGTGGAGGACGGAATTATCGTTTCAGGCGACGGATCGTGGCGTAAGCGTGGTTTCAGCTCGCTTTTCGACATAACATCGCTGATCGGCTGGCACACTAAAAAAGTGATCGACGTTATGCTGAAATCGAAATATTGCAAAGCTTGCGAGCATTGGGAAAAAAAAGAAAGCACCGCGGAGTACTGGGAATGGAAAAGTACGCACGACGATGAGTGCCAGGCGAACCATAGCGGCTCCTCCGGAAAAATGGAAGTCGACTCAGCTGTCGAAATGTTTCAACGGTCTGAAGAGTTCTATGGCATAAAATATAAATATTATATTGGTGACGGCGATTCTAAAACGTTTCTGGGCATATCGAATAGCGATCCATACGACGGTTTCGAGATAAAAAAAAGAGTGCATCGATCATGTCCAAAAACGTATGGGACGCGCCTCCGCGAAATCGTGAAAAAACAAAAAGGATTGTCTGGCATAGGAAAGCTCACCGGAAAATTGATTGACGAGTTGAGCACATATTACGGCTTGGCTATTCGGAGGAACAGCGATGATGTTGAAAAAATGAGGAAGGCAATTTGGGCAACTATCAAACAAAATATCCACAGATAGTGAGCCACAACATGACGATTGCCCAGAGGGAGCCGAGTCGTGGTGTTCGTGGCAGTGAGCGGTAATATTTCTGAATATCGCCATCAGCCGCCTCTTCCTGAGAAAGTATTGGAGGCAATTACGCCAGTCTTCGAAAATTTGAGCAGAGACGATTTGCTGCAGCGTTGTTTGGGCGGCTTCACGCAAAACAACAACGAAAGCTACAACAAATCAGTTTGGGCAATAGCCCCCAAGTGTCAGTCCGGGAGCAAAAAAATCGTCGATATTGCAGCTGATATCACGGTATTATTATTCAATGATGGCCTGAGAAGCCTCATGAAAGTTTTGGAGACGTTGGGGATAACTATCGGCCCAAATTGTTTCAATTTTTGCGTTGAAACCGACGCAGCGCGGATCGAGCTGGCGGAGCGTTCGCTCACAGATGCTGCAAAAGAGGCAAGAAGAGCCTCTACAAGTTCGAGAAAAGATGCTAGGGACAATGATTTGCTTCTTGAAGGCCAGCTATATGGTGCCGGCATCGCTGATTAAAGGTAAACATTTTTTTTCCAATTTATCGCATAAATTATCAAACCTAAAACTTTGAACGCGTTTTTCTCAAAACCACTTTTATGAGTGCGGCACGCAGCAGAACTCGAGCAATTTTTATCCGATCGACTTCAAATTTGGACTGCATCAATAAAACTAGATTGTCTAAAGAAGTACATCGGATTTTTTCGATATCTCAATAATAAAAAAAGTTATAGCCTATTTTCGACGAGAAATTTTGCTCGAAAATCGTCCTGTAATTTCAAAAGCGTGCCTATTTTTTTAAAATCAATATTTTTTCAAATCCCTGTGTACTTCTCTTCAAAATATCATATTATTAACGAAAACACTCGGTATTTTTTTCAGATCGACTTTGAAGAGAGTTCTGCTGCGTGCCGCGAACCACTGCAGAGGCAACAGTACCTGACGCGGGAGCTTCCTCAGCGTCACCATGGGGCGTGAAAAATTTGAAATTTTTTTTTATTCATCTTCAATAAACAACGAACAAAAAAATATCGAATATCTTTTTTTTTCCCACAAAAAAAATTCTTGAAAAAAGGCAAAAAAACAGGGGGTCACAGTGGTGCTACGGGGCCTCATTCACTACAAAAAAATGTAGCCAAATCCCCTATCCCACAGTCGTGCTGTCTCCTTGCAAGTTCGCTGGCGCGAGAGGCAAGGTTATTGAAAAAAATATTCATACGATACGGCGTACTATGAATACCGAAAAGTCCCACTTTTAATCCAAATGTACGGTGCCAAAGATTATTTTTGGAGTAGCAAACACTCAAAATTGAGTGTTAATTTTCATCACACTTGGCTCAATTACTGATTTTAAGAGCTCTAATTCCAAAGTTGTTATCTTTGTAAAAAAATGTATTATATCGTCAATGGCTTCATATGTCATTTCTTTCACCAGTCTCGCACCATATTGCATTCTATTACTGAACAATGTTTCCATCCACCAACGCACTTTTCGTTTCGGTTTTTTGTGGATGATGTGATGTATTACAATGAAAGTGGCAGCTGCTTGTGCACGTGAAACGTCCATGTTGCTAAGCGAGAACTGATTGCATTAGTCGGATCGGTGGCCGTGCGTGGCAGTTCGAACGTCGGCCGCGCGCGGTTGCCGCGCGTGGCTGCCGCGCTCTGTCAAAAGTCTTTCCAAAAATGGCTTGCGCGGCAAATTAACATATTTGCCGCGGACGAGCATGACGCGCGCCAGCCGCGCGAAGTCGATGCGCAGCTTTATTCGTCCGGATAGCGGCTCGGTTCACGCAGTTCACGCTGTACACCGCCCAAACAATCAAACCCAAACAAACAAATCCGAATGAACAAACCAATACAAACATACCCAAACAAACACACCCAAACAAACAAACCTAAACCAACAAACCCAAACAAACATACCCAAAGAAACAAACCCAAACGAACGACCCAAACAAATAAACCTATACAAACTCGACCAACCCAACCCAAACAAAATTATATAGATTTTATTCGGACGAAAAACGTGTAAATTATTCGCTCGGATAGTTTGATTAACAATTTAACACATTCTATCCGGACGATTATATATATGTTATTCGTCCGGATCTAGCTGACACGAATCACAATATTATGTAGGTCTACTGGAAATACAACGTGAACTGAGCCGCTATCCGGACGAATAAGCATATGTTGTTCGTCCGATATTCGGGCGGGGAAACACTCCGATGTTTAAAATGGAAGGCACTATGAACTCCGCTATGTATAGAGATATTATATTCAAAGAGATGCTGCCTTATGCTCGTCAGAATATGCCACGAGGATGAATTTTTCAGCAAGACAATGATCCAAAACATCGATCAGAGCAGGTTTTTAGGAAGAAAAATATTCGAGTTTTAGAGTGGCCGAGTCAATCTCCGGACTTGAATCTCATGGAATATGTATGGCAAGAGTTAAAACTAAGAGTAGGAACTGAACATTGTGCCAATAAAGCTGCTTTGTGGGGGAAAGTACAAGGAGAGTAAAAGAATATCTCTCAAGATAGAATTATCAAACTTACTGAATTTATGCCTTACCGATGTGCTGTCACGAAAGCTTCGAAGGGCATGGCTACGAAGTACTGATGAAAAACTTACCTTTATAACGTTTTCAATTTTTTTCTTGATTTACTATATTTTTTCTTTGTATGAAATGCGTAATTCGTACTTGGTCAGATAGTTATGAAAAAGCGAAAATTGTTATTTTGGTTATAAATAATTATGAATGGTTATATATAATTTTTCAATAAGACGATTCGATTGCATAGTAAAAGAACTTTACCATGATATGTTTGTGTTTCCATTTTGCGTCCTTTAAACGATACTCTGTGATAAAATTATCTTTGGCGGGACACTTTTGCAGGCAACTGTATATCCAATTAAAAAAAAAAGTAATAAATCACGCCAAGTAATAAAAATCCCTCAAAATCGTTATCGCTTGTTTTACTATATAAAAAATTCTGATTTATTTCAAATATCTTAAACTATAATTTTTATTCAAGTTCAAAAATAGTTTCATTATACTTCTTTAATGCGAAAGTACAAAAAAGTAAAATCACTTTTATGAAATAGCCAAGCAAATTTACTAGCCATGTTGCACACTAAATTATTAAAGCTTAGGAATAATATTTTTGAAAATATTTAATTTTAAAAGTCACTATTATAAGAAAAAAATTATTTTACCATTAGACAAAAGTACAAAGTAGGTAACACACAAGTACACTGGAAATGCTGTTCAACGACTTGGTGTGCATGGTTAGAAAAAAGCTTGGGAAGATACAGGATTTTCCGTTCCGACTGCCCGCGAAAATAATTTTTGCGTCGATATATGTATGTATATATATATATAATTTTACATTATAACGTGGCGTCGACTAACAGGGGTGTTTCAAATCATGATGTCCCATCAGGTACTAGGGCTATGGGCAATCATATCTACTGGAGCTTTATCGGTACGACTGCTAAAAGGCCATCTTACTGTATAAAGAGTCACGGCGTGTCGTCAGTTCATCAGTGGCGTCAAGATTGATGGCGTTGTCAGTGGCGAAGATTTTTTTTTGTTTATACTTACCCAAGACGCTGCCGCGTCTCTTCATCTATACGACCCGCAAATATCTTATCGGGAAATTCACTTGCCATTCATTATTATTTATTTAAGGATGGAGCAGGATGGACCATTTAAAGGGACCACCCTAAATATTTGCATTGCCTGAGAGTGGCGAAAAAATGTCAGGAGGTAATTTGATTGATTTCAAAGGGCTGATGCAGTGGTGAAAAATTCATTTTTGTCAAACTCATAGTTTTTGCGCTCTCAAGGTCATCAAAGGTTTTTCAAATCACATGTTTTTTTAATTAAATTAAGACGTTGTTTAGCTTACATTCAGACGAGTCCAACGACCTATGATATCATGACCTTGAAATGATTTTTCACCAAAATACACGTGTAAAAAGGGGAAGTCGTAATGGTATTGACAATAAGAATATCTCAATAATATAATTGAATTTTTCTGCAGAAAATGTATTGTAACAAATGTTCAAAGTGATGGCCAATAACCTCGACACATTTTTTAAGACGTCGGGTGATAGCGGCATTTTTTGAGACGTCGGATGATAGCAGCTACTTCGAGCGCTCCCGCAGAACCTACTGCCCCCCCCCCCCCTTTCGGCCTACTGTACACTGATAAACAAAAAAATTAATTTATATAGGATCTATTTGAATAAAATAGATTTTTTCCTTGTCTCACAGCCTACTACGATCATATTTGTTTCAAAGATATTTATATATGTTAGTAAAGATGAAATTCAAATGAATCTTTATTTGCTTACAATGTACACTGTAAAGTTAAGTGTACTATATGCATAAAATATTTCATAAACCGAAAATAAAATGAATTCCTTAATTGAGAGCTTTACCACAAGGATTTTTCATCGTAATTCGTTATTCCCTGGCCTTTAGAAATGATTTGTTTCGAAGAAAATATTAGTCCTATATGCGAATCGAACCTAGTACCTACCTATTCATAGCTACGTACGCTGCCCCTATGCTACCGAGTGCTTATAACATTTTGGTCGCTAATATGGCATAAGAGATCAAACGAATACCTATTTGTTGGATCACATAAGCTATATCAATTAGTTAATATCATTGTGCTAATTAGAGAGTTTTATCGAATAACATGCTGTACATTTTTCAAACAAACTCATATGTGTGCGTGCGTGCGTGCGTGCCTGCGCGTGTGTGTGCGTGTGTGTGTGCGCGCGCGCGTGTGTGTGTGTGTGTGCGTGTGTGTGTGTAATTCCTCTCTCTCCACCTTCTCTACCCCCGTGCCCCTATCGTATTCTATTTAAGGTGAATTAAAAAAATTTAACTAGATCCATTCAGTGAACTTGACTAAATTGTTCTTTTCGAACAGATGAAAATGTTGAACTGATAAAACCGAATCACAGATTTTTTTCGATGAAATAAAATATTTAGCTATTTGATGATACTAAATAGATTGATTTGAATAAATAAACATATTTGAAATTAATAATTTAAATAATGTAATGCAATAGAAAAAATTTGGATCTATGAAAAATCTAGTTAATTCAAATTAAAAAAAAATCAAATCGACGTTTTTAGTTAATATTATAATATTTAGCGGAAAGAAATAAAAATATGCTTTATGCATACACGTGGAAATATTTTTTAAATTATCAACGTGTTAAACATGAAAACAAAGAAAAATCAAACATTTTATTTGAAATCGACGGTAATCGGCCATCGCCATTTATCGATTCATTATTGAATGAACAAAAAAAAACAAAAAGAAAAAAAAACAAAAGGAAAAAAATTGAGAAAAAATCGAATGAGGTTGAATTCCAAACCGACAATTTCAATCTTTTAGAACATGAAATTGACTATAATTAAAACCCTAACGTTTCATATAAATATAAATATTATATTTTATTTAGATCTACACTGCCAGCCAAAAGCTGTCGAACACTCCACATAATCGCAAATCTTTTGAGGGCTGGATAATTGCCAAATAATGTTAGAGGAATATAATTTATTTTATTTATTATTTCACGAAGATATTGTAAAGGTCTATATAATTAATTAATTATACAGAGCTTTATAGTATCTTCGTAAAATAATAATTATTCTACCATAAGTTTGCAATTATCCAAAGTGATATTAAGTTTTGCAGTTATCTGAAGTGTCCGAATACTTTTGACTGGTTATGTATATTCGAATATATCAAAGCAACCACATATTTTGAGTATAATATATATATACTTATACAGGGTGTCCCAGAACTCAACGTTAAGCCGAAACGGGGTGACAGGATTGATTGTAACCATCATGAGAAAAATCCGAAAAAAAATCTATCCCATGCAGTTTGAAAATTATGGGCATTTAAGAAAAACCTAGAAATTTGGTCAAACTGTAACCATTTTTCGGTTACTGTGAAACAAACCCAAATAAACCCAAGTTTCCTAGAATTAAGGCTATTTGTTAAACTATGAATTTAAAATTTTCAAAATTTGTCTACTTTGAAAGGCCCTGCTTTATTTTTTTTCAATTTACAATCAATCCTGTCACCCCGTTTCGGCTTAACGTTGAGTTCTGGGACACCCTGTATACCGTCGCTTAAAAGTTTGGATACACCAGTCGAGATTTGTTGCTGCACTAAAAGTTACATAGCTTCGTAAAAAAAAGATAACCAAATTGACCGAACAGTGTTTTGACGGGAACAAATTCACCTTTATTTTGCTTTGCTGAAATATTTTTTTATGATTTTTTTTCGACCCGGTACGCACTTTTCTGCGTGACTGTTTTTCGGCTTTTTTTTCGACCATCGAGAATTGGGCGCGTGACATATGCAAACAAAATTTGTTACGTTTATCCATGATAAACTTAAATGGGGTAGCAGGAGCTCCATTTTCGATGTTTATAAAGTTTCGAACGATTTTTTTTCGCAATGTTATTTCATTTTTTTCTAAAAAATACTTATTCTAAATAATGCAAAGTTACTCAAGAACTAGAGGCTTTAAGAAGAAATATCAAGGATGAAAAACGTAGTGTAAGCTTATACTGGATAGCCTGGCATTTTTAAAAGAATTTTCCAGTGAGTTTTTTTCTCACAGAAAAATTCGTGACGCCCATTAATCCGATAGATTTGGAGTAAGACTGTATATACGATCAATCTTTTATGCATCGCCTATAGAATAATAATAAATCGATATTGAGCAAATTTGATTGTTTTCGCATATTAATATTGAACTAATAATTTTGTAAGAAGACGATGTATTTTTATTAATTGTGTAGTATTTATTCATCATCTGATAATGCACATTTACCTATACTGTTCTTCGCGCGATAATCAGGGAAAACGTATTATTTCCGTCATCGAACGGGTTACCGACCAGGTCACAATGGAGTGATGATGGAGGAGATATTGAATTTGGGCCGAAAGCAGGTTAGCTGGGGTCAAGGCAACGGTTTGAGATTGAAAGCAGGTTAAGGAGGCCTGTGTTTTGCACGTTTCACTGAAACTGGCGGTCGAAAGAAGGTTTAGGAGGTCTAACAGAGGCTACACTGGACCGAGAGGAGGTCTCTTCATGGTACTGAACTCGACAAATGGGGTTCCGTCGGTTCTACGGAGGCTCGCGGCTTATGTATTACAAATGAAATGAGTCCTGCGAGGGTTCCGAGGAGGCTAAAAATTTTGACTCGGGGAGCCCATTCACAGAACTGAACCCTATTTCCAAAATCGGCACCATGAAGTTCTTGTTGCAAGGAAATATGGTACGGATAAAATTTATGACGTTCTAATATTCTTAAAACACTCGCCGTGGAAATTCTGGAATAGCGCTCAATGTACCGACTGCTTAAGGCCTTACATACGTGTCGCCGATTTTCGAAGGTACTTTTCTAGACGCGTTTAAAAAAAAATGACGCATATATTGAGAACATTTTTTTACAGATCATTTATGCACATGGTTAAATATATGTTGAAAAAAAAAACAGAAATATTAACAAATGGCGGAGATATAACATAATAAAGCAATGTATTTTTTTTCACGTTGATGGTCAAAATTCTCGGCATCGATGTGGGTGTCTGAAAAAAATGAACATATTTATAATTGCATAATGAATGTATCTTCAATGTAAACCAACAATATTATTTTTTAAAATTATTATAATTAAATTTCGAAACTAAAATTTTTTACTCAATTTTTTGCCGGTGTTTTATTTTTTGAAATTTCTTTGTGTCATTGAAATTTTTGTTTCTGTGATTCACACGATAGTTGATACTAAGAATACGTTGTAAAAATGTCAAAGCGATCTGAACCTTCGTTCAAGAGTTAGAACTTTTACAAGGTTCAAAAAAGTGAATCGTGGAAAAACGGCTTTGAAGTTGGCGGTCGGGCGCGCCGCGCGGTATCTATTATAAATGCAATGTTACCTTATTGTTCAATTCTGTAAAGCTTAAAATATTCCTAACCGTTCAGGCTAATGGAATCAAAAATAATTAAAAAAAAAATGAAACACTGAAATTTTTCGCATATACAAGGTGTAATTGCGGATCATGAACTATTGCAGCCAGAGCGGTAATCTCTGCTTCTTCGTTTATTGTAGTCTTGCGACGTTTCCTTTTGAGTGGATTGACACTGCCCGTTTTGCGGAATAAATGAATAATTCGATCGAAACATCGACGGGAAGGATGATTTCTGCCAGGATAACGTTGTTCATAAAGTTCCCGTGCTTACACAGAGTTTTTGCCGATCTCACCATAAATCAGAATCATTTCCACTTTCTCTGCTTGACTGTACAATACCCGTTTCGATACGGTTATTACATGATACATTGAATGGATACACTTGTCTACTGATTCCAATATTGGTAGATGGTGAACATTCTTCACTCTACTACAGTTTTACTACGTTACAATGCCAGTATTTACAAACATCAGAAACATTTCCGCCTATTGACCTTATTGTATTCATTGGATAACCTGCGCCGCAATCACACCAGAAACTATTCGAAGGTCAAGAGAATCATTAATCCGACGTCTTCAAAAATGTGTCGAGGTTAATGGTCATCACGTCGAACATTTGTTACAATAAACTTTCTGCACAAAAATTCAATTACATTTTTCGGATATTCTTATTGTCAATACCATCACTATTTTCCGTTTTTTACATGTGTATTTTGGCGAAAAATCATCTAAGGTCATGATATCATAGGTCGTTGGATTCGTCTGAATATCGTCTGAATATCGCCTGAATATCGTCTGAATATGACCTTGACAAAAATACATCTCACGTCACTCCAAAAGCAACGGAGATATTTCTGGTGGTCACGTTAAATGGTTCACCCTGTATATATGACTATACAGGGTGAGGCACATAAAGTGTTACAGAGAAATAGCACACAAACTATTGATCACATCCAAAAATGTTTCAGACAAAAGTTTCAGTGTTCGAGAAGGCCGTCATACTGGACCATCTTATTTTTTTATCGGTGGAGGCGCTGAAGCTACGTCAAGGTCACCTCCACTTTTTTAAATGGAATGTTACATTGTTTTATCAACCATCTTGTGGAGCACCACAAGCTGCATAAAAAACATTAGGGCGTCAAAGTTGTTCAAGGTGATTCAAGGTCACCTATTAAAATTAAATATAAATCAAAATATATCGGATCACTACCAAATATTTGGTAGTGAACCGAGATTTTTAGATTTGTATAATCGATACTGACCTTGAATAACCTTGATCGACTTTGACCCCCTAATGTTGTTTATGGAGTAAAATGCACCATCCCATTTAAAACAGTGGAGGCGACCTTGACGAAGCTTCAGCGCCTCCACCGATGATAAAATAGGGCGGTCCAGTATGACGGCCTTCTCGAACACTGAAACTTTTGTCTGAAACATTTTTGGATATGATCAATAGTTTGAGTGGTATTGCTCTGTAACACTTTATGTGTCTCACCCTGTCCAAACGACGCATGCCTTTGAAATAAAATAACGTTTAATTAAATTACGAAAGACTCGAACGACCAGTATTTTATGAAGAATTTATAGAAAGAATTTATAAAAGAGTTTACAAACGAAGTTCGGACGGCGCGTCGACTACTCCAATGCGTTCCGTATCTGGCGCCGTGTATTCCATATAATTAGGGATTTTCTCGTAGGAGAGGATTTGCCGCGATTGAATGATAAAGATTGCTGATGAAATACCTGAATCCAGTCTCAAGCGGAAAACCCACGAGGGCGAGGTGAATTATTTCGTAAAGCAAACGGGGGCGAAAATATAGGCTCGGACTCGAGAAAGGAGATTCGTCGATTGATCAACTGCAGCACGTACACGCCTGAAGAGTCAATCCCCCAACGACTACGGTTTAAGTTTGGATCTCAACCTTTCATAATCTGATTGAAGTCGTCGTTATACCGCTATGGCTAATGAGGAACCTCTGAGCATTCCTTTCTCGCACCTTGGTGGTAACCACGAGGAGGGTTCGAATCTTCTTAGAAGTGACCTAAGCGCGTGCCGTGGTTACGGACATTTTTCTCCTGCGGCGAAACACGCGCATTGCCAAAAACCCAATACCAAAGCGGCTCAACAATTTACATAAAGAATGTCAAGGGAATGCTAGACACGTTCTTCCAAACACCAAATTTTGCTTCATTCCCATTTAACATTCTAACACGTGACGTATGGAATGCCTCCGTCGTACCTTTAAATTCATTTTAATGCTGAGCAAAAGAGACCTTTCCAGGGCCTTGTATTATCAGAATTCTTGAACAAGTTTGCGAATCCTATGCAATCCCATATATCAAGATCGCGAGAGTTTTTAACAAACATCTCACTCGACTATGTACGCATATCTGTAAATAAGCTTGGTATATATAAAAACTGAGTTGCTCAATTATGTAAGCTGCTTTTCCAACGGCATTAGTTGCTCGCGAGTAATACTTATTGCTATGTCGCAAATGCAAAAATACATATATACATAGCCGTGCAGCAATTTTCGTAGGGACCAATTGGATTTCTATATTTGTCCCTACTTCGTCACGCTCGTACATTGGACTCTTATTGGGGTTCCCCATTGGAATTCAATGTACAAATCGAATTTGAATTCCCACATTATCGAACAGAATCCGATACGATTCTTGATGGATCCCATAGTATGCTATACGTTAAATTTTCTCAACCAAATATACAGATATACAAAATAAGTGGATCTTAAAAAAAGTACATATTTTATGTTAAAAAGTATATATTCATAGAAAAAAGTGTATCTTAAAAATCGATTTGAATCACATCACTGAATATCCACTGTTATTATGGTTTGTTATTTATTTTACTGCAATTTAACATGTCACCACACACGAATACGCTCTCGAAGGGTGCAGGTTATTATGTTTAAACATATTCTTGATTCGAACGTGGTAAACATTTTCAAACGGTGTTCACCAGGGAACAGTGCCGAATCCATTCGGATCCCAATGAGGTCTGCCGATGTGTGGTGTCCCTACATAGAGAAGTGGGTGCACCTCGAGACTCTCCAACACATTTGTGCATGGGTTGACGAAAGGATACTTGTTTGTCGGAGATCCAACAAATTCCAGGCTGAGAAACTCAAATAAAACATTCTCAGAAGATGTTAATGGGCGAATAGCACGACATCCACTTACAAGGGGAATACTGAGTATGATGTAAACGGATTTTGATGGGTCTTAGCTATTTTGTGAGGGCCCTTCTCCAGAGCACCACGCTAAATGGATTCTTTCTAATGCGCCCTGGTTTTTTAGAAAAACAACGCCAAAGTTCCATGCGCCGCTCTTATCCCCGTAAATTATGCATATCGCCAAGCGTATGAGAGTGGCGCAGCGGCACGGCGCTCGGTTGGCAACCCAGATGACCGGGGTTCGAATCCCACTCGGAACTTTTATTTATTTAAAAAAAAATTTCCCAATCGTTCGTGATTTTAATGAAACCGATTGATTGGGTATACTTATCTAATTTTCACATTAAATTATTTTTACAAACGCATCGAAAAATATATTATGCGATGCTGTGTAGTTCGTTTAAATAAAATTATGATCACATAAACAAAAAAATCAATATTAACGCTAGAATAAATGGTCAGGAAATAATTAACTATAACACAGTATTCGCTCTCTATTTAATTTATTGCGCCATGTCATTTGTTCGCTGTCGCTAGCTTCAAAAGGTGTACGAAATTCCGGATGATAATTATCATAGAAACACTAAAAGCACAGATCATTGCGGCACCATGCACATCTAAGAAATGCTACCTCCTTACAGGCACACGGATTTTTTGGCAGCGATACTGGAAAACACCGGTCGTTTAAATTAAAAAAAGTTGGTCTTCCATCAATTAATTTCGACGCAAACCAGTCATATTTAATCATTGCAATGGATACTGGCGCGCTGAACTGATGCAACAGTAACGAATATATTCGTATCAAGTCCCCGTGTAGCGATTTCGCGCTTATTTTTTTAAACGATCCCGGAGCATTTTGCAGTTTTTAAAATAAATATTTTACCTGACGGTAAAAATAAACATGGCATGGTTGCGGTATGCGGCAATGCGCGGTACATTCGGGTGGAATAACTTTAACAGTGCAAGTGCACGCTGTTGTTTCGTCGAGGAAGATTCGATCGTAGAGTGTCTGTTCAGTTTGCCCACTTCACGAATGGATAATGAAAAGAAATTTCTGTTCACCCACGTACGGCGAAATAAAAGATTTTAAAAATTCTTCGTACAGTTGCTTGGTGAACTTTCCTGATTTTGTGCAAGTCACAATGTTTTTGAATGTTTTTTTCAACTCGTCAACTCTTTTTCCAACGATTGGACCAAATTTATCCGACGGTTCCTGCATACGTGAAAACACGGAAGGTAAGATTTTTCCTGATGTAGTTAACGCATACTGCGCCGTGTAGGAGTGGCTGATTTTGTTTAAATCTTTTTTTTAACAAGAACAGTTTTAACCCCTTGTTCTGCAAGCGATATATTATAAGTGGATTGATACTGGCATCCCGTTTGATCGGTATTTATAACGTAATCCAGGTCGAAATCAGGGATGATGTCTCTCGTTTGCATCTGGAATAGCTCTGCGGCTGCTGACACTTCCTCCATTGTAGCGTGCTCTTTTGAGCTGATAAATTTTGTGATTTTCCGCTGCCTGATCCGGTGATGTTTTTTTAAACGTTCCACCCATCTCCGGCTGGCTAGGAATTGACAATTATCTGACAAAAACTTGAACGCAGAATTCATCGTCCACTGTTGAAGAGTCCTCGTCGTCACCTTAACACGAATAAAATGTAATTAGTTACCTATTGGACTTGTAGAATCCTTGGGTTTTCTGATGCTCATTATAATTTATACTTTTTTGATGACTTAATAATTATTTTTCTGCGAAATACCTATACCGTAAAATATATTACCTGCTCCAAGTTTGGCCGAGCTTCGAGGAATCGTTCGTATGTTTCCCGATCTGTTGTGTTCCATTTATCGATGTGTGTTCCCCCTTTTTTAACGTCGTCTTTCCATCGATAAAGCAATTGCTTACGTTTCAAGCGAGAACATCCATGCACTTGCAATGATTTCAAGCTCGATTTTGGCTGCTGCAAGAGCGACTGCTCTTTCTTTGTAGCACAAAGGAATATACTCTTTTGGCAGTAGCGCGAATTCTTCGGCAACAAAATCTTCGTCTTCTTCTACACCCTTGCACTATAATGTACAGCATTCTTGACTGTTTAGACTTTTTTGATGACTTAATAATTATTTTTCTGCGAAATACCTATACCGTAAAATATATTACCTGCTCCAAGTTTTGCCGAGCTTCGAGGAATCGTTCGTATGTTTCCCGATCTGTTGTGTTCCATTTATCGATGTGTGTTCCCCCTTTTTTAACGTCGTCTTTCCATCGATAAAGCAATTGCTTACGTTTCAAGCGAGAACATCCATGCACTTGCAATGATTTCGAGCTCGATTTTGGCTGCTGCAAGAGCGACTGCTCTTTCTTTGTAGCACAAAGGAATATACTCTTTTGGCAGTAGCGCGAATTCTTCGGCAACAAAATCTTCGTCATCTTCTTCTACACCCTTGCACTATAATGTACAGCATTCTTGACTGTTTAGACTTTCAATATGAAGAAAAAAATTAAAAAATAACGCTCATAAAAATAATACTCACCGCTTCATACTCTTGCAGTTCATCTATCTCGTCGACACCTATAAGCTCCTCAACGTGAATTATTTGTCTCTCTGCCAACATGTCAAGTATTTCAGAAGAAATCGCTTTACCCATTGCGAGGGACGTGGAGGAAATCACGCTTGGGGGTGTTTTTGTAAGCAGATTCAAATTGCCGAGCAAAGTTTTGGTATGTTTTAAGGCGTTAGTGAGTTCACCCTTTGACTGGTTATCACACTCTTCAATTTCTGATGGCGTTTTTGCGATGGCCCTGCTTCTGTCACAGCACTTGTTTTCTCCATTTTGTACTTCTTTTCGCATGTACACTCCACGAACGACAAGCTACGATTGAATTCCGTTAGAACTCGTCGGACGGGTACGCACAGCGTAAGAGGGGATGAAAAAAAAAACGGCAAGGACCATAAATACAGGTAGCAAACGTTGCCCAAATATTACAGATTGAAACTACAGATGGTTTTCTCGCTTCGAAATATTATTTTTCAATCGCCTTGAAAGTTTGCTTCGAAAAAAAGACATTGCACAATAAATTAAATAATGAGCGAATACTGTGTTCCAGTTCATTATTTCCTGACCATTTATTCTAGTGTTAATATTAATTTTTTTGTTTATGTGATCATGATTTTATTTAAACGAACTACACAGTACCGAATAAAATATGTTCCGATGCGTTTGTGAAAATAATTTTATTAGAAAATTTGATAAGTATGCCCAATTAATCATTTTCATGAAAAACTCAAACGCTAAAAAAATTGAAAATAAATAAATAAAAGTTCCGAGCGGGATTTGAACCGCGGTCGTCTGGGTTGCCAACCGAGCGCCTTGCCGCTGCGCCACACTCATGCGCTTGAGGATGTGCATAATTTACGATAAGAGTGGCGCATGAAACTTTAGCGTCCTTTTTCTAAAAAACCACGGCGGATTAGAAAGAATCCTTTCAGCGTGGTACTCTGGAGAAGTGCCCTCACAATATAGCTGAGACTCATCAAAATCCGTTTGTATCATATTTGGCACTCCCCTCGTTAGATTCCAATGTGGACTCCCGATACGTGCGGCATCCCGACCAATCCCTATAGAGACGTGGTAGGATCTGAGGACTCCTCAAACAAATTCTGCTCGAGATGTTCGATCTTGAGTAGTGTGCTCAGAATTTTGTTCACACTCAACGTTATGTAAAACCCAGTATTTTAACAATGACCTGTAGATAAATGCAAGCGTTTTTCTAAGTTCACTCAAAGAGTGGCCATACCTCTTAAATCAATTTGTATGAATTGGTATATGGAGATTGACGAATTTTCCTCGGACCAGCCAGATGTTCTACTAGCCAACATTACGTGAATAGAACGGGTCCTAAATATCACAGGTTTCCTTATATATTTCCATTTATATATATATATTAGACTGATTCAAAAAAAAAAACATGATTTTTTTTCCTTCGGGATTCTCGTGCTATTGTTGGGCACTAATAAAAGAAAATTTCTCTAAAAAGATGGGCGCGGTCACTCAATTTTTAGAGGTGGCTATCTCGACTTTTTTGTATTTGAATTTTTTTTTACGAACGTATTGCATTTAAGCATAGTCACGGCTTCGGGTTCCGGATAAAAATCACATCCAGCAGCTATTTCGTAACAAAAATAAACTCTAACAATTTGAAAAGATTGCAATATTCACAATTTAAATCCAGGTAGATCAATAATGGCGTCTATACTACTCTCTTTATTCATGTAGATTTATTTTTACCCATTAACATTTCGCACTTTTTACGAAAAATTAAATTATAAGCTTTTATTCATAAATCGTATATTTACATTTTCAAAATGCTACACTTATATAATCTTCAAACTCATTTATATTTCTTCCCAGCCACTGTACATAAAATCGCGCATACCACTGCGCAAGTCACTGCGCATCCGTGGCGCCATTTTGTATTGGCGCAGCGCATTTGTAAGTGGTGTTGTTTTTTTTCAATGTCGCTCAAGTAAAGACAATTTTAAACAATGGCTCGGAAAAACGAAGACAACATAATTTGGCTAATCGGCAAGGAAATTCCGAAAATAAGTACCCGTCATTTACCGTCAAATGGTAAGGTTTTCAGTTTGTTCTTTTACAAACATAAGAGAGAAAAACTGACCATACGTCGAAGTGCACACGAAACAATGAAAGAAGTTTTCGAACAATGGAAATGTGCTGAAATTCCAACGCGTAGATTGAATAACGCAATCGTGAAATTAATAAAACTCCATTTAGTCTGGAAAAAACTTTTAAAAAATCGGGTTAAAAAGAATTTGCCCTCACAAATATTGAAGGAGAGTAAATTTAAAAGAGATTTGGACAAACTGTTCAACGTTGCACAATTTCGTTCTGCCCAAAATGTTAGCGAACTTGGGCGGTTATTTTTGCTATCACACGTTTCGATTATTTCTCCATTGTGACGGCAACTTCTTTTAAACCCGATTTTTTAAAAGTTTTTTCCAGACTAGATGGAGTTCTATTAATTTCAAGATTGCGTTATCCAATCGACGTGTTGGAATTTCAGCACATTTCCATTGTTCGAAAACTTCATTCATCGTTTCGTGTGCACTTCGACGTATGGTCAGTTTTTCTCTGTTATGTTTGTAAAAGAACAAACTCAAAACTTTCCGATTTGACGGTAAATGACGGGTACTTACTTTCGGAATATCCTTGCCGATTAGCCAAATTGTCTTGTCTTCATTTTTCCGAGCCATTGTTTAAAATTGTCTTTAATTGAGTCGCGTTGAAAAAAAACAACACCACGATGCGCGATGTTATGCACATTGGCTGGGAAGAAATATAAATGAGTTTGAAGATAATATAAGTGTAGCATTTTGAAAATGTAAATACATGATTTATGAATAAAAGCTTATAATTTAATTTTTCGTAAAAAGTGCGAAATGTTAATGCGTATAAATAAATCTACATGAATAAAGAGAGTAGTATAGACGCCATTATTGATCTACCTGGATTTGAATTGTGAATATTGCAATCTTTTCAAATTGTTAGAGTTTAGTTTTGTTACGAAATAGCTGCTGGATGTGATTTTTATCCGTAACCCGAAGCCGTGACTATGCTTAAATGCAATACGTTCGTTAAAAAAAATTCAAATACAAAAAAGTCGAGATAGCCACCTCTAAAAATTGAGTGACCGCGCCCATCTTTTTAGAGAAATTTTCTTTTATTAGTGCCCAACAATAGCACGAGAATCCCGAAGGAAAAAAAATCATGTTTTTTTTTTTTAATCAGTCTAATATATATATATATATATATATATATATATATATATATATATATATCAAGAGACGCGGCAGCGTCTTGACGCCAAGTAATAAAAAAAAAATTTTACGCCACTGATCGATGCCACCGATCTCGACGCCACTGACCGACTGACGACACGCCGCGACTCTTTATACAGTAAGTTGGGCTCTAGCAGACGACGTTTTAACTTTGTTCCGATATTATGCGAAAACGCGGCAACAAATCGAAAATCTAATGACAGTTTACCAATGTAATGTGATTTTTTCCTATCGATTTTGTTCGGGCTGTTTTTCGATTTGTCCACTCAATCTCGGGATCTCATAATATACGGCCGAATTTTCGGGTGACTTTTTACCCCAAAAATTTTTCAACACTCGTCCATTGTCTTTCATTGAATGAAATAAAGTCGTTGGCTCATATCGTAAACATAACACATACGCCGTTCTGTGAATTGATTAACACTTTAGCGCAACAGGCACAGCAACGCCACCGCTCTCTCGAACGGCACGACTCGAACTACACCCTGCTTGCAATATATATATATACATACATATATATATATATATATATATATATATATATATATATATATATATATATATATATATATTCTAATACAGTCGCTTTGACAGCTCGAGTAACCAAACACGGTTAGTCGAGCGTGGATGTGAAAAAAAAACAAACGGCTCTTATTAGAGCCAAAAATTTATTTAACAAAGGTTCACGTCGTTCAAATTTAGGTGTGGATTATTTATTTGATCCTAACATGCGTATATTAGCCGTGGCGCTCGCGCGGAAACCGTCGGAGAAACAGCGAGGACGATACGCAAATAGATACAGAGTAAGTTAAAAACAAGAATGTGCTCATTTCTTTCACTTGCTTATATAAAATCATTAAAAAATTTGCAGACAGACGTGCATGTGTAGCTTTTGTGTGCCCTGAGAGCATAACCTAGCTTCTATATGTCATTACCACGGTCTTACATACAGGTCTGACAACGGCGGTAGTGGGGGTAGGCACCTTTAGATGTTTTGCTTTTTATTCCGATTTCTGCCGCTTGGTGCGTGACGGCAAGGGGAAGTAGTGGTGCGACGAAGAGAGAAATAGCTCTTGTGTCCTTTTCCCTCCTGACCGCAACGCATGCGCCGTTGTCTGCGTGACGTAAACACCTTTGGCTCATTCGCTGGTAAGAGGTAAGGGGGAAACTACTTCCCCTCGCTAGTAGCGACGCGTAGCGGCGCCTAGTGAATCGAAAATTAAAACATATAAGAGTGCCTACCCCCACCACGAAAATTTAGCTTCGTTGCAAGACCTGTATGTAAGACCGTGGTCATTACCAATTTGTGTGTTCATAACCTCGTTCCATTAACATTTTATGAACATATCTTCAATATTTTCTGAACAGAATCTTGTCATAGACGATGAAGTTTTTTTTTTTGTAGAAAATGCATTCGGCTCTGTAGAATTTATATTGACGCAGAGCTTGACAATTATTTTGCCTGAAATATTATTCATCGCTGAAAAATCTCTCATGAGAAATAAAAGCTTTGTGCAACACGATATATAAACCTAGATCCCCTACGGCGTGCAATAGAACATGTAAAATAGATCGCCATTACACGACCATTCCAAGTTCTTGCGAATTTTGTTCATACGAACCCGTGATCAAACATACAGGTATCGAATAGGCAGCCTAATTAACATACATGCAATGCAATCGACACCTGTATATTTGATCACGGGTTCATACGAATAAAATTGGTGCGAACCTGTGATTGTCGCGTAATCGTGTTCTAGGACAACACCTAATGTTTGGCTCGATCTCACAGACTCAAGCCTGACAGCGCTTTCATATGCCTCGCCATTCTTTTCATACTGTGGTGATCACCATATTTCATTGTTGCGGCTGCACAATCTATGTCTACATGGAACGATGATAGTCCGCCATCTCCGAGAAATCTTCGAGTGCCACACCTGCATCGAAGACTTTCCTTGGTTATGTCGTTCAACGCCTTGAAGTTTATCGTCCCAAGTGCGCTCAATGTGTCAAATACTATGGAAAGCCAAACTTCAGATACTCCATGTCACTCGATGCCTCGAATCGAGCAACATTTGGGCATGAAACCCTTTTCCGGTACGGAGAGCGACAATGAAACCTTATGACATTTTTCCAGCTTGACATAACATAAAAATGATTAAAACATGAATTTTAGCATTTTTTCATAAAATGAAAAGGCCTTAGAACTATTGTGCCATCTGGCCAAGGAAGGCCAGATTGTGAATGATTGTGCGCTTTTTAATGTTAACATGAAAGTGTGATTGAAGCTGCATATTTTATGTGTTACGTGATTATCGGCTATTATGTAAATTTAAAATAAGATGATTGTCAACAAAACCTTTTTTTTGTCAGACCGGCTTTAGTTTTAATTTACTGTAAAACAACCTAAGATTTCTTGAATAAAAATCCTGAAACTGAGTATAAATGTGTGATAATAATTTCTCTAATTTCTATTGTGCCAAATTAAATATGGTTAATGAAACTGAATTGATTACACTTATCAAACATTTGAAACGTAGGGACCCTCAAACTTTTATTAATAGTCACATATAGGTGACTGGGTAAAAAAAAAATATTTTACATTTTTTAGTACATTAAATAAAAGCTTGTCTAAAAGAAAAGTTTTTTTTATATACAAATTTTCCGTACCAATCTGACTGTGTTAAATGAAAAAAAAGAAAAACCGCGTTTCGAAAATATATGGTTCTGCACTTTAAGGTATTTCTTTCACGAACCCGAATATTTAACAATCAACTGATTTTCGTCTATTATTTTTACACGGTGTTTACATTCCTTTATTCAACCGAATTCATTTTGAACGATAAATGTCAATTGTCTAAAAGAAAGAAAAAAAAGATGAGTTCTCTTTGAAAATGAGCTTTATTGAAAGTATGGCCCGGTCACGGTGACCATTGGCATTGAGACATGTGTGCCATTAAGCCTTCATGCGACGTTGGCTCGCTCCACCTCTCCGTTTCGTCGCCGGGAGAAAAACTGACGTCTTCATTTACATAAAAGTCAATATTTAATAAATGCCGTAGACGGATCATTTAATTTTTGGGTGACAATTTTGGTAATATACTGAATGATTTGACATTTTTTCATAACATCCTTAACATTTTTTACACTATTCCGTGTGTAAAACTGCCAATCGGCATGAGTCTAGGCATCTTCTTATGTAAAAACTGTTTGTTGAATTCAAATTTAAAATTAAATTATGAAATTAAAAATTCAATTCAAAATTATTAAAATCAAATATTAAAATTTGAAGGGTGCATTCAGTATATGTAACGAATCCACTATATAAATTTGAACAAATGGTAACATTTGATCATTTGACCCGAAGCTTCTTAACGATATAAGGAAAGACGTGTATTCTTGAGCAGCCTCCAGCAGGGTAAATGTGACGCGTTATCCAAGTGCATCCGGTTTTTGTTTACAATGAACAAATCGATTTGCATTCCACTCGCTGAACACGCAAATAAAATAACGCAATAAAGTTGGATTTTCGTAAAATATTTTTATTGATCTCTAGTTTTTTTAATTAAAAGTTTTCTCCTGCTGCAACAAACAAAGCGCAATTCATGAAACATGGAGACGGTATATAAAAAAGTAAAACATTAAGACGTACAGACTTGGGCGTAGTTCTATTTATAAATACGAATATGAATTTATTCACATCGTGATTTTCATGTGAATATAAATACAAATGTATTCATACTTCACTTTTTGTATTCACATGCATGCATACAAATATAATTGTATTCACAAATATTCTGAACATACAAATAGATTCACAGAAAAAATTGTGAATATTCACAAAAAAGTGAATATTTACAAAAAATCCTGTGAATTAAAAAAAATACACATCAAAATCTGTGAATGCAAATGTATTCATAAAAAATTGTAAATACAAAAAAATTCACAAAATAAGTTGTCATATTTAATTTCAAATAAAGTTTCATATTTAAGACAAATTAAAATCAAATTCACAATAATTAGATTAAAATTTACACCATTAGTGAGTTCGTACGCATTTTGAGAGAAAACATTGCCTCGAGGCAAAGAAATTTTTGCACAAAACTTTTTGTGCGAAAATTCCTTTGCCTCAACACAATGGTTTCTCTCAAAATACATAAGAACTCACTTGTGGCGTAAATTTTAATATAATTGTCGTGAATTCGATTTTAATTTTCTTCAACTTGAGGAAATTCACAACTCATTTTGTGAATTTTTTTTCATATTTATGATGTAATATTTGGAACTCACTTTTTTTGCAAAAATTTCTTCGTCTCGACGCGTCTCGTGTTTTCTCTCAAAATACGTAAGAACTCACGTTTGGTGTAACGTGAGTTCTTACGTATTAATCGAATACGTTTTAATCTAATCATTGTGAATTTGATTTTAATTTGTCTTAAATACGAAAAAATTCTCAACTTATTTTGTGAATTTTTTTGTATTTACAATTTTTTGTGAATACATTTGCATTCATAGATATTGATTTGAATTTTTTTTAATTCACAGGATTTCTTGTAAATATTCACATTTTTTGTGAATACAGTAGAACCTCGATTATCCGAACCAATTGGGACCGAGACTAGTTCGGATAATCAAAAGTTCGGATAATCGAAACGTGGGTTATTTGTGACGAGATCATAAACAACAACCTTTTACATAAAAACAGTACAGTACATGTCAACTTTTAATATATATATATGTACTGTTTTTATGTACATCCATATATCAGGTGTTAAAATATATATATATATATTAAACAGCTGAAAAAAGTCGAATGCCTTTTTAATATATTTTTTATAAAATCGTCCATTTTTAATTGACGAACGGCCGTAACGCGTTTTTGAGCGGCTAAGTCTCGCAGCCGTTTGAGAAGGAGAAGTTGCATTGGGTTGCTCATTGTTGCTCACGGCAGTGGCAGCGAGCAACAATGTATCTTTCGCGCCAACGTTCGGATAATTGAGCGTTCGGATAAACTAAGTTATCGTTCGGTTAATTGAGGGTTCGTATAATCGAGGTTCGGATAATGGAGGTTCTACTGTATATATTAAACACCTGAAAAAAGTCGAATGCCTCTTTTAATATTTTTTTAATAAAATCGTCCATTTTTAATTGACGAACGGCCGTAACGCGTTTTTGAGCGGCTAAGTCTCGCAGCCGTTTGAGAAGAAGTTGCTTTGGGTTGCTCATTGTTGCTCACGGCAGTGGCAGCGAGCAACAATGTATCTTGCGCGCCAACATTCGGATAATTGAGCGTTCGGATAAACTAAGCCATCGTTCGGATAATTGAGGGTTCGGATAATCGAGGTTCTACTGTATTCCCAATTCTTTTCTGTGAATTTATTTGTACACGTTCAGAATATTTGTAAATACAATTGCATTTGTATGCATGCATGTGAATACAAATAAGCGAACTATGAATAAATATTTCACTAATAGGCGTTTGTAAATCACCCTGCAAATACGTCGATTTAATAGTGGAAGGGACTGAAGACTTAAAAAAAAATATTTATAGCATTTGGTAATATACAAGTTTTCAGAAACGACGTGTCCTGTTTTTTTAACTATCTGTTTAAATCTTACCCTTTTAGAATCTTTGAAAAAGTGAAAAAAAATAATACCAAGTAATGAAAAGATATTTGAATTCACTCCTCTTTGAACTGGCGCAGAACGAAAAAATAATTTTTCCCCTTTCAAAAAGATATGAAATCCCCTTTAAAAACTTTTAAAAAGTAAAAAAAGAACGCCAAGTAACAAAATACCCCCGAAAACATTATTGCTTGTTTGATCATATACAAAATTCTGATTTATCTTGAAATATTTTTTAATTTTATTTAACGAATGCTTTTATTATATTTTTTCAATTAAAATGTACAAAAAAAGTGAAATAACTTTTTATAAAGTAGCCAAGCAAGTTTACTAAAAACGTAAACAAAATTGTTAAACCTTAGAACTAATGTTTTCCTAAATATTTCATTTTTATTTTAAAAATCACATTACTATTATAACAAAAAATTGGTATTACAATTATATAAAAATACAACGTATTTACCACATAAGTACACTGGAAATGCTGTGCAACGACTTGGCGTGCATGGTTAAGAAAAATAGCTCGGCGAAGGATTTCGTCTTTCCGACTACTTAACTCTCAGGTTGGAAAAACATAGACTGCTGCAATTTGTTATGTAACTGGAAATCAAATTTCGTGATCCCGCAAAGTATGGATCAAATGAGTGATGTTCCCCTAGACGACACGATAGGTTAAATCTTTTTTTTATGCATAATTTAATACGATATATAAAAGTATATTCTTTCTCCTCTATCAGACAACTTTATACATTACATGAAATATATTTCGTATATACTTTTATGTATTGATCCGTCTGTTTGTGTATTGTATCCGTCTCTAAGCCACAGCATCGGCAATTTTAAAATTCGAATTACGGTGCCGTCGTCTTGCTGGTGAAAAACGAAATATCTGAGTATCTCTCCTGATATTCATTGCGTTATATTCGATGGTTCTTCCGAGTACAGTCGAATATTCGTCAATAGTGGATATATCGGAGCTCTGACACGGTCACGTGAATTGAGTGGACCGATATATACACCGATAACACTATATATCAATGTTATCTTGTCCGAATCACACTAGCGCAAGGTGCAGGAAATCGCATTGTTAATAACACTGGCAGTTGATGCGTTGTTACAGGTTATATATATATTGTGTATCTTCCCGAGCTATTTCTCTTAACCATGCACGTCAAGTCGTTGCACAGCATTTCCAGTGTACTTATGTGGTAAATACGTTCTATTTTTATATAATTGTAATACCAATTTTTTGTTATAATAGTAATGTGATTTTTAAAATAAAAATGAAATATTTAGGAAAACATTAGTTCTAAGGTTTAACAATTTTGTTTACGTTTTTAGTAAACTTGCTTGGCTACTTTATAAAAAGTTATTTCACTTTTTTTGTACATTTTAATTGAAAAAATATAATAAAAGCATTCGTTAAATAAAATTAAAAAATATTTCAAGATACATCAGAATTTTGTATATGATCAAACAAGCAATAATGTTTTCGGGGGTATTTTGTTACTTGGCGTTCTTTTTTTACTTTTTAAAAGTTTTTTATATATATACTAGGTGTACAAATAAGTTTTAGGACAGTTTTCAAAAAATTCAAGATTTATTAAAAAATAAGTAAAACACAGTTATTCATCGAAGTAATCTACATCGCACTGAATGACCTTCAGCCATCTCTCAGGTAACTCGCGGATGCCTTTCGCAAAGAAACTTTCGTCTTGCGAGGTGAGAAATTTAGCGACCCATTTTTCCACTTCTTCAAATGTTTTGAATCGCACGTCAGACAAATCGTTCTGCATTTTCCGGAATAAATGATAATCGGATGGGGCTAAGTCTGGTGAATACGCCGGGTGTGGTACAGCTTCCCATCCAAGCGCTAGTAACGTATCCTTGACCGGTTTACCCACATGAGGCCGCGCGTTGTCATGGAGCAGTTTTACTGGACGTTTTCCTTTACCAGAAAATGGACGTTTGTTCTCAATTTCTTGATTCACTTGCACAATTGATGACAATAGCGATCGGTAGTAACTGCTTGACTAGGTTTGAGAAGTTCATAATACAGTACGCTTTTCATATCCCACCATATGCACAGCATGACTTTGTTACAATGAACATTGCGCTTTGGCGTGGATGTTGTCGGCCCGCCGGGGTCAACCCAATGATATTTGCGTTTCGGATTATCAAAATAAATCCACTTTTCATCGCCGGTCACAATTTTCCACAAGAAAGACTTTCTATGTTGCTTGTTGTAAAGACTCACACAAATGTTAAGACGGCTGTTTTTATTTTCTTGAGTCAGAAAGTGTGGTACTCACTTTGTTCCTTTTCGAATCTTACCCATTGCTTTTAAACGATAAGAAACAGTTTGTTGAGTTACTCCAAGCTGTTCCGAAAGTTGTTTCTCCGTCTGACAAGAGTTTTCATCCAGCAACGCTTGCAGTTTCTGATCGTTCATCTTTACAGGAGGCCCCGTGCGTTCACGGTCACTAACGTCGAAATCACCTTCTTTGAATCGCTTATACCAATACTCACATGTACTTTTAGATACAATGTTGTCTCCAAGAACAGAACATATCGATTCACACGCTTTCCTAACACTTTTTCCTTGATGGAATTCATAGCGAATGTAGTGTCTAATAAATAGCTTATCGGTCTGCATGTTTAATTTACAGCATTTATAGGTTATGTTTATGACTCCTTTACGTTTCGATACTACATATCAAGCGCCATCTATGATAAGTGAGCGGGACCTTTGAATTAATTTAGAATAGCTGTTATGATACAAAATCGAAGTGTCCTAAAACTTATTTGTACACCTAATATATATATCTACATGGATAAAATAAATACGAGGGTGGGGTGAAAAGTTTCCGGCCTGACCAAGAGATGGTGCCACTAGGTCTAGTTTTGGAGCGGCGTCCTACAGTACCATTCCTACCGAGCTTGTATGTACAGTTTCAGCCCAATCGCTACGTTAGTTTGCGTTTGAGAGCACATTGCGCGAGACGCTTCCGTTGTTTTCGTAAAAATGGAAAAATTGGAAAAACGTGCTGTCATCAAATACTTGCATTTGAAAGGTTTTACACCAAAACAAATAAAAGAAGAGATGGATTCAACACTAGGAGACTCCTCCCCATCATATTCAACTATTAAGCAGTGGGTTTCTGAATTTAAAATGGGTCGTGTGAGCACCTCTGACGAGCCTCGCTCAGGACGGCCTGTTGAAGTCACAACTTCAGAGATGATTGAAAAAGTCCATAAAATAGTGTTCGAAGACCGCAGGTTGAAAGTGCATGAAATAGCGGAGACCTGTAGGATGTCAGCTGAACGTGTGCGAAATATTTTGCACAACGATTTGAACATGGAAAAGCTGTGTGCAAGGTGGGTGCCGCGTTTGCTAACGCTCGACCAAAAACTGCTTCGAAAAACCATTTCTACCGACAATTTGGCGCTGTATAGGTGTAATTCAAACGAATTTTTGCGTCGATTCATAACTGTTGATGAGACATGGGTCCACCACTACACTCCTGAAAAAGATTTAAGAGCAACGAAGAAGTTATCGAAGCTGTAAATCAGTATTTTGAGGAGCTTGACGAATCTACGTTTAAAACTGATATAACTAAATTAGAACACCGTTATGAGAAATGTATCAGTGTTGATGGAGATTATGTTGAAAGGTAAAGCAAAAAAAATTTTTTAAGCATCGTTTTTCTTGGTCAGGCCGGAAACTTTTCACCCCACCCTCGTATATACCTGTACACTTTGCTACGTGCTCGCGAGGGAGATACAATCTTGGTTCCCGCTTGTGAACCGCACTGCTGGTAACCGCCACTGCGAGAAAATCAGCCCTCGTTTATATATATACAGGGTGCCTCTTGTGTCTGCCACCCAAAATAACTCGGTAATTATCGGAGTCACAAAAAAATGTTCCAGACACAAGTTGTACGGTGTGAAGGGGTCCATCAAATGCGACCTTCTTTTATTTCGGTGGAAGCGCTGACGTACAATGAAGGTCACCTCCACTTTTTTTAATAAAGTGGTACATTTTTTCATCCACCTTGTGGAGCACCTCAAGCTGCATAAACAACATCGGGGGGTCAAAATCGTTCAAGGTCATTCAAGGTCAGTATCGAATACCAATCAACATGAAATACAAATCTAAATATCTCGGATCACTACCAAATATTTGGTAGTGGTCTGAGATATTTAGATTTATATAATCGATACTGACCTTGAATGACCTTGAACGACTTTGACCCCCTCATGTTTGTTATGCGGCTTGAGGTGCTCCACAAGATGGTTGAAATAAAAAAAATTGGTCGCATTTCATAGCCCCCTTCACACCGTACAACTTTTTTCTGGAACATTTTTTTGTGACGTCGATAATTACCGAGTGATTTCGGGTGGCAGAGATAAGAGGGATATATAGTACACATCCCTCTTATCTCTATCTCTGCCCTTGTATATATAGTCTATACAGGGTGTACATGTATATGTATATACAGGGTGAACCATTTAACGTGACCACCCCAAATATCTTCGTTGCCTTTAGAGTGACGAAAAAAATGTCAGGAGGTAATTCGATTGATTTCGAACGGCTGATACAGTGGTGACAAGTTCATTTTTGTCCAGCTTATAGTTTTTGCGTTCTCAAGGTCATCAATGGTTTTTCAAATGGGAACATGTTTTTTTTTTATTAATGTAGTTCTGTAGGTACACGTATGAGCCAAAAGTTTCGGTCGAAGCGTATACCCGTGAAAAAATTACCAACGCTTACAATAAAACCAACGCTCGAGATGGCAATCGGGGCCCAACCGATGGTACCCTACCATAAGTCCAACGTACGGCCGGTTTTGTTGACCGATGAGTAACCCATGGTTAAATTGAACATTGGCGTATCACCGACAACCAACCTTGGGCCAACATTGGCCTTAAGCTGCACCGCACCTTTGGTATGCCACCCTTGACACGGACATTGAGCTAAGGCTGGTCCAGGTCTGCACCAACGCTAGGCTGACGCGGTCTGCCAACAGTGACACCCATGTAACATTTCGGATTTTTGCTAACCGTCGCCCAGTACTGGTAATGATCGTTGGCCAGGCGTCGAGTATAGTTGGCACTGTACTGGCCGAGTGGTAGGCCTTTTGTACATTTTTTTATGGGTAGTAACATCCAATGCCTATGCGATGCTGTTAGACTCAGAAAAAATATTTATTAAGGACAAAGAAGTTTGTCTCCCGGCGAATAAGTTTTCTTATTCCTATGTCGGCCTACTACGAATTTATTAACAGCTAAGACATTTTTTGTTTAAGTATATGTTTAAGATTTACTAAGAATTTTTCTTAACACCTTATAAGATATATAAGTTAGAAGAAATAGGTGTTTTATATCCGACAAAAAAAGTTTTTCTTAACATCTAATAGGATTCTTCATAGTCCCCCAGCTGGTCTTTTTTCTCACGGAATTGTGTCATTTCGTCCGTCATTATTTTCTCACTTGAACGTTTTTTTCTCACTTTATATTCTTACTTACACGTAAATCATTCCTCACTTTCGAGTTTCTGACTTCCAAAAGGCAACACTGACACTTGTGCCAAAAGCATTGGCATAGGAAAAAGCTACATGGTAAGCGTATGTGTGAACTACATCTGACAAGCGGCCTGCTCTCGGACCCGTCGCGTTGAAGGGCAAAGTGCGCATGCGCGCGTTAGTATCATGGTCGTGAAATAAGAGGTTTCCGTGATTGAGAAGTAGTATTTATTTAATTTGAGGAAATATTTGTTCAAATGTTCTATTTTAAATATGGCTTTTAATTGATGTGAAAAATCGGCACGTAAAAAAACATATTTAGTGACGCCGAATAAATGGTCTAGTTAAAATCACATAAAAACCGTCTCCATACGAGTAAACATTTATTAATTTCCAATAAATTATGTTCCAATGTGCCAATTTATTAGAACATAATAAATATTTTTTCTGAGTGTGGTTGTAATTTTTTGGCAGAGCTTGTTGTACCCTCTATATGTCCCACACATTCGCACCTCATGCATAGGTAGGTCATATACTCCCATAGAGCGCGGCGCTGTAATCGTGGTGGCAGCGCGATTTTCCTGCAGTCATAGCGTTGAGCTTCCTACAATCCGTCATTCGCGAAATATTTTATATAAATGAAAAAGCGTGAAAGTGTCAACCCAAATGCGATACAAAAGAAAGTTTACAAGGAAAAAGGCGCTTGCTAAAAGACTGAAAGCTGTGGCAGCCATGTGTCAAGCAAATGCGACTAAACGCGATGAGGATAACCATAACCTCAATGATCAGCAAGAAAAAATTGCTATTGAAGGACGTCAGATCGTGGATTCTCAACATTTTCCCAACAGTTCAAATTGTATTCGCTGTAACAAAGGCAAACACATGCATAAATTGAGAAAATTAAATTTGTTTGCGGAATAAATTTATTTTACATCCGTCTCAGAATTACTATAACTCGGGAAAAAACACGCTTCGAGTTCCCAGACCACGCGCCGATCAGCTGGTTGCAGCGTACAGTGTTGCAATTCCGTTATAGGTGGTTGGGCCCGAGTTTGGTGTAGAATAAAGTTACCACTTTTCATAAGTCGATATCTCCGAAACCAAACGATCAAAGTTTGTTTGATCAGTTTGCGAACACGTGTATTTTTATTTTGAAATCCTAAGATGCGTTTAGAACCTATATCGAGAAATGCGAGCAAACTTATATCGGTTTACGTATTAGGTATAGGGATCGCGAAAAAATTGAATTGTTGGGCATCAGTCCATGAAGGTCATATCCACACCATACTCAGATTTCAGCCTATTCCTAAGATTTCGCCGAAACTACAGAACTACCTTAAGACTTTGTAGCTGATATTCAGACGAATTCAACGATCTATGACGTCATGACCTTGGAATGTTTTCCACCAAAATACACGTGTAAAAACGAGAAATCGTGATGGTATTGACAATAAGAATATCCGAAAAATGTAAATGAATTGTTTGTGCAGAAAAATCATTGTAACAAATGTTCGAAGTGATGGTCATTAACCTCGACATATTTTTTAAGACGTCGGGTGAATGATTCTCTTAACCTTCGCATAGTTCTTGGTGTCATAGCTGCGCAGGCTTTTGTAATTCATTCTTGCATATTCGCTGGCGTCGTCGGAACATCATGGTGAACCCGATCTTTTATAGCCCCCCATAGAAAGAAATCAAGTGGCGTTAAATCCGACGAACGAGCAGGTCAAGGGATTACTGCACCGCTCACAATCCAGCGTCCGGTAAATTTTCGGTTTAACACTTCACGAGCTACAACTGCCCAATGACAGCCATCATGTTGATACCACATTCGAAAACGCTGTGCTAACGGGACATCTTGTAGCAATTACCTCAAAGTGTTGTTAAAAAAATAGATGTATTTCTGTTCGTTCAAATTGCTGTCTATGAAAAATGGTCCAATAATCTGGTCCTCAATTATGTCACACCACACATTAAGGTCACACCACACACCGAAACGTATTATTAAACGTAATTAAACGTATTATTAAACGTATTATTAAACGTAAAGGTCACACCACACACCGAAACACATTATGTCACACCACACACCGAAACGTAAACATCCCGTATCTCCATTGACTTTGGAAGAACCTTGACTGGCCGGATCGAAGCCGAATCCTCGAAGACTATATTTTCATCCACACGGCCGCACACATCTCTAATTCATTTAAACTGATTGGCTATAAACGGACATAATGACCTTCTTCAGCGAGATTCTACAACTCTTCGGATTTTTCACCTTAGCAGCGTTCAAAAAATGGAAACGTGACACTGCCACGAAGACTCGCCTTAAACAACAACTTCGGTTTTTACTGAAATGTAGACAAGAAGGTTTGATACCTAAACACATTTTCTCAAAACACATAAACATTCAGATTTCCGGCAACAAAGGTAAAATTAAACTTGATAGAATATCACACAAATTCCACAAGTCACTATTAAATATAGAAATAGATGATCTAAACTTTCGAATAAAAATATTAAATAAAAAAATAGATATGAATGCAGAAACAATCAACAAAACTCAAAACAATATTAAAGAAAGATTCTTCACTTTAGAACGAATAAAATTAAACAAACTGTCAAAACTTTCATATAAAAAACATCAAAAAAAACTGCAAAATCTCAGATTTCAACGCACCAAGAACATACACCAGCACATTTTCAACCATGAGGAATTTTTAAAAACAATATCATCACAAACACTTATGGACCACAACAATACACATTGCCCAAATTATCAAAACACAAATCTAACAACGCAAAATCACAATATCTTATACTCAACTCTTAATAATAGACCACAAGACACAAACAACAATCTTCCCACCGATCCTCTGAACAACATAAACTCAACAATCACCTTAAACAAAACTAAAGATTGGCTCATAAATCTCTCCAATATTGACATTCCGCTACACATTTCCACTTTCCTGTCTCTAGGCGAAAAATTCTGTTTCCCTTACCTCAAACCCTCAAATATAAAAACTCATATCCATAAATCAATTTCCGAACTTGAAGCTAAACTAGATTATTTACTCGACAAACCTAGACAAATAGAAATCAGAACCAGATTCAATAAGATCCTAAACAAAATAAACATTCCAACATCATTTTCCAACACAAACAAAATCATAAAACACACATCATTATTCTTAAAAAACAACCCTCAACTTTTGGTAACACGAGCTGACAAAGGAAACTCAACCGTTATTCTTAAAAAATCAGACTACATTACAAAAACTCTTCACCTACTTGCGGACTCCACAACTTACAAAGCAACAAATAAAAATCCCATCAATACACTACAAAAAGGCATCAACAATATTCTCTCCAGATGGAAGATCCTAAAAATCATCGATGAAACTATGTACAAATATTTAAAAGCCGAAAATTGCAACCTATCCCGTCTCTACTGCTTGCCCAAAATTCACAAAAATAACTATCCACTTCGTCCAATAGTATCATCTATAAATAGTCCAACACATAAACTTGCCGAATTCATACAATCGAAACTCTCTAAATTAATCAGCACGACTAACTCACATGTTAAAGATAGCTTCCACCTAAAACACTCACTCTCCAACATCTCAATCCCACTTAACCACAAATTAGTCTCATTTGACGTTGTATCTCTCTACACCAACATCCCACTACAATTAGTCATTCACAGCCTACAAAAACGAGCAAACTTATTTTCAATAACATTTCCTTTACATGAAATAATTAAAGCCATAGAATACATCATGTTCTCAACATTCTTCACTTTCCAAAACAAAATTTACCAACAAATCTCAGGATTACCTATGGGTTCACCCTTAGCTCCAATATTATCCAACATAGTTATGATAGATCTCGAAACAAATTGTCTAGAAAAATTAAAATTCTCATTACCACTATATAAAAGATACGTCGATGATATTATTATTGCTCTACCAACACACGAAATAGAACCTACAAAAAAGATCTTTAATTCTTACCATCCAAAATTACAATTTACATCCGAAAACGAAATAGACAACAAAATCCCGTTTCTAGATTTACTTCTAATCCGCAAACAAAGCTCAATTATCACTAATTGGTACAGAAAACCAACCTGGTCTGGCAGATTCATAAATTTCTTTTCACACCACCCACTCTCTCAAAAAAAAAGCCATAATCTACATGCTAGTTGATAGAGCAATAAAACTATCTCATCCGTCATTTCACAATGAAAATCTACAACTCATCTGCAACACAATGACGAAAAATTGCTATCCAATTACTTTCACAGAAAAAATAATAAAACATCGGCTCTCCATAATCAACAATAAAAAAACCAGCAACAACAATTTTGATTCCTCCAGATTAATAAACCTTCCCTACACCAAAAGCATACATCATCAACTAATTCATCTATTCCGACAATACAACATAACATTAGTTACAAACAATAAACACAATATTTCGTCAATCATTGGCTCCACCAAAGACAAGATAAACAACAACCGAAAATCAAACGTAGTTTACCAAATCGATTGTAAAGACTGCAACGCCACATACATTGGTCAAACTAAAAGATACCTTGAAACCAGAATTAAAGAACACAAAAACAGCATTAAACACACCACCGCAATACATACAGCTTTAGCACAACATGCAATAGAACAAAAACATGAATTCCAATTTGACAACGTAAAAATCTTAAATAATGAGAAATGGCTTAAAAAAAGGTTAATCCTTGAAATGATCCAAATTAAAGCACACTCCACCTCTATAAACTTTAGAACAGACATACAAAAACTAAGTTCAATTTACAATTCTATCTTATAATTATTTAAACATTTTACAATATTTATATCACATAACAATTAAAAAAAAAAAAAAAAAAAAAAAAAATTTTAAAATCATTGACACCATAAACTATTTAATACACTGACACGATAAACTAACTTATTAAGGACATTATCACTTATCTTAAATATCCCTTTCTGGACACATCTATTTTATTCTCCTTGACACGTCACTGCTCAAATGATCTTTCTCCCCCGATTCACCGCACAGAGACCTGAACACTCTTCATACAAATAATACACCTCTCAGTTTTTCTCGAACCCTCGTTGACCACACAACTCAATATGTAGGGACAAAAATGGTAAATTTCGAGTTTTGCTCATCTTAGAAGGATTAACAAAGTTTAAAAAAAAAAAACAACTCAATAGGTAATTATCAAAAAATATATATATATTTATTTATTTATTTATTTTTAATTTTATCTACTGTATAATAAATTATCGATTACAGACATGCAAAATCGCCGATAAACGATATCATCTCTATTGATGTATTAACATTTCACTCGACATTATTTACTCCCATAAATAATGTTCCTCGAAACAACCTTCTAAACATCAGCAAAATCTGAAATATCAACTATATCGAGGTTAGTCTTTTCTTACACTTCATCTCTTTATTATTCCATAATTTAATAAAACCGCTGTACCACACATCATACATTTAAGACACTAACAAACCGAAAACAATAAATAACACAATCAATACGCAATCAACTACATTATACCCATCACATTAACGTAATTATAATTAAAACTGAACTTACAAAATTATTATACCAAACGACTAAAAATTATAAGACCTATGACTTATATAACTGAATCATAAACATAAAACACTCATATTTACGACCTTTTCAAACATTATTATATTACAAAATGTGTATCATATTATATACAGAAAAATAAAATTTCTGAAGAGGACCCTAACCAGAGGGCCGAAACGTAAACATCCCGTATCTCCATTGACTTTGGAAGAACCTTGACTGGCCGGATCGAAGCCGAATCCTCGAAGACTATATTTTCATCCACACGGCCGCACACATCTCTAATTCATTTAAACTGATTGGCTATAAACGGACATAATGACCTTCTTCAGCGAGATTCTACAACTCTTCGGATTTTTCACCTTAGCAGCGTTCAAAAATTGGAAACGTGACACTGCCACGAAGACTCGCCTTAAAGAACAACTTCGGTTTTTACTGAAATGGAGACAAGAAGGTTTGATACCTAAACACATTTTCTCAAAACACATAAACATTCAGATTTCCGGCAACAAAGGTAAAATTAAACTTGATAGAATATCACACAAATTCCACAAGTCACTATTAAATATAGAAATAGATGATCTAAACTTTCGAATAAAAATATTAAATAAAAAAATAGATATGAATGCAGAAACAATCAACAAAACTCAAAACAATATTAAAGAAAGATTCTTCACTTTAGAACGAATAAAATTAAACAAACTGTCAAAACTTTCATATAAAAAACATTAAAAAAAACTGCAAAATCTCAGATTTCAACGCACCAAGAACATACACCAGCACATTTTCAACCATGAGGAATTTTTAAAAACAATATCATCACAAACACTTATGGACCACAACAATACACATTGCCCAAATTATCAAAACACAAATCTAACAACGCAAAATCACAATATCTTATACTCAACTCTTAATAATAGACCACAAGACACAAACAACAATCTTCCCACCGATCCTCTGAACAACATAAACTCAACAATCACCTTAAACAAAACTAAAGATTGACTCATAAATCTCTCGAATATTGACATTCCGCTACACATTTCCACTTTCCTGTCTCTAGGCGAAAAATTCTGTTTCCCTTACCTCAAACCCTCAAATATAAAAACTCATATCCATAAATCAATTTCCGAACTTGAAGCTAAACTAGATTATTTACTCGACAAACCTAGACAAATAGAAATCAGAACCAGATTCAATAAGATCCTAAACAAAATAAACATTCCAACATCATTTTCCAACACAAACAAAATCATAAAACACACATCATTATTCTTAAAAAACAACCCTCAACTTTTGGTAACACGAGCTGACAAAGGAAACTCAACCGTTATTCTTAAAAAATCAGACTACATTACAAAAACTCTTGACCTACTTGCGGACTCCACAACTTACAAAGCAACAAATAAAAATCCCATCAATACACTACAAAAAGGCATCAACAATATTCTCTCCAGATGGATGATCCTAAAAATCATCGATGAAACTATGTACAAATATTTAAAAGCCGAAAATTGCAACCTATCCCGTCTCTACTGCTTGCCCAAAATTCACAAAAATAACTATCCACTTCGTCCAATAGTATCATCTATAAATAGTCCAACACATAAACTTGCCGAATTCATACAATCGAAACTCTCTAAATTAATCAGCACGACTAACTCACATGTTAAAGATAGCTTCCACCTAAAACACTCACTCTCCAACATCTCAATCCCACTTAACCACAAATTAGTCTCATTTGACGTTGTATCTCTCTACACCAACATCCCACTACAATTAGTCATCCACAGCCTACAAAAACGAGCAAACTTATTTTCAATAACATTTCCTTTACATGAAATAATTAAAGCCATAGAATACATCATGTTCTCAACATTCTTCACTTTCCAAAACAAAATTTACCAACAAATCTCAGGATTACCTATGGGTTCACCCTTAGCTCCAATATTATCCAACATAGTTATGATAGATCTCGAAACAAATTGTCTAGAAAAATTAAAATTCTCATTACCACTATATAAAAGATACGTCGATGACATTATTATTGCTCTACCAACACACGAAATAGAACCTACAAAAAAGATCTTTAATTCTTACCATCCAAAATTACAATTTACATCCGAAAACGAAATAGACAACAAAATCCCGTTTCTAGATTTACTTCTAATCCGCAAACAAAGCTCAATTATCACTAATTGGTACAGAAAACCAACCTGGTCTGGCAGATTCATAAATTTCTTCTCACACCACCCACTCTCTCAAAAAAAAGCCATAATCTACATGCTAGTTGATAGAGCAATAAAACTATCTCATCCGTCATTTCACAATGAAAATCTACAACTCATCTGCAACACAATGACGAAAAATTGCTATCCAATTACTTTCACAGAAAAAATAATAAAACATCGGCTCTCCATAATCAACAATAAAAAAACCAGCAACAACAATTTTGATTCCTCCAGATTAATAAACCTTCCCTACACCAAAAGCATACATCATCAACTAATTCATCTATTCCGACAATACAACATAACATTAGTTACAAACAATAAACACAATATTTCGTCAATCATTGGCTCCACCAAAGACAAGATAAACAACAACCGAAAATCAAACGTAGTTTACCAAATCGATTGTAAAGACTGCAACGCCACATACATTGGTCAAACTAAAAGATACCTTGAAACCAGAATTAAAGAACACAAAAACAGCATTAAACACACCACCGCAATACATACAGCTTTAGCACAACATGCAATAGAACAAAAACATGAATTCCAATTTGACAACGTAAAAATCTTAAATAATGAGAAATGGCTTAAAAAAAGGTTAATCCTTGAAATGATCCAAATTAAAGCACACTCCACCTCTATAAACTTTAGAACAGACATACAAAAACTAAGTTCAATTTACAATTCTATGTTATAATTATTTAAACATTTTACAATATTTATATCACATAACAATTTAAAAAAAAAAAAAAAAAAAAAAAATTTAAAATCATTGACACCATAAACTATTTAATACACTGACACGATAAACTAACTTATTAAGGACATTATCACTTATCTTAAATATCCCTTTCTGGACACATCTATTTTATTCTCCTTGACACGTCACTGCTCAAATGATCTTTCTCCCCCGATTCACCGCACAGAGACCTGAACACTCTTCATACAAATAATACACCTCTCAGTTTTTCTCGAACCCTCGTTGACCACACAACTCAATATGTAGGGACAAAAATTGTAAATTTCGAGTTTTGCTCATCTTAGAAGGATTAACAAAGTTTAAAAAAAAAACAACTCAATAGGTAATTATCAAAAAATATATATATATATTTATTTATTTATTTATTTTTAATTTTATCTACTGTATAATAAATTATCGATTACAGACATGCAAAATCGCCGATAAACGATATCATCTCTATTGATGTATTAACATTTCACTCGACATTATTTACTCCCATAAATAATGTTCCTCGAAACAACCTTCTAAACATCAGCAAAATCTGAAATATCAACTATATCGAGGTTAGTCTTTTCTTACACTTCATCTCTTTATTATTCCATAATTTAATAAAACCGCTGTACCACACATCATACATTTAAGACACTAACAAACCGAAAACAATAAATAACACAATAAATACGCAATCAACTACATTATACCCATCACATTAACGTAATTATAATTAAAACTGAACTTACAAAATTATTATACCAAACGACTAAAAATTATAAGACCTATGACTTATATAACTGAATCATAAACATAAAACACTCATATTTACGACCTTTTCAAACATTATTATATTACAAAATGTGTATCATATTATATACAGAAAAATAAAATTTCTGAAGAGGACCCTAACCAGAGGGCCGAAACGTAAACATCCCGTATCTCCATTGACTTTGGAAGAACCTTGACTGGCCGGATCGAAGCCGAATCCTCGAAGACTATATTTTCATCCACACGGCCGCACACATCTCTAATTCATCCACACATTAACGTTCCAAGGACACTGGTGCGCAATTTGCCGGAACCACTTCGGATTTTCGGCGGATTAATAGTGCATGTTATACGTATTCAACTGTCCATGGTTTAGTAAAAGTTGATTCATCAGTAAACAAAACGTTGTCGAAAAAACTCGGATTCATTTGTAATTGGCGCAGAACCCGTTCACAGAACTGAACCCTATTTCCGAAATCGGCACCATGAAGTTCTTGATGCAAGGAAATATGGTACGGGTGAAATGTATGACGTCTTAAGGCCTTAGGCCACAGTAACGGGTATAAAATCATGTGCGAATTTAACAATTTTTTTTAATATGAAAAAGTGATTCATTCATAAAATTAGTTACACATCTATTTAGTATGAATATCAAGCTGTTAGAAAATAGATTTTTTTTCTTCGATATACATAATGGCCGACTACTCGAAACTTCTCGAAACAGCTTTTTTCCAATTGGCGTGACAAATAACTTCAAGAATTTTCACTCGATTTACTTCAAATTTAAAAGTTATCTTCGTAATTGCATTTCGCAGAGAAGTACGTACGGAATATCTGATTAATCAAAAACTTTTCATTTTATGAGCAGTCTATGAACAGTTAAAACGAAATTTTTCATTGAAAATTCATCTCTTGAGTTCAATTACCTACAACTTTTGAATAAACCAATATTTTTTTACAGTCCGTACGTACTTCTTTAGGTATTGTAATGTAGATTGGCGAAAAATTTTGTTGGTGGTTCTAGGTCAGAAATTGTGGATGCTAAATGTCACGCCGCGGAGAACCTAAAAAAGATAACATAAGAAAATATTAGTAGTCGGAAAATCGTCGTACATCGAAAAAAAATATATAAATTTTCTAACAGCTTGATATTCATACTAAATAGTGTAATTAATTTTATGAGTCAATCATTTTTTCATACGAAAAAAATGGTTAAATTCGCACATGATTTTATACCCGTTACTGTGGCCTGAGGCCTTAATATTCTTAAAACACTCGCCTTGGAAATTCCGGAATATCGCTCAAATTGCCGCTTACTTAATTGCGGATCATGAACTACTGCAGCCAGAACGGCAATCTCTACTTCGTCGTTCGTTTTAGTCTTGCGACGTTTCCTTTTGAGTGGATTGACACTGCCCGTTTCACGGAATAAATTAATAATTCGATCGAAACATCGACCGGAAGGATAATGTCTGTCAGGATAACATTGTGCATGAAGTTCCTTCGCTTGCACAGAGTCTCTGTCGGTCTCACCATAAATCAGAATCATTGCCACTTTCTCTGCTTGACTGTACAATACCATTTTCGATACGGTTATTACATGTTACTTTGGATGGATACACTTGTCTACTGATTATAATGTTGTTAGATGGTAAACATTCTTCACTGTACTACAGTTTTCCTACGTTACAATGCCAATATTTACAAACATAAGGAACATCTCCGATTATGGATATTATTGTATTCGTTGGATAACCTGCGCCGCTATCATACCAGCAACTATTCGAAGGTCAAGAGAATCATTCATCCGACGTCTTCGAAAATGTGTCGATGTTAATGCCATCACTTTGAACATTTGATGCAATAAATGTTCTGCACAAAAAAATCAATTACATTATTCGGATATTCTTATTGTCAACACCATCATGATTTCTCGTTTTTACACGTGTTTTTTGGTGAGAAATCATTTCAAGGTCATGATATTGGCGGTCGTTGGATTCGTCTGAATATCAGCTATAATGTCTTAATAGAAATAACATGTTCTCATTTGAAAACCATTGATGATGTTGAGAATGCAAAAACTGTGACCTTGACAAAAATGAATTTTTTACCACTGTATCAGCCCTTCGAAATCAATGAAATTATTCCTGACATTTTTTTTCCCTCACTCTAAAGGCTACCAGGATATTTGGGATGGTCACGTTAAATGGTCCACCCTGTATATATATATCATTTATGTGTGTGCTTCAAGCATCGCCATCGGATGAGACGTTCATCGATTCGTTTTACAGGCAATTTTGCAAGTCAGTACTTCCGTCCTCGATCTCTTGTCACATCTTGGAGAACTACCGCCGCGTCAACGCTATCACCACTATTATAGTGATTTCGACTCATCGTTTCACAAACGCTTGATTCCTTTCCTACGCCGGAATACGAAAAAGATGATGAAGAGAAGAGAAAAAAGGAGATTGTAATCGGATATTCCTGCAGGCGACGGCTACCGTATAGATACTTAATAGTACTGGACCACACGTCGTATGGCATTATATTGAGTGCTATACCAGTGTGACACATTCAAAAAATCAATTTTTTTGCCTTTTTCGACGGTTTACACTTTCAAGAATATCCTGTAAAAATTTCGAGGCCGTATCGCTATCATTTTATCTTGCAAAATTCATTGACATTGTAACTCAAAGAGCAATTATCTGATTGACTTAAAATTTGAACTGAGTACTCTTGAATATATTTACTCTACAATGACGTAGGATATTTTTGATTGGATGAAAATTGACGATTTAGCATTGAAAAAACCACCATTTTATAGGCAAGAAAACATACTTTTTTTCATAACTACGCCATTTTGTTAGGTTTCGATATTTTTCGAAAATTCTACGTCATTGTACAGGAAATACCTTCTAGTATAATGGCATTTTCTTTCCTTTTTGTCGGTTTCAGCTACTCAATCGACCGGAATCATGTCAGCAGTGAAGGAACTTTTTTTGCGCCTCCGAAGGCAGCACATAAGTCGCTTGGATCTCAATATTTTTCTACAAAAAATTTGTGATACAGCTTAAATATAGCCAAATATATTCTTAATTTTCCGAAACATTTGATTGAGTACTTTTCTTCCAAAAAAATCCCGAAAAACACCCATATTTTCAGCGTTCACAGCAAACGCAAGTATACATAGAAAACTATTTTAAAAAACCAACGCAACAAACGTTAGTAGATATAGAACTTACCCATGCATACAATAAAGAATATGACTGGCAAATCAGGAATAGAAATATAGTAATAAGGACAAAACGTATCCGAATCAACCAACAAAAGTAATAGAAAAGCAAATAAAATGAACAGGGTGAACACAAATAATCTGAATATAACCCGAGTAGAAATCTTGCTCCAGCTGCAAAAAAGACCTGATCCAACATCCTAATTGCTTTTTCCTAATCCTAATTGCGGTGGAGTTACACCGTACTGCAGTCTACGGTGGCTCCACGGTGGTGATACTGTACCGGTACTGTGCTAGTACATTGGCGGTACAGCGTACCGTACGGCATATCGGTCATGTACCAGTACCGTACGCACGTACGAGGTGGTAACAGTACCGGTACGGCGCACTCCACATGAGGGATACATTTACGGTACATGGTTAGCTGGGTTTGTATAATATCCCCAGTTAACCAAGCGTACCATTAGTACAGCGTACCGCAAATGTGGAGTACGCCGTACCCTACAGTACCGACAATGTACGGCTACGGGATAACAGCGTACTCGTACCTCCACGAGTACCGGTCATGTACCAGTAGTACCGTATGCACGTACGAGGTGACAACAGTACCGGTACGGCGCACTCCACATGAGGGGCACATTTACGGTACATGGTCAGCTGGGTCTTAGTTGCACCCAGATAACCACGTACCGCAGATGTACGGCTCACATGGAGTACGTCGTGTCGGTACTGTGGCCACCACGTACGTGCGTATATTGTACTTGTTTGGCACCCCCACGGTAGCAGTGCCGTAAGTGTACTGTGCCCATATAGTGAGATTTATTAGCATATATTGTACTCTTACTGTACCTCTACTGTACAGGTATTGTACGAACAGCGTACGATCAATGAATCGTTATAATGTGCGTACCGTACCATTACAGTACTGTTAAGCGCTGTCCTAATAGAACGCGATTACGCGACCAACGCAAGTTCGCGCGATTTTTGCTCGTACGAATCCGCGATCAAACCTACAGATGTCAGTTACATCGCGCGAATGTCAGTTACGACGCCTATTCGACACCTGTATGTTTGATCGCGAGTTCATATGAACAAAATTTTAGGGCCTGGACCTGAAACATTCGCGCGCTTGCATTGGTCACGCTCACGGGCATTGAAGCCCGCTGTGAAACAGCTGTCAGTCTTTCAGCTGTCACTTTCACCTGACACCGCGACAAACTCGTATCGGGATAAATAACATATATTTATGCATTGCGACATTTTAACCACATATTCTTTACAACTATGGCTATAGCGCTTATCAAGGATTTTATTAAATTTTGATATTTACTATTTTTTTGCAAAAATAGTGAAAAAACACGTTTTTTTGTTTTATCGGCAAACGTCCGCCATTTTGTTATTTTCGCATATATCAAAAATCGTATCATATGCGCTATAGCCATTAACATACTGAATCTAAAACCGTTTGATTTTTTATTTCGGATGATTCATCTCCGAGATTTCATCAACAGCGCAAGCCTACATTTCTTTGGGAAATTTTTTTAAGTACCATTTTTATCTATAAATAGTGACTTAAATAAATAATTTGTTTAAAATGTATTTCGAAAGTGTATTTATTTAGTAACAACTTTTATATCAATATCTATACTATGAACCTATAAAAAACCATGAAAATAGCCCTTTTTAGCGTCTAAAGTGAGAAGACCCCTTAAAGGGATGTACAAGGTCAACATAACCTCACAAATTTTCCAACCCAATTTTCTCATAAATGGTTAATTTTTTTAGGAAAAACAAAGTAATATGCACTGGAGAATTCCCTGACGCAGAGGTTGATGATTTTCTTTTGCCCTAAATATTATTCATCTCTGAGAAATCTCTGTTTGAAAATTTCAGTCATCTCTCTCGCACTCATATGTCACGTGGTAGATCTTCTACAGCTTATTCAACTCAGTACGGAGTCTTGCTAAGTTTTATAAATATATACACATGTTTTGTAACAATTTTCTTGCCGTGATACAGTTGAAAGGTTTAAGAAAAGTGTCCTGTGCAGACTTTTGATTTTCGCGTTAGATATTTTTTTTTCGGTTTATTCAAATATACATATATTTTTTTTGTTTTATCGTTAAAAATGATTAATGAAAAAGCATTTCAAGAAAAGAGAAAAAGTAATAAACTTTCTTAAAAAAGTATCTAAAATACCAGCGGCAGCAGGAGGGGTATTCGGATTGTATTTCCATTCCCATGACTATATACAATTCTCGTTTGTGCAAACCATTGAAGAAATAAGTTACATAACCTACAAATCAAGACGTTGGATTCTCATGCATGTGCTTTATATATAATTGAATAAAATAATAATGTGGGCTAATTTTTTCACTATTTGTGCTTTGACAAATTTTTGAATCATCCCAATTTTTATTTGTATTAAAAAATCTTGAATTAATCGCCACAGGAATGTTCGATAAATTGAAGTACTATTTTTATTTATAGTGCGTTATATTATACTTGATGCAGTAAAAGTACTATTACAATGCATTGTAGTCAAGAAGTAATGCTCGCAGATAGATTAAATAAAACTTTTTGTCATCATTTTTGACATACTGCAGCTTAGATTATTATTCGCTATGCCACGCATGACAATACTGATAGGTCGCTGTATACAACTGGTATGCTGACATACACATTCACTCAATTTAAGAACTTTTACACAGTTTAAAAAGTAAAATGAATATTTATAGCATTATAGATCTACAATGAACGATTTTTAATAAGCATAAAAGTATAAACTAACCTTTAATAATTTCAAAATATTTCAAAGCGCAGAATGTTACATTTTCATCAACGATGATATATTTCCATAGTGTTTTAATCTTCATACAGATCTAAAAACATAATATCATAAATAAATTGGCTAAATTACATGATAGATATAATAACAAGAGTATGTGGCTTTCGGATGGAGGCCGTGTTGAGGATCAGCGTTGTGCCGACGTTCCGCGAACGTTACAGTCTGCATCATCAGGGCTGAGAGCTCCGATACTGAAGCTCTCGTGTCTCAGGTATTCCTTATATAGTTGCAGTCCTGAGACACGAGAGCTTCGGTATCGGAGCTCTCAGTCCTGATGATGCAGACTGCAACGTTTGCGAAACGTCGGCACAACGCTGATCCTCAACACGGCCTCCATTCGAAAGCCGTGTCTTCTCATTACATAAAGAGCCGTGAAAGCCTTAAAACTACAAGATAGATGGTTGATATTCAATTCAAGATAATTGAAGTCACCGTTGAATTATGCGACATCGGACGCAGTGTCGATGTTGTACCGTCAAGCTGCATACACGGGGGAAAAAACTTATAATTTTTATAGGGATTGCTGGAAAAAATTACCGTGCTTTCTAATAAGCGTGATGAGACCTGCCAGCGTTAGAAAAATCATAAGAGGGTTTTAAAATTATTCTTTGACATACAAAATAAATATTGTTTGCGTTGACTAGAGAAAAAAAAGTTATGCGTAGAGTGAATTTTTACCGTGCTAGCACGGTAAAATTCGTCAACGGACTAACAATTTTTCTAGTGCCAGCTCGAATTTTTACTGTGCTAGTATGGCAAAATTTGTCCTCCTAGACAATTTATATATATATTATAGAAAAAATAAAATTATATATATATCTACACACTTATTTACCGCGATAGAGAATGAAAAAAAATGACATTACAAAATTTTTTTATTGAACAATGACAAACTAATAAAAACATTTTATAATATATTTAGCACCGGTGGCTGCGCGCACGAGATTCGTCGCGGAAATGATGTATGTCAATAAGTACAACAAAATTGCATCTTTCTCGTCTTGAGCAATGTGTGGTATAGCGTGAAGGAGTCCGGCGTCGGCACCTGCTATTTTTTTGCAATCCTTAATGCTTTCGATCAAGACGTCTCTCGCTGTATCCCATCGATTATGCGAAATTTCTTCTCGGTCTGAGTATGAAGCATCGAAATCTGATGCAAGCTGTAAAAAATTAAAATGTTTGCATTATCAGCCAATGGAATAAATTACGAATCTGTCAATCAACTTGGGATAAAAAATTCTTACCAATTTTTCGCCCAGGATGGTTTTACATCAGGAAATTACTCGAAATAAGAATGCACGGTACAACCTCGATGTAACAAATTTTTTCGCGCTGCACGCGATTTTTCCCAGCACAATTTCACAGTATCGGATGGCCCGAGATTGTTTGCCAAGCAGTCAATGGCGTGTTGTTCTTCCTCTGTGAAAAATTCAAGCGAAACAGAAAATAAGAGAATCCAAAACTGAATTATCCTCTATTTCTAACGAATAATTACAAGACCAACATTATTACGCAAACAATACACACCTGTTACAGTTTCTGGTATTTCTGCATTATCAATTTCGGCTTCAGTTGTTGCGAGCAGACCCTGCTTACGCAGTTTACCGAGGAGATACCCGTAGTGCTCGAACAAAGTGCCAGACGCATTTAATTTTCGTTTTCGCCTGGTTCTTTTTCTCTTACTAGAGACTGTTTCGACAGACAATTCTTTATACGGCGAATAATATACGTGTCGACATTCCCCGGGGAAAAGATCTTCAATATTTTTCGCCCAGGTAATAAACGTAGCTTGATTTATTCTTGAAAGCAAAAAAAATGCATATTAATATTTACAAGCCCACTTCTTAAGAGGGAGAAAATAAGCTAAATATTAAACTTACTTGAACGTCGACAAACTATTATTCTCCGCAGTTTCCAAAACGCCTTCTAACTGGCGATCCTTTTTGGCAGTGTCTATGCAGCGAGTCAGCCTATTCCGTACATTTTTTTGTCGACCATGCTGCTTATAATATTTGATGACGCTTTTCCTTCCCCAGTCCTCAAAAGCGTTTGATATACTGTCTGTAAATTGATTTTTTTTCTATTTAATTGTGTCCAATAAATTTCACATTTTTCCCAAAATTGTAATGAATTAGTCAATAATTAAACTATAGCATATCTTGTTATGTCGAGTTGCGGAATTTGTTAGAATAATTTGATATTTTTCATATTTTTATACGTCTGTACTTTTTTCGTTCAGGAATTATTTTCCAAAAGTTTATAGATACCAAATCGAATCGAGTGCATCACGATAGTATATTATTGACATACTAAGAAAGCAAAAAGAGCCCCATAATATATTTTCTCAACGAAAAAAACCGAAAAGAAATATTTAAAAAGACTGTAGGGGAAAGGGGGATGCCCCGACCATTTCAATGTATGTATCTCGTATATGTATAAATGTATAACAATGTATAAACGTATGTTTGCTAAGCAAGCAATGGGCGAGGCTACTCGCTGGACGGGGCTATATTTTTATGAATTTATAGATTTACCTTTTTCATGGAATGGAATTATTCAATAATACAGGAACATAATATATCATTAAATTCATCAAGTTACATTTTCTCTGACGGTGGGTGTCGCAAAATGTTTTTGTATATCCTGTATAGAAAAGAAGGAACAGGCATCACAAGTATTTGTAGAGATATAACAAAATACCGACAACGATGAGAAAAACGCAAGAAACAATAAAACCGAGCAATTCGTTTTATATAGATGAAAAATTAACTAAGATTGTAACCTCGTTCGATTGTGTCATGTTTTCAACTTCAAATAACTTGATCTTCCCTGACCGACGCCATAAAATGATAAAAAAGATAACACGATAAAACGATCATGCGATATTCTTCGCTATGCGTCTTCTTTCAATACGGTAAATTGTATAATTATCTAAATTATACTAACGAATTCACTTTCACTAAATGTGTTGCACTTATGTCACACACGGCCACTAAAACTCGACTGGCCACTACAGTCCTCCCTCTGTAAGATGCCTTGCCCCTTCAATTGTGGGAAGGGAGGGGTGGGCCGGGGAGGGAGGCTTCCGTAAGATTCCACAAAGCCCCGAGTCTGGAATCTTAGGGAGGCAGTACTGTATATTCTTTCTCGTAGACAAAGAGGCGTCGTGCCCTAGTGTGAGTATTCGGTATATGCACGCACACTTTTTCTCTCTTGTAGAGACAGGAATGAAACAAATTTCAAACTCTGGGATTTGCCCAGCTCTGGAAAAACGGTTTCGACCTTCATGTGTACACAAAGATTATGATCTGGGCCGCTCCCCATCTCGCAGAGGCGTTGCGCGCTTGTACCCTACGGTACGGCATTTTCTAAGAGAGCACGGTAAAAATGTCTCCACCGTCTTGGATTTATTTCCGATGAGACCATCAAATTTTCTGCGGTCACAAATGAAAAATTTGGAAGCTCGAATTTTTACTGTACTGTTTATGAAAATTTCGTTATTATATTTAAATTTTTTTTCTTTTTCTGAAATGTGTAATAATTTTTCTGTAACAACATATGAAAAATTACAAGGTCCACATTTTTACGGTGCTGCATCAGAAAACTTCGTCGTCACATTTGAAATTTTGTGCTGCGAAATACATTTTTTCTTAAGCAAGATATTAATTTTTTTCATAAAAACCCATAATTTTTGTAACATGCATCTATAAATACTGCATTACGTGTCTTTTACATCACGATTATAGTAACAGCACGGTAATTTTTAACAGATTTTATCTCTCCGTGTAGGTTTCTATAAAAATCTGGATCGACTCGTGTCAAAATTTATGCCATCACCATATGATGAACAATCAACATTGTTGCACTCTCTGGTGAAATGCCTCTGCGCCAGACGCTTGGCCTTCATACATTATTGCAATATGTGGCGCAACGAGTGAGTGAACTTAATAATGAATATATGTCGAGCCTTGAGAAAATAGCTTATTCCTGTAGTTTTTAATCTTCTGTCTGTAACTTCTCTGAAACTCATAGTGAAGCACATAAAAAATGCAATTCCTGAGCCAAAAGTAGTATGCATGCTCCAGCGACAGCAAGTGGACCGGACAAGAGAAAGCAAATGATATTGTAACTTTTATGGCATAGCGTTCATGGCAGTCTATCCGGTTGCCGGAAAGTGCATTAACAGGGCAGTAAGGCATATTGGATAGCGCCCCGACAAAGGTCATAGTACAATTTTTACCCGGGCTATCAACGAGGCAAAATTATGAACCTACCGGCAAGATGAAGAAAATATATCAAAGCCGTATCAACATTCTCAAGTAAAAATAAAACGGCTTTACAAAATGGGATTTACAAAATATTCAGCATAGCAAACATATGGGCCGGTCGCAAAACTATGCAATTACATTTATTGTTCAAATAAAAATAGAATTAAAAAAATGGCGAAGTATGCAGTTGAGTACGATACACAGCACAAGTTCTGTCAAGGGGAAGATGACCATTGTCAAATTCAGATTCGATTCAAACTGCGTGTAATAAAAGCTCATGGCCGGAGGTGTGAGGCAAAATAGTAAGATCCGCTTTTTTACTGTTGTCGAGAAAATCGACATTGGAATATTCCGTTGCGTTATCATACTGTCTACGTAAAGAAAATTTCAAAGAGGGTATGGAGCAGCGAACAAGCTCTCTGCTTTATAAGCCCGCGATCCCCGGTTCGAATCTCGCTACTGGCAACTTTGAAAACAATAAAATTTCCATTCACATGTGTATACAGATAATTCCTGTCAATGAGTTTCAACAATTATGTATATAAGATGTTTTTTTTAAATGCCGTTTGTTGTGGAAAAACCGACGCTTTCTAACCGCATGTCCGTAAACAAAGTTATGCACGGCATTAAAAAAATTATTATATGCATAATGTTGCAACTGATTGCCGGGAATTATCTGTACACATTTGAATGAAAAAATTGTTTAAATAAAATTGCCAGCAGCGAGATGTAAGCCGGGGATGAAGGGCTTATAAAGCAGAGAGCTTGCTCGCTGCGCCACACGCTGTTTGAAATTGTCTGTACATAAAAAGTATGATAACGCACCGAAATATTTTAATGCTCATTTTTTCGACAACAGCGAAAAAGCCTATCTTACTGCTTTGCCACATAAGACCTCTGACCATGAGCTTTAGCTACACGCAGTATGAATAGAATTTGAATTTGACAATTGACCTTAGACAAAATAGAAGCTATACTATCGATGTGATAGTGCAAAACAGAATGTGTCGCGTATACTCCAAATATTTCACGCATAGCCCAGTATGGAAAAACTTACCTTTACAATCGTCGGAAATGTAATAGCCCCAATCGACTGCGTGGTGAACCGCTCCAATTGTATGACCTTCGTGTACTCACTTCCGTAAGCTCTCGGCGGTTTTCAATATCCATCGACCTCCTCGTTGGGCTTTTCGTCGCTGCACTGAAAATAAAGACGAAAAAGACACCGATCAGTTCACGATCATTCTCGATTTCGGTCCCATCCCCGCCGCACATTTTTATTCCCAAAAATTAGACGCGAAAAAGCTGGGTACCAAGAGCCGTACCCGACGAAAACAATTTTTCGAAATAAATAAATTTTTTAAATAAAATGGATTCTTTAATGGACGGAGTATTCATAAAAATAGCTGCGACAAGTATCCCGACCGATTTTTACGTGAGAGCCCGATTCGACGCGGTCTCTTCGAAATATCCACGAAACGATGGCACCATACAAGACGAAAACCGCGATATAGTACAGACGTGCTGTCGCTGAAAAACCCCGAAATCGGAGAAAATTAAAAGAAGATTAGTTTTTTGACAGGTGATTTTGTAGGTGCCACGGGTCCTAAATACAAGTTTGCCTAAAAATCGGGTGTAGGTTTTTTTTAAGGGGATGGAAGGAGATGGGCGTGGATTAATGCCAAACTACAATCCCTATGAGGTTGGCGCTGTGAGACAAAATGTTCAGAAAAATCCGGGCTTTAGTTTTGTCCACAGCGTCGAAGTCGTGGAAGTTTATTTTGGGGGTGAAAAAGTAGGGTGAAATTTTGAAAAATCGGTTTTAATTCAATAACTCTTTAGGAAAAAATCGTACACTTTTTGTTCAAATGGGAACGTTGTAGCTCTTGAAAAGAAGCGTCAATCGACTATTTGATCATCACTCTCCGATAACATCTTCACCCCCAAAAGAATTGTTGAAGTATAAACAAAAAAATTGTTTATTGAATAACTCAAAAACAATCGATTCTTTGTGTATAGTTCAAATGTACGGAATGTAGAGAATAATTTTCTGTATATTTTTGTTTCTATGGACCATCGTTCATTTTTTATTTTCCAACCTCTCTTGAGGGTTGAAAATTCAAAATGAAATTCTGGGAAAACTATTGACCGCACGAGTTCGCCACCGTGCAAGAATTTGTAGCTTGAACCCTCAGCTACATTTTTGTCCACAGCGCCAAACTTGTATCTCTTTATTTTCGGTAAATAATTTTTCCAGAATTTCATTTTGAATTTTCAATCCCTGAGAGGGGTTCGAAAAAGCAAAATTCAAGGGTGGTCCATAGGAACGAAAATATAGAGAAAATTATTCTCTACATTTCGTACACTTAAACCATCCCTGAAAAATCGATTGTTTTTGAGTTATTCAATAAACAATTTTTTTGTTTATACTATTGGGTTCGTACAAAAATCTTGCAACACTTTTTTTCAATTAAAATATTTTTCCTAATAATGAAGTTCGAGAACATTCGAGAATAAGAAATACAAGAATGGTCTAGAACCTTCCATGCCGCAGGATATATAAGCGAATCAGATGTTTCGCGGAGTCAGTATGAGCAAAGATGTATCAACGTGCACTTCGAGCAATCGCATATTACGAATTCTTGCAAGGGCATTCTGTAAGAGCTGCAGCCCGTAATATGTGCAGTGCGTTCAAGGCTAATATAGTTAATTATTCAACGGTCTCCCGATGGTATCAGCGTTTTCATTCTGGCGATACATCTTTTGAAGACAAACCTAGGTCCGGCAGGGAATCGATTGTGGACGATGAAGAACTGCGAGCACTTATAAAGGCAAAGCATAATATGTCGTCACGAGAATCAGCCAACAAACTCAACTGCAGTCATCCTACTATCCTTCGACATTTACAAGAGATGGGATATAGGAAAGTTTATTTGTCTTGGATACCGCACAATCTCAGCGAATCAAACAAAGCAACACGCATGTCCATTTGTCTTTCACTCCTGCATCGTCCGCAAAGAAAGGATTTTCTTCAGGCTATCGAAAGGGGAAAAACCAGAACCAACCCCTAACCAGCCCCGTGAAATGAAGAAAGTTTTACTCTGTTGTTGGTGGGATTTTGAGGGCATGCTCTATTACGAATTTCTGCCAACCAACACCACAATACAGGGAGAGATTTATTCTGCACAACTGCAAAAGGTGGCTAAAATTACGAAGCAGAAAAGGCGTAAACGTCTTCACGTTCGGCTTCTCCATGACAATGCTCGACCCCACGTCGCTAAGACGACACAAGAAACTATTTCGCAGCTCGGATGGGAAGTTCTACCACACCCACCGTATTCACCAGACTTAGCACCAACCGACTATCACCTGCTTCGAGCTTTGAAGAACTATTACGGGATAAAAAATTTGATGATCTGTCAGATCTCAAAAATACATTGGACGACTTTCTTAATTCACAATCAAAAGAATTCTGGTCTGCGGGCGTGCAAAGTCTACCAGAGCGTTGGGCAAGAGTTTTAGATGCGGAGGGAGCCTACATTACTGAATAATCGTTTATTGTTAAAATAAAATATTTTTCTTTTTTACTCATGTTGTGTGTTGCAAGATTTTTGTACCAACCCAATACTTCAACAATTCTTTTGGGGGTGAAGATGTTATCGGAGAGTGATGATCAAATACTCGGTCGACGTGTCTTTTCAAGAGCTACAACGTTCCCATTTGAACAAAAAGTGTACGATTTTTTCGTAAAGAGTTATCGAATGACAACTGTCTTTTCACAATTTCACCCTACTTTTTCACCCCCAAAATGAACTTCCACGACTTCGACGGTGTGGATAAAAATAAAGCTCGGATTTTTCTGAACATTTTCTCTCCCGGCACCGGATTTAGCACCCGTGACAGCTACAAAATAATCTATCAAAAAACTAGCCTTCTTCTAATTTTTTCCGATCCCAATATACAGCACGACTGTACTAATAGAGAGCGAGCGAGAGGGAAACAGGCATAAAGGCAAGAAAAGCAGAACAGAAAAAAGAACTTACCTTTACAATCGTTTCCAATCACCAATAGTCCCAGGAGACCGCTTGGTGATCAGCTAAATTTTACGATCTTCTCTATCAACGTAGCCCGTCTACTCGCTATTGTATCTGCACTCCGACTCCCTTCACCAATCGGCTTCTGACATGGGAACGCCGTTCAAGGTCATTCACGGTCAGTATCGATGATAAAAATCTAAATATCTTGGATCACTACCAAATATTTGGTAGTGATCCGAGATATTCAGATTTGTATTTCATTTTGATAGACGTTCGAAATGACCTTGAACGACTTTGACCCCCAATGTTTTTATGCGGATTGAGGTGCTCCATAAGATGGTAGAAAAAAGGTACCATTCCATTTGAAAAAGTGCTGATGACCTTCACTGTTGTCACGTCCTGAAGGGACGTGGGCATATATTTTTTGATTCCCTCATTTTTTGCCTACGACAAGCGCAATAGCACGGGATGAGGGTAAAAAGGGGTAGTGCTTGGAATGAGTTAGAAATTAGGAACTCATGCAGTGATTGGTATTCAGAAATAATCCGACGAATTTGTACAAACTTAACTAAAGGTTTATTACAAATAAGTGATCGGATGAATAAAGTTGCTTTAACAGAAAAATTGACAATGAAAATAACTGTGAAGCCGGGGGAACAATCGGATTAACATAAAATGAAATTTGTCGCTTACATTGGTTGCTGTGTTTGTGAGTGTAGCAGTGTGAAGGTATGCTCGCTCGCAAGAGTATCGGTTGTCGCTCGCAGATAAGGGCCTCGTTGACGGACGCCACGCTTGGCGCTCGAAAAGCGGTCACCGGCACCAGACTTTTGGGGCGCTGAGAGTGTTTATGTATATACGCGTAGTAAGCAGCACTTGAACTATTTTACGGACTCGAGGCCGCGAGAGTCGACTAAACTTTTATACGACACTTCGGTCAAAACCCGAAGATGTATAATATTAGAAACTCTATGATACCGGTTCTATACTTCGAATTCTGTCAGAACAAGATTAAGAAGTGAAGTTAATTTGATGGAAGATTTTGCGAGACTGAGATCTGAACCCAATGGAAACTGTTGGAAGACTTGATCTGAACGCGGTGGAAACTGTTGGAAGACTGACGTCAGGAAGGAAGACTTTCTTGATATGAAAATTAGGAAGGGATAAATTGTGGGAGAAGGAACTTTAAGGTTTAGCGTGATTGGTCGCGATATTCATGATTCGCAGAATTGATCTCGATCATTCCTTACATAGAATTTACACGCGTGGAAGGTAGAAGACCTTTGTCCCGTGTTTTGGCGAAAAAGCGCATTGGATATAAAGTTCGATATCTGAGACCTAAGCATTTGCATGGTTTGTATTATGTCAATGTATGGCTCTGGTGACTTCTCATATCGAGAAGTTTGTATATCGGACTACGCTGGGAGACCGGATGTCTTGTTATTTAGTCGGAGTTATAAGTTCGGCGGAGCCGTCTAGTCTATGTCGTGTTTAAATAATCTACGGTCGAGGCTTCTCTTGGTCACCATGCGCATAGGACGGCATCAAATTTTTGGAGTCTTTTGATCGAGCTGATGGTTGATTTTTCGTTCGACAGCTCTTCTTGGAGTATGTGTCTGAGAACGTGTTCTTGTTGACAGCCAATGGGATAGGAAAAGTCGATGACTGTGGCGGTGCGGCTATCGCGTATATATCGCTGTTATTTGAATATGTGTGCGGAACGTACGCACGTTTCTTTTTGCGCTGTTATTCGTCTTATTCTTAGGTCTATACATTCAATAATAAGCTTAAAAGAGCAAATGAGGATATTGGGAATAACCGAGAGAAAGCACATTCGCTAGGATGTAACACCTCCCCGGTTTAAGATTGAGCGTCCCGCTGAATTATTATGAATGTTCTGAAGGTTATCTCAATATCGTCATCAGCCTATTCTTAAACGGTTGCGGTGTCGGTAGGTACAATCTTTGGATTAGTCTTATGTAGACTACAGAAGAAGGAAAGAAAGTGTGTCTTATTATTGTATATATAGATCTTTGTATAAGAATATTTTTGGTTATTGTATTTATCTCTAGATCTTTGTGCAAGGAAGTTTTTCGTTCCTCTCCGTTTTTTTAAAAATAATTATGAATATAAATTTTTTATTTTGTGCTAAAAAGTATGGGTACGAGTTTTCTGCTTTTTGATTTTCCTCATACATAGATGCTCATTTACTTATTTTACCCTATCTCTTAATTGACAAGGTTAAAAGAACGATGACAAAAAAAATTGTTAGCATGATCAAAATTATCTTAAATCTCCTCGTGCGAATTTAAGAAAAGGAACGAAGTTTAGAAGATTGGTTGTTTTCTGGATGATCGGAGATGACAGGGTACAGATCATGTGTTGCAGCGTTTGTATTGGCCCTCTGGTTCAGCTGGAGGGGCCGACACGAGTTGATGAAGTTCTTGACCACTCACTGCATCCGTTGACGTTTTCTTCTTGGGTTGTTTAGCGAGGTGCATGAAGAGGTACGTAACCAAGTCCCATACTGCACCGACGAAATAACTTGACCAGCCCTCCATAGGATGTAGGCTGTATGCATGGATCGCCGTATCTACGAGGACCTTGATCGCTCGCATGACGAGTGAGGTTCGGATGAAACCAGCGGTTGCTGTACGGAATTGAATGATTTTTCCCAGGTGTGATTCCAGGTGGAGTCCACTTGGTGTAATAGATTGTTTTTATCCAGGAGATTTAACAACTTGTCCTCCGGATTGGTAGTGTTCTGACCACTGATGCCCCGTGCCATATTGTTTACGACAGCGGGTTTCTCTACGGGAAACATTACGCGTTCTCGCATGTTGTCGATATCTTCTTTGGTGTACATCGCACAGGATGCTGATGATGTTGGGTTGATGTATCGTCAAGTAGACTTCGTCGTCGATTCTGTGATTGCAGGTGGTGTGGCTGCGACCAGAACAGGGATGAACTTGTACCAAGTGTCTCCGAAAAGGTAATACAGGGGAAGTAAGGAATTGCAGGTTGTTTGAGTTTCTCTTTTGGTAATTGGTTATATGTGAGTTCGAGGAGTAAGGAGATATTTTACGTTCCCACGAGTGACAGGAAATTAATCGTAAAATTCTTCTAACCTGATCAGATTTTCTTGTTTTGTCATACGATGAATAATGTGTACTCTTTCGCCAGCAAGTGTGGCTATATATAGCCGAATTCTAACTCGGCTCTTTCCTTATTTTGTATACAATACGTCCGGGGCTTGGATCGCTTATAACAAATTGTTTTGGAGCATTTGGCGCTCTTTACTACCCTGTTACATATGCATATCGTAATATAATGATTTTCTAATGTAATATAATAACTACGTGTATGGATTTCGAATTCATGTAGGTGGTTATATCTAGGTTCGCGACTGCAAATTTGTGTTGAATTGCGAAACAGTTTGACGTATTTTGAATATGAATAATTTCCAGTGTTCTGTACTGGATACTGTAAGTAAAATTTTGATTTGTTTCTCTGGTTGCAAGTGCAAATGTAATTTCGTTAGACGTTACAGAGTAGGTTGATAACGGCCATGTGAAAAACAGGTTAATTATTATGATTATTTATTCATCAGGATTGAAATCGGTTTTTGGGACACCCTTGTGTCCTCCAGGGTCATACGGCTTACCCGTTGAGTTGGTGAAATAAACCGAATTGACGTTGCGAAAGTGGAACAATTCTTTGATATTGATGCAATTTGCAATTTTGAATTCTGATATTTTCTTTTCCTCCGTTGGAGGGATCTCGTCTTCAGAAAGTTCTGAATTGAGAGAGCTGAAGTCTGAATTTCTTGAATTATCGGAATTAGGATCGATGAAGTTTTTGGAGCGAGGGATCGGAAATGCTTTGCGCTTGTCAGAGCCCTCAGCTGATTTCGGGGCAATGCCCTCCGCGGGTCGACTAGTGCGATATAGCCGTCGATACTCTCTACGTAATTTATACGTTTACGAATTCGACGTGTAAGGTGTCGAGTTTTGGACTGCGCGTCTACGCGTTCGGCTGCAGGCGCGTTGGCCTTGACGGTAGGGTAGTCGCCACATGAATCGTGCACTTGTTCTATATCGCTCTTCGCTTGAGAGCGAGTGACGATGTTTATATTTTTCTCACGCAGGACGGGGTGGACATCTGCTCGAACAGTAAAGGTTGTTGAATTTTTATTTTCGGCAATGCTATCGCTAGTCTGGTCTAATTTGCGCGCCAAATATTGTAATGCGATTTTCGAATTTTCGATAGAATTCAAGTTTTGATTTCGACTTTGCTTTTCTTCGTTTTTTAATTTTTTATTTGCTTTTGAGATTCGACTTTGATTCAAGTTTTGTTCCAATTTTAAGACTTCTCCTTCGTTTCGGTTTTGACTTGTTTTGGATTTTTTCTTTTGATTTTTAATTATTTTTAATTTTTCTTCGCTACTGATTTTTTTTTTTTGGTTTTGCTGGCTCATCACTCTCGTCGGAGTGAAGGCAAGGTTTTGCTTCGACGTTTTTTGCCGAAGTTTTTAAATTGGCCACTTTCGGGCTCTGGATGATCGTAGTTGTCATGCAATCTACGATTGAAATAGAAGGATCACGAGGAATTTGCCTGGAATTTGAGATTGACATGCAATCTGACTTTGAATTAGAGTGGACCCGAGAAACTTGATTGGAAACGCAGATTGTCGTGCAATCTGAATTTGTTTTGCTTTTTGTTTTTTTCGCGTTTTTATTTTTGTCTGCCCTTGATTTTTGGCTCGAAATTTGACTGAAATTTTTATTTTGATTGATGTTCATTCTCGTTCTTTCCTCGCTACAAGACTTGTTATTTGATTCGACATTTGTCATCGAAATTTTAGGATTGGCCACTTTCGGGCTCTGGATCGGCGCAATTATCGTGCAATTTACGCTTGAATTAGGGTCACAAGGGATTGAACGAGAATTTGAAACTGTCGTACAGTCTGAACTGGGAGTATTTCCTGACAGGTCTTCGATAGCGTCGAATTCCTGCAGCTCCACAACTGGAACAATCAGTTTGACAGCGTCATTTGTAGTATTATAAACCTTCAAATGAGCCTTTCCGTCGATGTTTGTCACCAGGCAATCGCCGGCGTATACACCTTGACGGATTTTCAAAGGCGAGAGGTATCCCTCTTTTATTATGCTGTCTTTTACCTTCACAAAGAAGGGAGTTTCCGAACGCGCGGGGATTTCTATCACCTCGTCGGGTTCGGTTCTTTTTTCGAAAGGCCATGAATTATCCCCACACTCGAGACATTCCGTTCGGTAATTGATATTGGACTTGGTTTCATAAAAATATGTAGACCCCAGCAGACCGGGGCAGGGAAGCGGCACATTGTCGGGTATAATGTGAAATAGCGATTCGAAGTCGAATATGCGAAGTAGCACGCTCCCTAGTCCAAAGACCGGTAATTCGGACATGCCTGCTAATTTAATGACATCTTCTTCGTTGATGTCTACCATATTTTTTGTATATGCCTGTCTTATTAAATTGGGGATGGCACCGCTGTCTAAAAGCATCGAAATTGCCCCCTTTTCCGGTAATACTCCGATACACACCGAGGGCAATGTGTTGAAATTTTCCGACTTTATTGCGTAGGTCGGATAGTTTCCATTCGACTCTCCGAGAGAGACGGCGTTCGCTTGACGCGTTTGAGTGGGCGGGCCGCTCGGCGCGTTTGTCCGAGGGGCACTCGGCCCGTTTCCCGACTGATTACGCGAATTATTATAATCGCGAGCACGACAGTTTTCGATAGTGTGCCCGACCTTTTTGCAATACCGACAGGTTGGCGGATTAGAATTCGGGGGATTGTTCCGAAATTTAAAACATCGATCCGCGGTATGACCCTGTTTATGACAGAGTGGGCATTGAAGACCGGGCGAGCGGTGTGGTTGATTGCCAGAAAAATTTGAAGATTTTTGGTTAACGTAGCAATTTTCCGCGATGTGACCGGGTTTATCGCAAATTTGACACGTGACCGATTTTTGAGCGATTTGATTATTTCCACATTGATCGGCTTTGTGACCTTTACTGTTGCATTTTCGACATGTGATTGCCGAAAATCGGCAAGCTTCGCTCGAATGATCGTCCTTTTTACAGATATTACAGCTTTTTACCGATTTGTTCGGAACGGATCTAATAGAGGACGAGAAAAGTTCCTTACGGGCTTCGAGGTCGCGTTCGATTTCGATCGCATGATCTATAGCGGTCGAGATATCGTCGCACCGAGGGAGACGCTGTTCTATCGCCAGTCTTAGCCCGCGTTTGAAAGACGAGGGGAAATAACTGTCTAATGTTTTTCTGTGAGCGGCACTTTCCGTGCCTATCGCCAGTCTTAGCCCGCGTTTGAAACACGAGAGGAAATAACTGTCTAATGTTTTTCTGTGAGCGGCACTTTCCGTGCCGTTTTGGGATGCTGGTTGAGCGTCGAGTATGTCTCTAGCTTTATCCCTAATTGCAGTGGAAAAATCTATCACGGTTTCACCGGTTCCTTGAAAAATGTGACTGAGTTCTCCCAACAGTTGCACCTTAGTTTTGTTTGGAGCATATAGTTTCTTTAAGAATTGCATATGAGATTTTACTGCTTCGAACGTGGATGACCGGATGACCTTCTTAGCCTTACCCTTTAGTTTGTTTCGAATTACTCTCACAAACCGTGCTTCGGGTCCGGGCGGAAGCGACGCCAATGCGTCTTCGCATCCGGCTACAAAATCTGAGAATGAGCTACCTTTCCCGTCAAAATCCGGGACCATTTCGATAACTTCCCTTAAAGATACGTAAGCGAGTGACTGATATGTACCTAATGCCATGTCTGTTGTGGTTTCGTTATCGACTTTTTGGGGTAATTCTAATTTTTTTACTGGTCGTTTCTTAGGTTCGAGACCGGGTAGCAATTGAGCGTCAGAACTCCTCAAAGAATAACCTGATGGTTCACCTAAGTCGTCAGTGATATTTAAATTCGATGAACTAGCTGTTGATTCGTTCCCGGACATTGGATCAATTGGCACATTCCCTTTTTAATATCCCGGACGAGCCCCCAAAAATTAATATGTCACGCCCTGAAGGGACCTGGGCATATATTTTTTGATTCCCTCCTTTTTTGCCTACGACAAGCGCAATAGCACGGGATGAGGGTAAAAAGGGGTAGTGCTTGGAATGAGTTAGAAATTAGGAACTCATGCAGTGATTGGCATTTAGAAATAATCCGACGAATTTGTACAAACTTAACTAAAGGTTTATTACAAATAAGTGATCGGATGAATAAAGTTGCTTTAACAGAAAAATTGACAATGAAAATAACTGTGAAGCCGGGGGAACAATCGGATTAACATAAAATGAAATTTGTCGCTTACATTGGTTGCTGTGTTTGTGAGTGTAGCAGTGTGAAGGTACGCTCGCTCGCAAGAGTATCGGTTGTCGCTCGCAGATAAGGGCCTCGTTGACGGACGCCACGCTTGGCGTTCGGAAAGCGGTCACCAGCACCAGACTTTTGGGGCGCTGAGAGTGTTTATGTATATACGCGCAGTAAACAGCACTTGAACTATTTTGCGGACTCGAGGCCGCGAGCGTCGACTAAACTTTTATACGACACTTCGGTCAAAATCCGAAGATGTATAATATTAGAAACTCTATGATACCGGTTCTACACTTCGAATTCTGCCAGAACAGGATTAAAAAGTGAAGTTAATTTGATGGAAGATTTTGTGAGACTGAGATCTGAACGCGATGGAAACTGTTGGAAGACTTGATCTGAACGCGGTGGAAACTGTTGGAAGACTGACTTCAGGAAGGAAATCTTTCTTGATATGAAAATTAGGAGGGGATAAATTGTGGGAGAAGGAACTTTAAGGTTTAGCGTGATTGGTCGCGGTATTCATGATTCGCAGAATTGATCTCGATCATTCCTTACATAGAATTTGCACGCGTGGAAGGTAGGAGACCCAGGTAGAAATTGTGTTTGGAATCCTATAGGATTCCCCTACTTCTCCCTACTCCCTGATAGGGATCCAACGGGACACCCCATTGGATCCCTATCAGGAAACGTCACGCTCGTACATTGGATTCCAAGAGGGACTCCCCATCGGGATCCAAAAGGGATTCCCATCGGGATCCAAAAGGGATTACCATCGGGATCCAGTAGGGATTCCTATCGGGATTCCATAGGGATTCCATGGGGATTCCCTATTAGGATCCAATAGGGATTTCCCATCGGAATCCAATGTAAGAATCTTAAAGCTTCCCCACAGTATTGAACGGAATCCGATACGATGCTTGATCGATCATATCACATTCTGTAAGCCCAAAATGCTACAAAAAATAAAAGCATCGATACACTAAAGAGATCAATTTATTGTTTACAAAGGAGTACATATCGAATACCACAATATACTTATTTTGTTTTTTTTTTAATTGTTTACCCATGCTGAATATTTATAGTGCTTTGTATAGTATTCTTCGAATACTTATATCTTATATCTATATCTTCGAGTACTTTTTATACTTTATGAACTTTTTAAAAATACTTTAAATACTTCTTATGCTGTAACGTAGTTTTTATACACTTTTTATACTATTATTAAGCAAAAATACTTGTGCAGTTATGGGCGGGATATTCTTTGAATACTTTTCATATTATATAAAATTTAAACACTTTAATAAGGTTGATGCTTGCATCATTGGAATGTAACAAACAGTAATGCGTGTTTGGAGTAAATAAATTTTACGATCGCGATTGCGCAGTAACTCCATCGTCGCGCGCTTTTCAACGACGACACGAATATATATGTACCCTGCGCCGCTTATTTTCTATCGCCCGACGTCTTTCTTTTGTCGGAAGCGATTTTCTGAATCCTTATTGGATCCCGATAGGGAATTCCTATTGGCTCCCGACACGGAATCCCTGTTAGATCCCGATGGGGAATCCCTTTTGGATCCCGATGAAAAATCCACCGGGTCGGGTGGAAATTGATGTTACGGACTACAAACTTGAGCGAATGTGTAATAGATATCATGTTTATAAAAATATGATTTCATACTTACATTTAATTTTCTTTTAAAACCTCATTTAAGCCGCTCTAACAAAACTCCACACCCACAGCGATAAACCGCAGACGCCAATCGTAACCCGATTGCCGTCACGTCCAAAACAAATTTTTATGCGCACAAGTATTGAAAATTCAAAAAGTGTGCATATTAAAATTTATAACAAGCTTTTTTATTCGTATAAAAAATACTAGCCCATAACAAACTATAAATATACAATATGGGTAAGCACTAAAGTAAAGAAGTTACTAAAGAATATAATTGTATATTGTATTATTCGATATCCTAACAAATTCCTAGAAACACGTTGGTGCATCTTGAAACTCCTAAGCAAATCTGTGCACGGGACCATCAAAGAATAATTTTTTACAGAGCGTCGCGAAATCCTATTTTATATAATTTCTAGTAAAAAATTCTCAAACCACGTTAATCTGGAAACAGCCCAGGATCCATTTGTATTCCAATGTGGTCTCCCTACCTGGGGTGTCCATATCAAATCCCCATAAGGATGTGGTAGAACCTGGGGAATCCCCAACAAATCTATTTGGATTCCAGTGTGGACTCCTTACTTGGGGCGTCCCTATCAAATCCCCATAGGGATCTGGTAGGATCTGGGGAGTCCCCAAAAAATTTTTGCATGGGGACCTTTGTCCCGTGTTTCGGCGAAAAAGCGCATTGGATATAGAGTTCGATATCTGAGACCTAAGCATTCGCATGGTTTGTATTATGTCAATGTATGGCTCTGGCGACTTCTCATATCGAGAAGTTTGTATATCGGACTACGCTGGGAGACCGGATGTCTTATTATTTAGTCGGAGTTATAAGTTCGGCGGAGCCGTCTAGTCTATGTTGTGTTTAAATAATCTACGGTCGAGGCTTCTCTTGGTCACCATGCGGATGGGACGGCGTAGGATTTTTGGAGTCTTTTGATCGAGCTGATGGTTGATTTTTCGTTCGACAGCTCGTCTTGGAATATGCGCCTGAGAACGTGTTCTTGTTGACAGCCAATGGGATAGGAAAAGTCGACGACTGTGGCGGTGCCGCTATCGCGTATATATCGCTGTTCTTTGAATATGTGTGCGGAACGTACGCACGTTTCTTTTTACGCTGTTATTCGTCTTATTCTTAGGTTTATACATTTAATAATAAGCTTAAAAGGGCAAATGAGGATATTGGGAATAACCGAGAGAAGGCACATTCGCTAGGATGTAACACTGTGTATCAGCGCCCACACCGGAATAAAAAACAAATGATCGCAATTGATGGCGCCCCTTACACCGTACAACTTTGGCCTCGAATTTTTTTTTGTGAGGTCTATAATTATCGAGTTATTGCGCGTGTCAGAGATAAGAGGGACACTCTGTATATTATTCCTCGCTATCCCCATCTCTACCCCCCTCCCCCCCCGTTGATGTGTATATTGCAATAAAGGCAGACTATTAATTCAAGCAAATAGAAAAATGTTTGTGCCTACGAAAAATCTAATTAATTTAAATTTTTACGAATTTAAATATATACGTTTGGTGGATTCAACTAAATTGTGTTTTTAACAGATGAAACCGAATCACAGATTTATTAAGAATACATAAAATAGTAGCAATAATAAAAAATGTATGCAATTTGTCTCGACATTTTGACGACGATATATAGTTCGTCTGGTGTTGGACAAGAGGTTAGGCGTGTGAAAGGCGCCAAGCTGTATATAGGTCCAGTTACTTGATATCGCCAAGTACACCGCCTCTCGCGAGAGGGACCGAGAGTGTAAGACAAGATGGCGGAAGGGAATGTATGATGAATAAAACTTGACCACATACAACTACAATTGTGTAGTAAGAGTTCCTTACTAAGGTTATATTTTGTAAATGTAACGCCCAATGGACTCGTACAGTATGGTAATTTTGTATGAAGTCTCATAATATCTTCGACGACTTTGGATTCCTGCAAGCAGCTTGGACTCGGCCATGCTGCGTGGTTTATAGCCAAACTGGAGCTGCGTTGGCGACGTGCGCGTAGTTCGGTTGGTAGCAGAGTTGATCGCACTCTGGACCATTTTCACGCTGTCGTCCCAGGTTTCCTCAGCTTCCCCGGCACAGGTGGCTGCAAGTGAACTTAGACCTGTGCGGCTCATTCGCTCACATTGCCCATTAGCACGTGGCGTTGCTACGACGTTGAGTACGTGCTTGATATCGTACTCCTCACAAAAGACCTTGAACGAATGCGACGTGAAGGCCGTCCCTCTGTCGCTTATTATCAAGTCGGTACTCCGAATATTACGATTAGCTGAATCAGTGCCTTTATCACCTCTTTCGCAGAGGTATCGGGGACAGGTTCGAGAACGCAAAATTTGGTAAACCCTTCCACAATGGTCAGTATTTGTGTATTCTTACACCTAGTGCGTACAAATGTTCCAACGTCATCGAGATGTATCGTGTGGACTGGAATAGATGGAATAGACTGGAATAGAATTTCCTCATTTCCTTGAACCAATAATTTTCCTTTATCTTTTTTAGCGTTCGTTCGAGAACGAAATGTCCTTGTTCATCGTGGCACAATCGCACCACGTTGAAGCGTGACATTCTTGGTACGAGCCATTTCTTTCCCGTGTCAGTCCTTCGAAAAACAACACCGCCCTTAAGGTCATACTTGTCAAAATATTGTTTCATTTCTGGCTGGTTTCCTCCGGATTCTAAAATTTTGCGAATAACTTCGATGTCTGGATCTTGAGCTTGAGCGAAATTAATGCATTCGCTTTCCGTAATATCGATGGCACAACAATCGATAGGATTCCTACTCAAATAGTCTACGTGAGCTACTTCAGTGCCTGGGCGATACACAATCTCAAAATTGTATTGTATAATTGTGTGCAATCAGTCACCACAGTGAATTTGATCCCTAGTAAATAAACTCGGAATGCTTTCAACGCCATAAATACTGCAAGAGTTTCTAAGTCGTAAGAGTGATACTTTTGTTCTACGGGCGTCGTTTTTCGACTATAGTAGGCGACCACGCGCTTTCCCTCCCATGTTTTTGTATTAGTATGGCCCCCAGAACTATTGCGCTCGCATCTGGGTGCACTTCAGTCCCCCGATCGGGGTCGTAAATTGCTAGAATGGGTCTGTTCACCAGTGCCATTTTTATTGCGTCTATTGCTTCGCTTTCCCTCGGTCCCCACGACCAAGGGGCATCCTTGCGTAATAAGTTTGTTAACGGGCCAGTCTTACGCGAAAAGTCTTTAATGCACTTGTGGAAATATCCCGCAAGACCTGGGAATTGTCTGACTTGTTTTTCATTGGTGGGATTCTTAGCTCTCACCACGGCTTCGATTTTGTGAGTCCCCGGTCGTACCCCTTCCCCCGAAATTTCGGGTTCCAAGTACTCAATTTTATTTTGGAAGAATTTGCATTTGGCCAGATTGAAGGTTAGGTTGCTCGCCCGAAGAGCCTTGAGGACTATCTCTAATTGGTCGAACCTTTCGTCCAGCGTTTCTGTAGCAACTAGTACGTCCTCTATATATACCAAGGCACATCCCTTAAAAATGGTATTCATGGCCTTCTGAAGAACAGACGGGGCGTTGACCAGCTCAAAGTGTATTCGAATGAATTCCCATTGGCCATCCGGTGTCACGAAAGCGGTTTTCTTAATGGAATCGCCATGCATGGGGATTTGGTAGAATCCGGATTTTAATCTAGGGATGTGAAGTCTCGTTTGTTGCAAAGTTGATCTATTTGATCGTCAATTATTGGTAATGGATATTGGATACGTTTGGTGATTTTATTGAGGCTTCTATAGTCTATTGCCATACGTGTCTCCCCATTTTTTTCGTACAAGTACAACTGGGCTGCCATAGGGAGACGTACTCTCACGGATAATGCCGCTTCCCTCTAGCTCCGCTACCATTGTCTTGATTTTATCTCGATCGGCTTTAGAGAGACGGTACGGCCCATGAAAAGATGGAACTTCAATGGTTAGCTCAATTTTCATCTCCGCTGCATTCGTTTCGCCTAATTCCTTCATGTGAAACGATATGTTCCGCCGATAACCGTTCAGCAAAGTAATAGTTTTGTCTTATTAGTCGCGTCAAGATCTTCGCAACAATGTCGCCCTCTTTCAATGTTCCTTCTTCCTCGCAATCTATCATCTCAACTTCTTCTACGTTATCGTTTCTAATCGGTTTGTCCGAGGTAAACGTCACCCCAGACCAGGGTTATGAAATTTCTAATGAAAATGTAATGCATTATTTATTACTTTTTTAATGGGTAATGAAAAAATATTTCATTACCCATTAAAATGTAAAAAATTACATTACATTTAGTAATGTAAAAAATGTCCATTTCTCATTGTAAATTTCGTTGTCGATTTCGTAATGTAAAAAAATTTCATTGCCCATTACATTGGATTTTGTAATGTAAAAAAATTCCATTACCCATTACTGTACATTTTGTAATGTAAAACATTTCCATTACCCATTAGTGTACATTTTGTGATGTAAAAAATTTCCATTACCCATTACTGTACATTTTGTAGTGTCAAAAAATTCCATTACCATTACATTAAAATCCAATATGCCTTATTGGATTTTGTAATGTAAAAAAATGTCCTATACTCATTACATTGGATTTTGTAATGTAGAACATTTTCATTGCCTATTATAATGTAATGGGTAATGGAATTTTTACATTACTTTTTCGCGTTAAGAGGGGGAGAGGGAGAGGGAGAGAGAGAGAGAGAGAGAGAGAGAGAGAGAGAGAGAGAGAGAGAGAGAGAGAGAGAGAGAGAGAGAGAGAGAGAGAGAGAGAGAAAGAATGAATGAATTAATTAATTAATTAATTGAATTTATTTAGTCGAAGCTACTTTGTGTTTCTTTTTACAATTTTACATCGCTATTTCACATTCTCCGTACGTCGATACATTTATCTCCTTACATCTAATCGCGCTTACACTACCTGCCGCATGTGCTCGATAAGCCCTCTTTTAAAATTTTCGACCCTTCTTTCTTCTTTTAAGTGTCCCGGCAGTTCATTGAACATTTGGAACCCTCGGGACGCTATAGTTTATTCTGCCCTTCTCGTTCGTGTTGCTCTTGTATCTATGTCATTTCGGTTTCGCGTATTGTATGTACTTCGCTCGCTGACTAGGACTTAGCTCCTGCGCCAGATAGTTTGGGCACATCCCATTCTTCATCTTATGTACCAGCATGCATACATTATAAAATACTCGTTCCCTCACACTCATAAATCCAAGCGTCCTCAGCATCAATTTTATCGGGGTATATATATTAACTCCTAATATGGCACGCATCCCTCTGTTCTGCGTTCTTTGTAGCATTTCCATACAATGATCACCGCAGTTTATTAATATCGAGCTGCAGTAATCATAATGTGGCCCTACTATAGTGCTCTGCTATGCTATAGTGTTACTCTGCTATAATGTTATTATGCTCTGCTATAATGTTATTATATTATTATGCTATGCTATAGTGTTACTCTGCTGTACGGTGATAACCATTTCTTCATTCGATTGAGAAAACAGACTTTCTTTGCAACTTTCTTTCCGACATGCCAAGCAACTTTATCGAACTGTATATTGTCGTCTATTGTTATTCCAAGGTACTTTGTTTCCGTTACTTCGCGTATTACAGTATCGCCTATTCGTATATTACATCGCCCTCTGACATTTCGTTTCTATAGATCATGTATTGGCATAAACATCGTCTTACTAATATTAATTTTAAGGGAATTTCGTTTCATCCACAGCCTTATTTTTTCGAGATTACTATTTAGTCTATTTTCTATGTCAGTAACGTCATCATTATGCACATATATAATCATGTCATCTGCAAATAGTTTACACTGACACCTATCGTTTTCTAAACATTTTATAACGTCATTTATGTGTAGAATAAACAATATTGGGCCCAGCACAGAGCCCTGTGGCACCCCATACTTGATGTCCATTTTAATCGACAGTGTTTCTTCATATTTCACTTGCTGGGTCCTGTTTTGTAGGTATGATATAAACCAGTCCGCCACTTTGCCTTTGATACCGTACATGTCCAATTTATTTATCATTATATCCCTGCTTATTGTATCGAACGCTCGACTGAAGTCTATAAATACTACCCCAATTATCTCTCTTTGGTCAATTTTCCTCCTCCATTCTATTAATGTTTGCTGTATCACAGTTTCACAGGAATGATGTTTTCTAAAACCTGATTGCTCTTCGATTAATATATTATTTAGGTCTAGATACTCCAGTAGTTGATTTTTTACGGCTTTTTCGCATACTTTTTCATAGATTGGTAGGGTATTTATAGGTCTGTATTCCTCTCCTCGATTGCTACCACGGATCTTTTCTATAAGAGTAATAATTGAGTTTTTCCATGAATCAGGTACAATTCCAGCTTGCATTATTCTGTCAGTGAGGTTTAATATTATAGTGCTACTATTTTCCCATACCAGCTTGTACGTCTTCGTCGATATTTCGTCTCGAGTGCTCTTTTTTTATCTAATTCTTTGACAATTTTATCCATTTCCTCATGAGATACCATTCGGAAGCATTCAAATTTACACCGCCCCTCCCACTGATACTGTAAAATATTTTCATCTACGTCTATGTCTTTTACGATATTCTCTATGCTTTGTATAAAGAATTCATTAAATTTGTGCGCAATTTCGTCTATATTATTGCATTTAATTCCCCCAAAGATTATCCCTTTATTTCCTTTTATCCATTTTTTACTTCCTAACAGTTGTTTGAGCGTACGCCACATTTTTCGGGGTTCTCTCTTTTGATCATCTATATTTTGTTCATAATACTCTGTCTTTTTGGTATGAATTTCAGCCACTACTTTATTTCGCCGTACGCGGTAGTCTTCCCAATCTTCTTTTCTTTTTGTAATCACAGCTCTCTTATATGCGTTGTCTCTTTCTTTACTAAGTTTTCTTACGTCTTCCACGGCTTATCAGCCCACTTTACCGGCATACATTTTCTTTTGACTGGTGCGAGTCTATTTATTGTTTGTTTTATTGTTGCAATTGTCTTATTCGCCAACTCATTAACTTCTTCATAGGAAAAATATTCGTTGCTGTCATTGATCCCCGAATAAAATCCCGCCAATTCATCAGTGAATACTTGATTAAGTCTCTGTTTCGTAAAATGTGTAAAATCTCGTCTTTCCCGGGTCATTTCTTCGCTATCGCTATCGTCATCATTTAGAAGGTCTACTCTTACAATACTATGGTCGGTCAATTTAGGCGTCAATAATACTTCCGTTATTATATAGAAATTCGCAAATACGAGGTCTATTGTTGTCCGTGATATGTTCGTTATCCTAGTCGGGCTCTGTATGTATTGCTTTAGTCCCATACTTAGTAGGTTTCTAGTCAGCCGTTTGGAAATAGACGTTTCTTTTGTCACATCTATGTTAAAATCACCCATTAAAATTGATTTTCCTCTTTCTGTTAACTCTTCACACATACTGATTATTTGTTCTATGAAGTAGCCAGTACTCCCACTTGGAGAGTGGTATATATTACATAACACTGTTTTCTCTTGTTGCCCTATTAACTGTACACTATTCATCCAGAAGTTGTTTTCCACTGTCATTGTGCTCAGCGCTCTAAATTCGATCCCCTGGTATAAATATGTTAGTACTCCTCCAGTTCTATTATTATTTGTATTCGTTCTCACTACATTATAATTTTCTATAACAAGTTCACATTCCTTTATATCCTTTGTTATGTGGGTCTCTGTTAAGCATAATATTTTCGGTCTCTTTTCATTCACTAACTTCACAATCTCCTCTTTATGTCTTAAAAAGCCTTGATTATTTAACATTAATATGGTGCGGCTACCACGTGGTTCTTTGTTTTTGTGTCTCGCCTGCGTTCCCAGTCGTTGCTATTCATCGCAATACATTATATTTTTTTGAGCTCTTACTAACACTTTTTGATACGCCTCGCACCTTTTATCATTCGCTTCATGTTCTACCGATATTCCGATTATGTTAAACTTTTCTCGCATATACATACAATTACTACATTTTTTGGCTTCTTCTTTACATTTCGATTCTTCATGCGGACCCGCATATTTTCTGCATGCAACTTCCTTCTTACATTCTTTCGCAAAATGGTTGTATCCCCAGCATTTGAAACATTGCAGGACGCTCACATAATCAAATACTCTACATCTTTTCCATCCTATTTTTATCTTCTTCCATTCTATTAACATTTTGTGTGTCTTTGAATCTGCTTCAACTATGAATGTAATATCGCCATTCGCATTCCGGCTTTTTTTAATAATGCCTAAGTGGAAAGAGTCAACTTCTTTATCTACTTCATTTTGATTTATAATTTTGTCAACTATTTCT